>CM046044.1:28985805-29224646 GCA_025215565.1 Flaveria ramosissima | reverse complement strand
TTTCTAGGTTTGACGGGTTTCAGCCGTAAAATTCGAAATTTTGCAAGTCCAAATCGTCTAAGTCCGTAGAAACTGAACTTCAATGAGCAGGGAACGTCCAAGATCACTTTTGATGCAAAAGATTGCGTTTTTCGTGCAAAAACACAAACTTTTATGCAATCTTGATTGAATCAACACGAAATCAAGAGCCAAAGCTCTGATACCACTTGTTAGGACCTGGTATTTGAACGAAATACCGAGTGATTGCGTGTTAAACCAACCAAATAGTGCGGAATCCTATTTGATTGGCGATCCAATCAGTGAGAACACACGATGAATCAATCAAGAATTGATATCAACGTCAGAAATCGATTAGAACCGATCTGATGTGTTCTATGAACTTGGAGAACGATTTGGGAGGCTTCTGGACGGCTAGGGTACGTCTGGAATCGTAATGGGATGAATGCTTACGTTTTCCCACGAATTGGGTCTATTTATAGGTTAGTATTGTTCAATCGTGCGACTGGGCCATAAGTATGGTTCAGTCGTGCGATTGAACCATGCGGTTGATTCATCCGCACGACTGAGTGTTCAGTCGTGCGATTGAGTCAATCTTATGTGTCAATCATACGACTGATCCAGTCTCCTGGTTCAGTCGTGCGATTGAGTCAATCGTATGAAGTTATTCATGCGTGTGGTCCATTCGCATGGGCCATTCGCATGAGAACTTCATTAAGTTAAGTTTGAATGTTCTATTTAATATAACTTAATGTGCACTCATTCAAACATTCATAAACCCAATCAATTCAATCACAACTCATTAATGAAATATTAAACATTACAAGTAACAACCAATTCATATCATTTCATTAATCGATTACAATTACATCATAATCAGACAGACAAGTTCATTACATTACAAATCATGATCTAGGGACATACATGTATCAACATAAACAGCTGTGGGATGCACTAAAACTGATGTATGAAGGCTCCTCTGAAGCCAAGGAGAACAAGAAGGATCTCCTGAAGCAGCAGTTTGAAAACTTCACCTTCAAAACAGGTGAAACCATGACTCAGCAATACTTTAGGTATGTTGAGATAGTGGATACCCTTGTAGATGGAGGAGTTCCTCTTGAAAACAGAGACATTGTAAGGAAGTTCATGTCCTCACTTTCTAGGCAATGGACACACTATTGTGTGGTGATCAAGAGGACTGAAAATCTCAAAACTCTTACTCTGTCAGAGTTATATGGGATTCTCAGTGGATACCAGATGGAGATGAACATGCTAGGTTCATCTGGCAACTCCAACAATCAATTGGGTTCAGCCCTGCATGTGGTTGAAAGGGATAGCATAGAACCCCAACATCATCTCATATGCTACCCTGACAACTCACCAAATGGTCCTTTCATCACCTTCCCAGAGACACCCAGGGAGAACTACACTCAAGGAAGCCCATTCCAAGAGACAAGCTCTTCTCAAGCCTTTGTGTCTTCTGATGAAAGTTGTGGCAACTCTCTTTTCACTCTTGAAGACCTGGATTGTATCCATCCAGATGACCTGGAATATATAGAAATAGTCCAGCAGATGGCTCTTCTCACTCATAGAGCCAAGAAGTTCTACAAGAGAACTAGAAGGAGGTTTTCAAGCAATGCAACCAGTGGAAAGTTTGGCTTGGATAAAAGCAAAGTCAAGTGTTACAACTGTAACTTGATGGGCCATTTTGCTAGAGAGTGTAAGGCACCTAAAACAAATGGTGGCCAAGCACAAACCAGACCAAACTATACTGAAAAAGCCCCTCAGAATGAGAAGCCAAAGCAACAAGCTGTTGTTGTTGTTGAAGAAGGAGGCTTTGACTGGAGCTTTCAGGTGGAAGATGCTTCTCCAAACCAAGCACTAATGGCAGATCATGATGAAGCCAAGGTTTGGAACATCTCTGTACTCCTGAATGCATTGCTAAAGTTAACAGATATAGGTCCTATAACTTGGAAATGAGATATGATCTTGAGTCCTTAAACATTTTAAAATCTGATTTTAGAAAGTCTGAAAATGATTATAAACTAAAGATAGAGGACTTAGAAAAAACCATTTCAGTTCTAAAACATGAGCATACAGATTTTAGAACTCAAATTCAAGATCTCATAACCAAGCTGACTGAGTGCCAGGCCGAGCTTGTGATCAGCAAAGCCGGGGCAGAAAAGAGTGTTCTTGAAGAAGAGACCTTCAAGAACATGATATCCTCATCCCTGCACAACAAGGTGTGTTATCAAAATAGACAGGGACTGGGATCCAATGAGATAGCTCCTCCACATACAATCTTGTCTGTAAGATCTCCTAGGTGTGGAACTTGTGAAGATGAGCTTCCTCTCATAGATCCTATAAGTGAAGAGGATTAAGAAGAGATAGTGAAGAATTCCTCTGAGAAGAGTGAAGAGGAGGATTCTAAGAAGGGCCACTATCCTTCAGAGGAGAAGAAGACTACTGTGATGACCAAGTCAATGAGAAAGAACTTGATCAGGAAGAGCAAAAGAAAAGCAAAAAAGGCTCAAGAGATCAAGGCTACTTTTAACTCTAAGCAGAAACAAGTTTTTATCTCTGCAGAGTTTAAAGTAATAAAGACTGAAGACATCAACCAAAACTCCTCAGCTAAGAGTTCTGGTTCTTGTTCAAATCATCTCAGTACCAAGAAGAAGACTGATCTGCTGTGTACCACTGCTACACAGCCTGGACCATCAAACTCCAAGAACAGTTCACAGCCTAAAAGAACTGTCTCAGCATCTACAAAGATGAGGGTGGAGAAGGGATGTGACCAAAGACAATCTTGCTCTCATAAGGAGACTTTTGTGAAGAAGAAAATGTTGTGTGTCATGTGTGAAAGTACCTCTCACATTGCTAAGGATTGTCCATACAATCCTAAAAGTACTATTTATATGACCAAGACAAAGACTTCAAAGAGTTTCAAGAAGATTCAAGCTTCGAAAAGAAAGTCTGTTTCCTTCGGAAGCTCCAAATCAAAGAAGATGGCAAATGGAAAATTACCTTCGGAAGAAAAGTTGGTCTCGGAAGAAAGGAATTCTTCCGAAGCACTGAAGTCTGCTGCAGTGACTGTAGAATCTTCCAAAGTTTCAGTCATCAAAACTTCCGAAGTCCCAAAAACTTCCGAGGTTTTGAAGGTCAAGTCCAAGACTCCAAAGGTGGTGTGGAAGTCTAAGAAAGACCAAGTGACTGAAGTTTCTCCATCAACAACAGCTCAAGATCCTTCTAGCACAACCATAGGATCTATTACTGTTGCATTACCTTTTATTATACTTAGTGAGCCCAAGACAAGTAAGGCTTGGGTTTCCAAATGTAACTAATCATTTTCTTTATGCAGGAACAGCTCAAGACAAACAAGAATGTCTGGATCATTGATAGTGGCTGTTCCAGGCACATGACAGGCAGTAGGTCACTACTCTATAACTTTGAGAGGATTGATGGAGGACCAGTTGCTTTTGGAGGAAATAAAGGTGGCTACATTTCTGGAAGGGGCAAGGTCACAAATGGTAAGCTCAGCATTGAAAAGGTAAACTTTGTCAAGGAGCTTGGATACAATCTTCTGAGTGTATCCCAATTTTGTGATCAGAGTCATAACATGCTCTTTACTGAGCATGAGTGCATTGTTCTCAAGTCTGGAGTGGTCATTCCTCATGAGCACATCCTGCTTAGAGCCCCCAGGAAAGGGAACATGTACAAGATGGACTTGCAAGAAACATCTCCCTCCGGAGAAGTTTCATGCTTTCTGTCTAAAGCAAATAGTGATGAGTCTTTCCTATGGCATAAAAGAATGTGCCATGTAAACTTTAAGAACATGAATAAACTAATTAAACATGATCTGGTAACTGGAATGCCAAAGAAAGAGTTTACAAGTGATGATCATTGTGTTGCATGCCTGAAAGGGAAGCAACATAAGGTATCTCACAAGCCTAAGGAAAGGAACTCCATCACTACTCCCCTACAGTTATTACATATGGATCTCTTTGGCCCCACCAGTGTAATGAGTCTAGGAAGGACCTCTTATTGTTTGGTGATCACAGATGATTTATCCTCCAGCTCACCTATGCAAGTGGGTGATGCTACCAAAAAGGGGGAGAAAGTCATTGCAGCCACAGAACCTGGGAGTTCGTCACAGAGAATAGACATTGAGGACTCACCATCCTCACTTGCAATTGTGCATTCTCAGCAACTTCTTCAAGTTCACATTAATGTGGACTCTATAGACTTTATCATCAGGAGTCTCTTTGAGGAAGGTATACCAAGGGCTGTGTCATCCCCACCTCAAGGAACTTCAAACTACATCATAAGGTGGAGGTATGATGCTGATAGAAGAGCCCTTATTCTTCACAGAGTTCAAGGGCAACAAGAAGTATTTGACTTTCAAAATTTGAACTTCTATGAAGGTCTGGATCTAGTCAATATGCCACTTGTCAACCCAAGCAACTCAAGACAAGCTGACAGATTGGCTCAAAGAATCCAAGACATGATCACTGCAGAGTTTAGCTTAAGAATGAGACTTAGGCAATCAGGTAATGCCATCGGTCAATTGGATGTTGAGGTGGACCCTAAGATTAGTTTCATAGGGGAAACCTTGACTGAAGGCCCAGTGGCAGAACCTAAGACCCCTGTCTCATCATCATCAACTGCTGCAGAGATCCACATTCCTTTTGTGACACCTGCTGGTGAAGGTGTTATTCAGCCTCTCTCTGGCCAGAGCATGGATGCTACACCAAGCAATGAAGGCCAAACCTCTATCCACCCTGAGTCACAAAGGTCTGTGGGTGACAAAGGGAAAAGGATTTTGACTCCTGAGGAAATTGAGGAGGAAGAGAGAAAGAGGAAGAGGAAGCTAAGGGGATAAAGTTCCTCTGGGTCTTCAGGTTTTATGCAAGCTGTAATCAGGGATGCCCCCAGACCAAATACTCAAGATGATGAGTTGAGGGCAGTCATGATTACTTACCTGCAGACCAAGAACTATGACATTGATGAAATCATTTCTCTGCCCTTAGAACAACTAAATGAACTGGCTGACATGGAAGTGTTAAGAGAGATGAAAGAAAAAGAGGATGCAAGGTTACTTCTCCAATTCAAAGAGGAGAAGAGACAGAAAAGACTATACAAGCATGCTCCTACTCTCTCCCCAGTTCAAGAAAGCCCTGTACAAGAAGATGTGGTTCAACAAGAACCTCAGGTAGACAAAGAAGAAGATAGGATCAAAATGATCAACTACCTGAGTGCCACAGACTTCTATCAGGCAGATGCACTTCTTCCCTTGTCCTATGACTTTGTTGAGTTTGAGTACTTAAAACAACTTGAGCTTGAGTTAGTCAAGGAGAGAAAGACAACTAAGAAGAAGCTAAGGGAAGAAGCTGCAAAGTCAAGAGCCATCATCCAAAAGAGTATGAAGAAGTTTGCTGACAGACAAAGGATGATGAGCTTCTTGAAGCTATATGGATTCTCCGGAAGGAGACTTGGCTCTATGTCTCTATCCACAATGGATGAGCATATAAGGGTAATCAAGCAGAAGATCAAGAGTGGAGAACTGATTGACTTACACTCTCTTCCAAGTCAAGTCCCACCTGAAGTGGAGGTTAAGGTTGAACAACCTGAGACAACGCAATCCAGGCCTTCTGCTGAGCCTCAGCAAGCTTCATCTTCTGATCCACAGCAGGGTCAAACTCCCTCTCCTTCTGAACCTGTGAGGGAGGAACCCCCAACTGAGAAATACAAGGATGATCAACAAGGTGCTGCAGACCAGTCTTCTCAGTTAAAGTCATCTAAGAGGAAGAAGAGGGATGGCTTCTAAACCAAAGTCTAAGAAGAAGAAGCCTAAGTCATCTACCTCTACACCTCAGGCTGAGTCAGATCAACCTGAGGAAGTGCATGAAGAGGCAGCCCAATCAACTCCAATACAAGTGGCTCCTCTTGCAGCTGAGACACCCATCCTATCCTGGACCTTCTCTACCAATCCAGAAAGATGGCATGTAATCAGAGATCAAGGTGTTGAGAATGTCTATACATGGCAAGACATAATCAACTTACCTCTGCATGATCTATTTGAGATGAGAAGATACTATGAAAGTCTGAATGATCCTGACCATCTAATGAAGAAGGGTATGGTCATGATTGTGCTGAAGACTACTAACATCTAAAGATCTTCTAAATGTTTTGGTAGCATCAGCCTAGGGGGAGTTTGTAAGGATTCCTTTAATTCTGATGCAAACCAAAACATCCAAAGTCTCTCTGCAAGCAATGCACTAAAGAACTGAAGTAGAATTGCTTCGGAAGTTTTACACCATGCACTAGAAATATTCTAAGTGTAAAATCTTCCGAAGCCAAGACCAATATCTTCTGAAGCCAAATATGAAGTCTTCTGAAGCCTCAGAGACAAAGTCTTCCGAAGCTTCATCTTATGAAGACAGATTTCTTCCGAAGACTTTTAGTAACATGTTTTATCTGATGTACTGTTCCATAAAGCTGGACACCTTTCCGCTGCATCTCTGTAAAGTCACCAACTTACATGAGTTGGTGAAAAGGTCCATGCTTTTGGTAACTGTACATTGAGGTCTTGAGTCTGTAACCTTCTACTTTATGTACTTTATCCTTTTTGTAATAGATAAGGGTGTGAGCTATGGCATGTCATAGTCACAAGGTCAAAAGGCAGATATGCCTTTTGATTCTACAATTGATTTTGTTTATGTCTAGTCAATTGTATCCAGCTGGCTTTCAAAGTATAGCCGGCTGTAGGTTGTAGTATAAGTATTCCATGTTCTAGTATCTTTCTTTATGCTTTGTAACACTTGTAATAGAACTTGAGAAAGCAATATACTGCATCCTTGAAACCCAACTCTCTTGTTCTGTCTCTTACTTGTTACTTGTGTTCTTAGTATCATTATTGTGGTGAATCCAGTTTACTGTTTGATCAAGTTTGGTTAATCTCCTCTTTGTGTTGTTGTGTTGTAATTGTCAAGCCCTTCACCGGTCCTGCATGTGGGCTTCTTTCTTAAATGATTTTGCTGCAAATCGAACCTTGTTTTTTTCATTGCAGTCATAAATACTCAGTATCGACTCTATCTCATCCAACCATCTAAGAGCTTCAGTAGCACCGTTTTCATCAGTAAAGTCATCTGGTTTACATGACTTGAAAATTTTATAACTACACCCTTTCTTGTCTTTTTAATCAAGATTAATCACTTCAGGTTTCTTGTGTTTATCACTGAGATTCTTATGTTTCACAATGTTGGTGTTGCTTCCTTCATTGTCACTATGATGATCTTTTTCTTATGACTCGTGTTGAGTGTGAGATTTGCTCGTTTTAGTCTTCTTAGAATATTCTTTGTTGTTCTTACGATTCGCAAAGACGACTGCAATTTCTTAAGCAATCATGTTTCGTAACTCTGTTATTTGTAATTCTGAATCTGAAATAATTTTCTCTGAATCATGTTTGGAATGAGTGGAAACATATTTATCAGAGCCCTTATTGATCTCTTTTTCCTTACTCTTATTTTGCGTGGAAGGTCCATCCTTATTGACATCATCAAAAGGGCGAGTACTAAACTTAGACATATCCTAAAATAAAAGAAACATTTCTAATATTTTTAGTTCATGTTTTGACTATATACTTTTAGTCTAAAGAATCTTATACTTATAACATATCTAGAATTCTTCGATCAAAGTACATAAACTTAATTTGTAAATGCTTCATTCTCTCTCTCTGGCGTAGATAACAATTGTAAAATAGCAATACTAATTCACACAAAACATCCTTCTCCTACCAAAGCAATTAAATAAAGAGAGTACAATATTAAGATAAAACATATAAAGGAAACAACATTTGAAATAAACGATTATATCATCACTTATTTTTTCTTGATTTTTCAACCTTCTCCCATTGTTCCTTGTACCAGTCTCTTTCCCTTTCTATAGATTGTGTCCGGGACCAAATAACTACAAGTTCTAATGGATCTATATGAGATCCAAATAACCGACTGGTAGGATCATTTGCATAGTCAAAACTGGATGATCCGAATATTAGCTCATTGGAGGCTCATGTAGGGAGGGTATACCGGATACTATGGAAAATAAGGATAGGGTGCGTATGGGGGGTACGGGGGGTACAGTGGGTACGACTGCAAGGTTACAGTGGTGAAGGATAATAGGTAGGAGCTATAAGTGGAGGTAATGATGGGGCATAAGACTTTATTCGGCTACGATGAAGAGCTGCCTTCATCATTTCTTTTTCAGAGGAGAATCCATGCACAACACTATAATAATATAGTTGAGGCTCATATGGTTTAGGTTCCTTCCTATACGGTTATTCAGGTTCCGATCAGCCTATGGGTTTTTGAGCTCTAAAAGAATGGTCATCATGATGAACCATCATCGAATCTGACTCGTCAGGGCCATCATCGTCTGCTTCAGTCTTAATCAGATTCTCAACAGGCTCATCTTCCTCCTCATTTTCATCTTTTTCTTTCGGATCATCGTTCTCGTCTAAAGATGCATGTTATGGCAACTCATTGGGCGCCTGGATCCTAATTGTAGTACTAGGTCTAACAGATTGTCTAGGGGTTCTTATAGTCTTACTACTGGTACCTTTCATAAATTTCCAAAGTTTCATGGTTGGAGATAGGGATTTTGGTTTTGATGTTGTGGGCATAGCAGTGATATATCATGACAAATCGGGTCCATCGGCCAATTGACTTATGTTTGGATCATCGAACGATCCTTTATGAGTCTTGGGAGACGATGATTTACCGCGTTTAAATAGAAATTCTACACCCTTTCCTTTTTTCATGATGTTCCATTCCTAAAATACAAGTAAATGTCAAAACTTATTCATACTTAATGTTTTGCACTTAACCTTTGAGCATCCAATTCTACAAATCAATACTTAATATATTCAACCCATACAATAAACAATACTAGTACACACGCATAGTGGCAAGTTCATAATAACAGTGATCAAGTGAAATTGTCGAATTGCCTTACACGATAATACTAATACTCTCCTATTAAGCTTTCTAATATGATGGAGATTCGAGGCAATACTTAATGGAATGAATTCTACGGTTAAAGCTTAGAGTTCTACATGAACCCTAATTCGCTAAAAGCTTTGGCTCTTATACCAACTTGTCGCACCCCACCAAAACGAGGCCTAAGGTGACCGATTGGCACAGAATTACAACGGAAAGCTTACAAATATATCAATAGAACCCATTTTTACAATACGGAGTAATACTAAGGGGGTGTTTGATTTCGGCTGACTCGGTCAGCCTGTTTGATGTGTGTAAAGCTTGAGCTAAACGGGTCAAGACATCTGACCCAGACCTAAAATTTCATAATTCTGACCGAACACCCCTGCATCCATTCGCTTGTTCGCCCTCGCGGATCCCCCCTCCGCCTGTGTTGCTCGAGCTGCACCACTTCTTCGCAAACTCGAGCTACACTGCTTCTTCGCCTTCGCCGATCCGTCCACCCATCCGGCATCACATCTCCGGCGGTCTCCCCCACCGTGTGACCCCCTCCTCCGCTGATCCCCCACCCGCGGCTTCGCCTCCACCCGCGGCTTCGCCTCCACTCGAGTGGTATGCATCAACTGTAATCTCTCTTTCTCTCTATGAATTCTTTTGGGTGTAGATGTGTATGTGGTATGCATATAAGGTGTTTGATGAAATGCTTGTGTGTATTTTATGTCTGATTATTGCTTTTGTTGAGTGATAAAATGCTTGTGGTGTGAATATATGTGGTATGCATATAAGGTGTTTGATGAAATGCTTGTGGTATGCATATAAGGTGTTTGATGAAATGCTTATGGTATGCATATATGTGGTATGCATATAAGGTGTTTGATGAAATGCTTGTGGTATGTATATATGTGGTATGATATAAGGTGTTTGATGAAATGTTTGATGAATGCATATATGTGGTATGATATAAGGTGTTTGATGAAATGCTTGAATTACTGATGTTACAAGGTGTTTGTTAATTTGATAGTGCATTATCCTATGTTTGTTAATTTGAAACATTATCCTTTTTTTGTTTTCTTGAACTTTTGATATTGCACACAAGGTGTTTGTTAATATTGATTTCTTGAACTTTTGAACTTTTGTTAATGGTTATTGTTGTTACAACCTACGCTTATATAATATTGCTTATATGATTTTCTTGAAATCAATTTTGATATTAGTTCTTGATTTAGGCATGACAGAAAAAAAAACTAGAGTTATTTGGAAGTCGGATTGTGTCGACAAAACATTTCTCGAAGCATTTATACATGAAATAACAAACAACGGTCGGGAGGGTAGTAGCCTAAAAGGAAGCTCATGGAAAGTTGTTGCGGAAAAACTAAAAAAGTATCATAATTTCATTGTTGACCATAAACAAATGAGAAATCGATATGACTACCTGAAGTCAAAGTACGGGGCTTGGGTGAAACTGAAAAACAAAACGGGGAATATTTATGATCCTATAACCAACACTTTCAATATGAGTGATGAAGAATGGGAAGCGAAGGCAAATGTATTTTTTTAATATGAAAACCTTTTTAATAAGATTATTTTATGTTTAGTAGCTTGATTATATCTATAGAAATTTTCAAACATTTAACATGTTTGTGAAAAAGTTGAGAAATGCGCCCCTTCCTTACCCTGATCTTTGTACCAAAGTGTTTGAGGGGGTGATCGCGACCGACATTCACAGTTGGGGGCCATCTTCTACACTTCCTCATCCAGCTGAAGGATTCTCTGAGCATGATTTGGATGATGTTCAGTGCACTCAGATGGAAATAGAGCCCCCACTTGTAAGTGAAGAATCCTCTAGCCGGTCAAAATGAAAGGCAAGTACTAAACTAGCAAAGAAGTTCGTAGAAAAACAAGAGATGACGACTTAAGAGAAGTTGGGAATGAAATTATCAATGTTGCAAAGATGTTGGTGAAAAAAAATAATATTGACAATGAAACGGACGCATGCATGGATAAGCTAGAAAAAATGGAATGGGGGAAGAAGATCCGAGATATAACACAACTCTTTTGCTATTCGGTGAAAATGCTGATATTAGAAAAGTTTGGTTACGTCTTAAGCCCATGAGTTGCGAGTCGTCGGTGAGAAATGCTGGGAGAAGTTTGGATTATTCGGTTGACTTTTGTGTTTTGTACGACTTTGTATGACATTTGTATGACTTTTATATGACTTTGTATGACTTTTGTATTACTTTTGAATGACTTTTGTATTACATTTAGTATGACTTTTTGTATTACTTTTGAATGACTTTTCTATGACATTTAGAATGACTGTTGTAAGACTTTTGTTTTACTTTTGAATGACTTTTAAAACGTCAAATATGTATACGGATGGTGAGATTTTATCTTTTTTTATACTTTCATGGTATTGGTTGAAGTTGGCCCGAAAAAGGGAACGAGAGGGTAATAAGAGATAATGATTCTGCTTTAACTGGGCATGCATATACACATGAATTACTACATGGATCTTCTACACAATGTCAAGAAATGATGAGACTTTCATGCGAGGCATTTGTACTATTATGCAATCATTTTACACAACAAAATTGGCTGCGAGTTAGTAGGACGATAAGCATTGAAGAGAAAATGGCTATGTTCTTACATATATAGGACATAATGAACGTTTTCGAGCGGTTAAACGATGATTTCAACACTCCAATCAAACGGTTCATAAATGTTTTCACAAGGTTTCGGTTGCAATGATGTGGTTTGCTAAAGAAATTATGGTCCCAACATCTTCAACTGAAACTACAAATACCTCAGAACGACTTAAAGGCTAAAATGAATATTTCCTGGAGCAATAGGTGCTTTAGATGGAACTCTTATAGATGCAGTTGTGCCTGCTAATCAACAAACTTGTTTTAGGGGAAGAGAAAAAGGTGAATGTTATCAAAATGTGTTAGGAATATGTGATTTTGATATGATATTCACCTTTGTATGGGCTGGATGGGAAGGCGTAGCACATGATTCATGGGTTTTGAAAGAAGTTGCATTAATCCGACATCTGGATTTCGATTCCCTCCATCGGGTTTATAATATAATTATAACTTTTATATTAAATATATTATTTGTATTCTTTATATAATAGATGTCACACTAGCATTTACAGATAAATAATACCTTTGCAACACTGCATATACCAACACTCGTGGATTTATGACTCCATACCACAATACTAGGTATTGGTTAGCCAATTTTCGACGACAAAGGCCGTTAACTAAGGAAGAAAGATTTAATCATGCTCATGCTTGCCTTAGAAATGTTATTGAGCGTGCTTATGGTGTACTGAAGGCAAGATTTCCAATCCTAAAACAAATGGCTCCTTATCCTTTTTCAATGCAAAGAGACGTAGTCATTGCTTGTTTTGCAGTCCATAATTTTATAAGAAAATACAATATTCAAGATGAATTATTTACAAACTTTGAATACAACACTATGGTTACCCCTGATGGTGAAGGTGGAGGAAGTGAGGGTTAAAACACACAAGACATAGAGTGGGGTTCAAAAGGCGTTGAAAATATGGCTACTTTGAATGACCAAATTGCTAATAAACTCTTTTCAGATGCTTCAAGTTAGATTTGTATGCAAACTTTTGTAATATGTTTGAAATTCGATGTGTTTGTTTGGATTATGTTTGATTTACGTTTAACTTGTATTTTGTATGAAATTTTAAATTTTAAGCTATTATGTTATTTTTAAAAATTTGGCTATTTTTATTGATTACACAACACTAGTTAAATTCAAACTCGTCAGAACTACGAGGCAATATGGTTATTTTTATCATTCAGCAGAGTCAATCAGATATTGAATCAAACAACCAAGTTTCAGTCAGATGCATACGCAGTCAGAACTTCTAACTAGGTCAGCTTCTAACTCAGTCAGATCCTACTGAGTCAGCAGTAATCAAACAACCCCTAAATTTACTTTGTACAAAGGTAGACTTTAAGATACTAAAATCTAATCTTTATAATAAGTCTTTTAAAACACCTTCAAAACTTCTTAAAATATTATGATCAACAAAGACTTCAAAATTCTTCACACCTTACTCTATTACCACCAAGTAATTTAAAGAGTAGGGCGTCTACGGGTTTTCTGAAATACATGCTGAAAGTATACGTCAGCATAAAGCCGATGAGTTTATGATATCAACACAAAAATCTTCTCGCGGTGTATTATCAAATAAATTGTACACAAATCAAATCTGGTTCAATGGTTTTACTACCAAGAGAACCTTCTTTAACATATATAACACATTCGAGTAAGAGTTCACTAAGAATCACATCGAACGCTTGCAATCCAGCCAAATATAATAGGTATCGACTATACGTGTGTGTGTGTATATATATATATATATATATATATATATATATATATATATATATATATATATATATATATATATATATATATATATATATATATATATATATATATATCCCGAGCAATTCATGCTTAATAATTTATCAACATACAATTAATAAGGATAATACACCTTTAAAATCATTTTAACTGAAGTAATTATCACTAGCATGTATTCAACTCCAAAAACAAGTAAAAAGGAGATTTAAATCATGAAAACTCACCTGTACTTATACGTGTAGTTGATCCTTTTGCTTCTCAAGTAATAGACGACTAACTGGTCAACCTATAATATAACAATAATATTTATATCCTTAGCTTCTAACGACCCATTTTCCTTTTCAATTTTATAAAAAATAGACCTATAATACCTAAAACAAAAGTTGAAAACCATACCTCATAATTTTATCTAACGGGTTCATTTAAATATATTTTGATAAAATCATACTGTTGGATGATCACTAAAACAATTTTCATATTACTCATATATTATCCTAAACACTTTGATTTCATTTAGCTTATTAAACTTGATATTATCCTAATCACAAGAATGTGAATCAGAATGTTCTATTAATAATTCTCACATTCACAATTCTAATCAATATATTACTTCATCCTCTTTAAAATCAATAATTCTTAAGATTGATATTGAGAATTAATTGACAGGTTGGATTGAATTATGATGAACTTTAATATCCTTTCTAGTTTCTTCAACCTAATTTATCAATCAACATACTTTATTTGTTCTTTAAAAGTTATTCTTTAAGATCATGCCCCTTCTATATTTGAAAAAAATCTTAATTGCCTTTGATGATGATGATGATCTCTAAATGTTCTTGTTCCTTACTTCACACCTAATTATATCATTAACTTTTTAGAATCATAAATCTTAGATACCTTAATATCTTGAAACTTTGGGTAAATAGTTACCGATCTATAAGAGAGCTTAGGGGTTGTTTGACAATTTCTGAATGATTAAGTGCTAAACATCATGCTCAGTTAGTCACAAGCAAACAACCATACATGTCTTACTATTTCAATCATCAAGCTCAGTAAGTCACAAACAAAACAAACACCTACATACAACGTCCCAAAAACCCTAGTCTAAGAACCATCTAGCTATCAACTAAACATTGATAGCTATCACTGACTACCACTCTAACTATCGAATCAACCGGTTCGTCTGCCACCTAAATTTAACCATTCCTGATCATCTCTAATGCTTCCATTAAAAAAAATGATTATCACAATTACCAACAGATTTAGCGACGATCATAGATGTTAGTAGGATCCCATGCTGCCCCGAGAGTTCTTCGATGCTCATAATTGTTGTGATCCACATGAGATCTGTTTGTATAAGAATAATGTTGCGCACCAGATGGAACTGACATTTCCACAAACAGTAATTCATCAGAAACCATCACAATCTGACTAATGGTTAAAGTTCCAAACATAATTCCACAAAGACATGAAGAAATGAGTCATTTTACCTTGTGTATGATGAGATGCAGAGCTTGGGGAAACCTCTGCATTTAACCTTGATTTAAACGAAGAATTTGATGCAAGCATGGGTGACGATTGCGGGTTTGTTGCAGACTTATCTTGCCCTGAAATCTGTTTTTACATAATTCAAATATTAATAGTGTAATATACAAAGTAAATAACAAGCAGAGGTGGCAATTTAAACACACATAATAGAAAGTTTAGATAAAAAAGAAACATGGTATATGGATCTAACTGATCAAGTCACTAACAATATTTTTCAAATACACAAAATCTCCTAAATCAATCTGTTCAAAATTTTTATCTTGTCATTGTAGCCATCCTTAGACATATTACTCATTTGAAAATTTAAACGAAAGGTGTTCTAATCAACCCAACCCACCCACAACAAAACTTACCTGTTTTGACCTGGTTACCCGCCCATTTTGGCATCTCAAGCACTAAGAATTAATTCTATGCAAAGATGACAAAAATCTTTGAGATTACTAGTAGCAACGCAACAAGCTGTTTAAAGGTAACACCTGTTTTGTAATTTCTTTTATTTGTTTTAACTTGTAATTAAAATATAACGTTTCTTTTGCAATAACAAATTAACAAAAGCGGGAGCAAATCACTAATCTCCAAATTCCTAGTCACTAACACATTCAATGCCAGAAGTAAGAGTTAAGAGACATCCTGTATGAAATCTAAGTAGATCAAGAGAAAAAGTTAAATTACTCCAAATCTTAATGTTCGGTTGTAAAGAGTCACGAGGCCAGTAAAAAGGTTGACAGCATAATCAGCAATTTCTTTAGATTCATATTCCGCAAAAGCAAAACCTTTAGGTTTATCAGTTTCTCTATCCCGTGGCATGTGCAAGTCAACCACCCGTCCAGCTTGAATAAGGATATCATATAACACCCTGTCAGTTACTCGTTCATCCAAGTTACCTGCGTATAAAAAACTTAAAAATCCGTTATGATCAGATGAACAACAGATTACATACATAGTAACAAGCACCACCACATTCCCTTCACCAAAAGAAATGAAAATAACACCAAAGATCATTGAAATGAGAAAGTTTGTTCATAAAAAAAAGATATATTTACGCATTCCCTTCATCATAAGTTATTAATTTATGCATGTATCATACGCTATTAAAATGTTCCATTAGCTAACGGACTACAAGGATGAACCCGATCCGGAATATGAAGCCTAAAAGGATTTTACTCGGTCAACAAAATGTTCCATCCTAATGGATTTCTTCCATATTACATAACCTAATCGATCATCTGTAAGCCTGGCAAAATAGGCGGGTCAGGTCGTGTCAGCTAACGTGTCAAGACAGGTTCAGGTCAAACTTCTCCACAAGGCATCATACTAGTTAATCAAGTAACTAGAAATCTTAACATTTCTGGAACCTTCTCACCTACTCACTACCTGTTTTCAAGACCATGAAACCCAATTCAGACTACTACCAAACAGAGAACAAATTAGAACAAAGTTTGACTATTTAATACGATTTAGGCAGTTTACTCAAAATTTCAAAGGTAATTCGCAAATGGAAACTTCAAAGAGAAAATTGAGCATTCACTAGTTACAAATAACCGAATAAGCACAAATTTTTCCCGATTTCGAACAGAAAATGTTACAGGTTGAATGTGTTAGATAATGAATACTAGCTTCAACCTAGTCATCGTGCTCATCGTATACTTTACAATCAACTATTCTAGTGGAAAGTGCAACTGCAACAGATGTAAATACTAAAAAATGTATGATTAACAATCCCTAATAAGTTCAATCATCAGTCGACAATTAGATGTTGGAAGAAGAATGCAATCAATTGAATTTAGTAATGGAAGAGTGAAATGGGGGTATCATTTGGAAACATACCAATGTAAACCGTGGAGCTAGGGTTGGAAGACATTACTGGTGCAAGAAGACGAAAGGTTGATGTACAGCAGCAAAAATACCCAATACAAACTCAAACGAGATACTGATGAAATTTATCATTTACCCGCAAATTAAGTAGTAGATTACGAGTTAATCACACAAATAGTCCCGTTGGTTTAGTATGTAAAAATAATAAGATCGGGTGCTAATCTTTTTTAATAACAAGTTTAGGTTAGTGTTTTTATTAAGTTTAAGGATATTTACTAGTTATGTAACTTAAAAAGAAAATGTTTGTATAGTTTATTTTTATGAACCACTCTTTTTTAATTAAAACTAGTTTTTAAACAGTTACGCGCGTTGCGCGTCTAAATTTAACCGTTAACCTAAACCACATCACTTTGTTAACTGATACGTGGCTCAGAACCAATGGTTAGTTGTGGCTGCAGAACGGAAATGTTTGCCAAGCCAGTGCAACGAACAACAGTTTCAGCATACCATCACGACCACAGAACAATGAAAGCGATAGTAAATTAATGAACTAAATGAATGGTGACAAAAGCAAGGTATGTAATTACGGATTTAGAGGCTCAGAGATGCTAGTTCATTGTGGCTGCAAAGACTCGTTTGCCACGCCAAAACAATGAATATAACATCCTTTTTTTTCTTATCGCCTTGTCCATATTCACACGACAACCTAGACATTGTGCCCCAACAATAAAGGAAGCAACCAACAACAAAAGTCTCTAGATGAGGTTGCACTCGTCGTCATCAACTGGGACATACTAATAATACATGCATTATCCAGTGGCACCGAATGCAAAATGGATTGCAAACCGACTCCATTGCCTGATGAACATACAGGTTAAACAAAACCCTCGGAAAATACCAAAGAAGCTGAGGCGCCATTGGACATTGCCTCCATGTTACAGCCTAATAACAGTCACAACCAAGGCCGGTGTCGCTGGAGGGAATGCCCAACGGCCACGTAAAAGTCTAGCACACACCACTACCGTTGTGAGGAGCGGCAGAGCTGAACAACCACCGGCCGGCCAAAAGGCGGCCGGTTGCGGTTGCGACACGGTAGCACTCCTCCTTTCTCTCTATGCATTCAACCATCCCAGAACCGTCGACCATCCTGCCATCGAGCAGCCTCGGTGCCACCCGCGGACAGCCGGACAGCCTCGCCCGACGACACAGACCCACCACCGCCTCGTGGCAGCGCTCAACCTCCGCCCCGTTCCACACACAAAGAATACGAATCAGAAAGGCTAAGGTGGGGCTCGAAGATTAGAGACCTCAAACAAAAGTCTAAGATGATATTTACCTATCATCATCGACATGCGGCGACCATCTAGGGTTTTGAATCAGAAATATAAATCAGCGACTCAGATGAGTAGCCGCACATCCATCGACCAATCGGAGCCTCGTAAGGACTCAGTAGGCCAGAAAAAGCCTCGCAAAGCCAACGCTCAACCTCCGGTCGTGCACCGACACAACGGACGCCCATGAACGCCCACCATCCAGGTATCACAGAGACAGAAGGCAAGCGGTCACCAGTGAGAAGCAGGTGACGGTCATCGGAGGGAGGCATGCGCCGGTCAGGCGGTGGTCATCGGCGGGAGGCATGCGCCGGTCGTCGGCTGGAGGCGGCGGCGGCAATTGGCATAGTTCTGCCCCCCTCTCGGCCACAGTGGCCTATATAGAGCCAAACAAGGGGAACAAACGCAAAAAAAAACATAACTCTTTGTGGCCATATCGAAAACTGTCTAAAGCCACTATTCCTCATACTTGCTTTTTTCATAGTATATGTAATATGTAGAATCAACAATACAACAATGACCAAAACTCCATCCCCCTCCCTTTTTTTCACTATCGTTCTTTAACCCAACCCTCTCTCCCCTCCCTACTGACTCCTCCCACCATCATCACCATTGTCACCAAGTACCACATTCATTTAAACACCGGCAACTACCATAAGTCTTCTCCCTCATGATCCTCTTTCATTTAAAACCTAGCAGTCAACCATCGCTTAATACTGCCATTTAGGCGACTGTACTTTGGAACAGAGATGCTACCATGATTTTGATGACGATGAGGACTATAAGATGCAATCAACTTGCGATTAACGGTACTTTGATGCATATGCAATCAACTATGCTTGGAAATAGAGATGTTGCCTTGATATTGATGATGATGAGGACTTATGTGACAACCCTAATTTTGAGCCCGAATTTTTTTTAGAAACTTAAATGGGCTACATAATGATTTTAGGCTTGATCTAGACATAAGAGCCTATCAAATGGGCCCAATAATATTGGGCTTAGGTCCACGTATACCACACCTTAATAAGCCTTGGTCCATCAAACCTTAAATGGGCCATGGGCCCTAAAGCTTAATGGGCTTTGACCCACAATATATATACGGGCCATTGGGCCAAAGTATGATTATGTGTTATGACCTACCAATCTTAATGGGCCTTGCCGCCTTGGACTCGATATCTTAGTGGACCTAGTTATTAATATTTATATAAATCAATTAATTCATATTAAAACAAAATAATACTTGCATAATATTTAACTAACTAAATCTAATAAAATCTAATGAGTTGTCAAATAAAAAAATATGTAACTTGTAGGAACTAACTAGTAATCTAGGAGAATCTCATAAAAGCCTAACCCTAAAATCCTATAAAAGTCCTACAAACCCATAATAGGACAAAAACAAAAATGATGAATGCATACATACACCTATATACATATATATGACCACATCACACACACATATACATGTATATTTATATATACATACATTCACACACACCCATGCATACATATATGCATGCATATGTATAACACACCTCACACATATATATTGCATGCATACATGCATACACGACACATATATATTGCATGTATACATGCATACAGGACACACACATATATTGCATATATACATGCATACACGACACGCACATAATACATATATACATAAGTGCATGCATATGTATAACACACCTTACACACATAAATTGCATACATACATGCATACACGACACACATATATATTTCATGTATACATGCATACACGACACACATATATTGCATATATACATGCATACACGACAAACACATAATACATATATACATACATTCACATAACACACACCCATGACACATGCATACACATATACGATACATACATGTAACACCCGGGAATTTTCTTTGAAGCCGACGAAAGAAGAAAAAGAAATAAAGTCCAAAGTCGAGGGACCAAACTTGCCAAAACGGGAGAAGGTTGGATGAGTGGGGGTATAAAAGGGGGAAGGCACCCCACACTCACCATTTTCAGCTATAGAGAGAAGAAAGGGAGAAAAACAAGGGGAAAAAGCTTGGTGGATTCAGCTTAGATCGAAGCTCTATTCAACGGGGTTGTTTGTGTGAGTTCTGGGACCCCTCTTTTACACTTTTTCAACCGATTTGGGGCTGGAACACATAGTAAAAACCCGTTCTTGAAGTGTGTGTGTTGAACTTGTGTGTATGTGTTTGTGTGTGATTCGAATGGGTTTTGTTTTCGGGCTTGTGTGTGCTTGAATGGTGTTGTGGTATGTGTTTCTATGGTTTGGGATGGTTGATTTGGGCTTAGAACGAGTTTGGGAGAGCTTGGAGGAAGAAAATGGCAGATTGGGTTCGGGATGAACTGCATTCTGCGTCAGCTAGGGCTA
The DNA here is from genome assembly GCA_025215565.1 of Flaveria ramosissima. NCBI lineage: Eukaryota > Viridiplantae > Streptophyta > Magnoliopsida > Asterales > Asteraceae > Flaveria > Flaveria ramosissima. The sequence goes on along the minus strand of CM046044.1, from coordinate 29,204,156 downwards.
GGCGACCGAATGGCATGCGACTGGAGGCTATGCGGCCGAAAGGCATGCGACAGAGGTTCATGCGCACGATTTCCATACGACTGAGGTCCATACGCATGGAAGTCATACGACTGAAGTTCATGCGTTTGTAAGGTGTGCGATTGAAGACTATACGACTGAGGTCCATGCGCCTGGAGGCCATGCGAGTGAGGTTCATTCGCACGAAGGGTATGCGACTGAAGCCCATACGCCTGAAGACATGCGACTGAAGGCCATACGCTTGTGAGTCGTGCGACTAGGGGTCATTCGCATGGGGGATCATGCGACTTAGGTCCATTCGCACAGGTGTTCATCCGCATTAGGTCCATTCGCATGGGATTCATCCGCATTGTGTCCATCCGCATGGTGTTCAATCGCATGAAAGTCCATGCGACTGAAGGGTGCCCATACGCCCAAGTAGGGCTGGTGTACTCGAAGGAACATAGTTTATTTACTAACTTTCGGGGTAAAGTGCAGATGTAAGTTTTGATGTGAAAGGTTCCCGGTAGTTCATGTAAGTTGACTTTTGACACCATAGAGGTTATGTTGGGCATGATGATGATGTATGATGTTGTATGATTATGCATGATGTATGCTATGTATGTATGATGATACTCTGTATGATGATGTTGATTGTGTATGTTGATGTTCCTTGTTACTATGTATGATTATTTTCCCTTGGCTTTACGTGGAATGTTAATGAATGAAATGAAAGTATTATATAATGTAAAGTGGAAGATAATGAAAGATGAACATGATGAATGAATGCATGCATTAATAAATGATGGAATGTAACAAAAGTCTTGCAAGCCTTGGATGTCGGGACACGCCCCATTGTAGGGTGTTAGCCCAACGGTGTGCGGGTTAGCTACCCCAGAAGGATGCACATCGGGGTCCTTCTTTGTGATTGACCATTTGTATAGAACCATTGTTGCTTGCCTTCAATACTGTGGCCATGAGGTGCTGTGCACCGTGATGGAAGGTCTATGATAGGCTTTGGCCCAGTACCAACAGACGGAAGGGCATAGCGCATGACAATGGTATACCTGAATTTTTACCTTCGGTACTGTGGCCATGAGGTGTTGTGCACCGTGATGGAAGGTCTATGATAGGCTTCGGCCCAGTACCAACGGACGGAAGGGTAAAAGTTCATGGTTTGACGGAAAGAAAAGATGTAATGATGAACGAACGAATGAAAGTAAGAAAGTATGAATGAATGGATGTTAATGGATGAATGAGGAAGATAATAATGATTTTATCTACGTGTACGTATGATGTATGATCACATGCAAAATTAAAGAAAGGTTTTAATGAAAGAAAAGTATATTTTATTATAAAACTAGAACTCACTCAGCAACACTGACTTTTATGGGTTTCCAGTTGGCAGGTAATGATTGTCGAGGATGGCACGGGGCGGCTACTCAGCTCTTTTTGATGGATTCTTTTGTTTAAATATTTTTGCATTGTAATGCAAACGAACGATGTTTTGAAATGAACGATTGTATTAACTTGCAAAAGCATATATAATGAAATGAGATGTTTATTTTGATGATTCCGGCTGCGTTGTTTATGAAAGTTAAATGTAATTATATGTTTCATGTGAGATGAGGATCCAATTGTAAGCGTCCCGGGAACAGGGCCTTACAAGTTGGTATCAGAGCCAAAGTTAAGTGAAACGGGTAAATTTTCAAATAAACCTTAACTTAAACTGAAAATGGGACGGAAAAGGAAGGGATGCCAATCTGAGTAGCTGCGTGCCATCAGGTATTTTTCTTAATGTTAATCGGTATTACGTGCGCATGTTATGTGGTTATGTGTTGTTTGTAGATTTAAATACTGATGTAGTCAGGACAGGTAATGCTTGGGGTATGAAGAGTAAAGTAAGTGGCTAATCACAACTGGCCACTGTAATTAGAGACTTACTATACTTGACATAAGCTGAGCTGTTCCCTTGAATGACCGTGTTGGTGTTTGAATCTTTCAGTGTGTGTGAGGATGGCCGGTGGTAGATCTTCAAAAGCTTCTCGTGGTGGTGGTCGTGGTGGGCTTGGTGCTGAGCCGCAACCCAAGAGGGGAAGACCCAGAGTGGAAAAGGTGGTTCATGAGGAACCCGAGACCCCTCATCCGGAGGGTGGTGATGAGAGTGCAAACTTAAGGGCCTTGGTAAAGGAGGCTGTTGTTGAAGAGGTGCATCAGGTCATGCAGACAATCTTACCGTCTGTGGTGACCGAAGTTATCAGGGTTGTACGGAAGGGGAAAGAAAGGAGAGAAACAGGTCCTCGGGAGGACGAGAGCAATCGGATCCTGAAACGGTTCTCTCTGATGATGAAGAAGAGGAAGAAGAAGAGCCTGCGCCGGAGGCGGCACGAGGCTGTAACTACGGGGCGTTTCAACGATGCAAGCCCCTACTTTTGATGGTAACGGCACTACTGCTGCTGCTCACCAATGGGTGAGGGAAATGGAAGCTGTTCTGAATATCAACGAGTGTCGGGAGGATCAGAAGGTAAAGTTTGCTACCTATTCTTTCGTGGACTCAGCTTTATGCTGGGGGGACAACATTGTCCAAGCTGAGGGTAGTCGGGCTATTGGGAGGATGAGATGGTCCGAACTGAAGAAGTTGGTGATTGAGGAGTTCTGTCCTCACAGAGAAATGGACAAAGTTGAGAGAGAGTTCCTGCAGCTGGAGGCGGGAACCATGACACATCAGCAGTATACCACCAAGTTCAACGAAATGGCACGTCTTGTGCCGGATCAGGTGACGCCTCTGTCACGGAAGATTAAGAGGTACATTCAGGGCTTGCCAGCTGATATTCGCAGGCACATGATCGCTGCCCGACCGAGTACGTTTAGGTCGGCGGTTGACTTGGCCGGGAGGTTGTATGATGAAAGAACGGTGGTGGTGGCTGAAGGCAGTAAGAAGAGTGGTGGAGACCGGAACTGGAACGGGAAGAGGTTTGGTCGGGGTGGTGCCCCGACGGGTAATAAGAGCGCACGGGTGGATGACCGCCCTGAGGTCACATCTGGTGCAGGACCAAAGAAGTGTGGTAGATGTGGAAAGGAGCATAGTGGAGAATGCATGCTGGGGGTCGAACTTGTGCTTCAAATGTGGGAAGGTGGGGCATGTAGCAAGGGACTGTCGTACGGTCCGGTGTTTTAACTGTGGCGTGGAGGGCCACATGAGTAGGGATTGTAAGAAGCCGAGGGCTGAGGGTTCCGGGGTGAAGAAGGCTGGAGGAGAGGGACCAAGGGCGAGCACCAGGGCGTTCACGATGACACAGGAGGAGGCTAGGACGGACCCTGACGTTGTGTCCGGTACGTTTCTAGTGAACCAAACTTTAGCTTCTGTGTTATTTGATTCTGGTGCTAGTAAAAGTTTTATTTCTGCTGCTTTCTGTGCTAAGCTGCCTGTTAGTAGTAGACGTGTTGATGCGCCCTTTGATGTAGAAACTGCCATAGGTAAGTCTACCCGGATTTCTGAGATGATAAAAGACTGTGATGTGGAACTAGAAGGTCATAAGTTTCCTGTTAGACCGTTCGTGATGACCTTAGGTGGTTTCGATTTGGTTCTTGGGATGGATTGGTTAGCGGAATTTGAGGCGAATATTGTGTGTCGCAAGAAGATGATTCGTCTGACAGCGCCTTACGGGAGTTCAGTAACTGTGTATGGGGATCGGGTCACGACGATTCCGAAAGTGATTTCAATGGTTGTGGCGGGAAAGTGTATGAGGCGTGGATGATGTGCCTACTTGGCCTATATAAAGGATGTGGATACGCCAACACCACAGATGTCTGAGGTACCGGTTGTGTGTGACTTTCCAGACGTGTTCCCAGAAGACTTACCAGGAGTGCCACCTGACAGAGAGGTCGAGTTTCAGATTGATCTGATACCGGGTGCCCAACCTGTTGCCAAGGCACCGTATCGGCTGGCTCCGACGGAGATGAAAGAGTTGATGGAGCAGTTGCAAGAGCTGCTTGATAAGGGGTTCATTAGACCGAGTATCTCTCCTTGGAGTGCTCTGGTACTGTTTGTGAAGAAGAAAGACGGTAGTATGAGGATGTGTATTGACTACCGTGAGCTGAATAAGTTGACGATAAAGAACCGATACCCCTTACCGAGAATTGATGATTTGTTCGATTAGCTTCAAGGTGCCAGTTGGTTTTCAAGGATAGACCTTCGATCGGGCTATCATCAGTTAAAGGTGAAAGAGCAGGATATCCCTAAAACAGCTTTTCGCACGCGTTATGGTCACTACGAGTTTCTTGTCATGTCTTTTGGTTTGACCAATGCGCCAGTTACTTTTATGGATCTAATGAATCGAGTGTGTCGGCCAATGCTGGATAAATCAGTGATTGTGTTTATTGATGATATCTTGATTTATTCGAAGAGTGAGATTGAGCATGTCGGCCACATTCGGGAGGTTCTGGAGACGTTGAGAAAGGAGAAGTTGTACGCCAAGTTCTCCAAGTGCGCGTTCTGGTTGCGCGAGGTTCAATTCTTGGGTCATGTGGTGAATCCTGATGGGATTATGGTGGACCCGGCAAAGGTGGAAGCGGTGATGCAATGGAAGTCTCCAAAGACGCCATCCAAGATTCGTAGTTTCTTGGGTTTGGCGGTTATTACCGAAGATTCATCCAAGACTTCTCTAAGATCGCTTATCCACTAACTAAGCTGATCCGGAAAGATGTGAAGTTCGTATGGCATCAAGCTCAAGAGAATGCGTTCGAGGAATTGAAGGCGACATTGACTCAAGCTCCTGTTCTGTCATTACCCGATGGAAGTGAAGATCTGGTGGTTTATTCTGATGGTTCTTACTCGGGGTTAGGATGTGTGTTAATGCAAAGAGGAAAGGTTATAGCCTATTCATCCCGACAGTTGAAGGTTCATGAGGTCAATTATCCTACTCATGACTTGGAGCTAGCAGCCGTGGTCTTTGCGTTAAAGATTTGGAGGCACTATATTTACGGGACGAAGTGCTCCATATTCACTGCCCACAAGAGCTTGAAGTACTTCTTTGAGCAGAAGGACCTAAACATGAGGCAGATACGATGGTTGGAGCTCATAAAGGACTATGATTGCGAGATCCATTACCATCCGGGCAAAGCCAACGTGGTGGCGGATGCCCTTAGCCGAAAGGAGAGACCCGAGCCGATTCAGGTGAAAGCATACCAGTTGATCATGACCTCGGATGTGATGAGGCAAGTCAAAGAGTTTCAAGATGAGGCATTGAAAGAAGATCATCTTAACTCTAAAAGAATGAGAGGTCTGGTCGCGAAGTTGGGTGAAAACACATTTGGTGTTAGAACCCGATTTGGATGAATATGGATTCCTTGTTTTTTGGATCTATGGGTGAAGATTATGGATGAAGCTCACAAGACTCGATACTCTATTCATCCCGGTGCTACAAAGATGTACCAAGACATGAAGAAAGATTATTGGTGGCCCGAGTATGAAGCGTGACGTAATGGGGTATGTGAGTAAGTGTATTACTTGTTTACAAGTGAAGGCCGAGCATCAGAAGCCGTATGGGAAGATCCAACCTTTGGATATACCGGAATGGAAGTGGGAGCACATCACCATGGATTTCATTACGAAGCTACCACGTACTCTGAAAGGGTATGATGCCATATGGGTGATAGTTGACCGTTTGACGAATAGTGCTCACTTCCTGCCGATCCCCGAGACATATTCATCCGAGAGGTTGGCCGATCTATTCATTAAGGAAATTGTAACTCGTCATGGTGTGCCGGTGTCTATTGTGTTTGATCGTGACACCCGGTTTACATCTAAATTTTGGAAGAAATTCCACGACGCGATGGGGACGAGGTTACATATCAGCACGACTTATCATCCCCAGACAGATGGTCAGTCCGAAAGGACCATTCAGACGTTGGAGGATATGCTTCTCGCTTGTGTTATCGATTTTGGAGGAAGTTGGTATGACCACTTACGTTAGCTAAGTTCTCATATAACAACAGTTATCATGCCAGTATTGGTATGCCTCCTTATGAGATGCTATACGGTAGGAGATGTAGAACTCCTGTGTGTTGGGGTGATATTGGTCAGAAGGAGTTAGGAAGCGTCGAGGTAATCGAGGCTACGACTGAGAAGCTTGAAAGGATCAAGGCCTTCATGAAGGCAGCCAAAGATAGACATAAGTCGTATGCTGATAAACGACACAGACCGATTGAGTTCCAGGTGGGTGACCGGGTTATGTTGAAGGTCTCACCTTGGAAGGGTATCATCCGGTTCAGAAAGCGGGGCAAGTTGAGCCCAAGGTATATAGGGCCTTTCCAAATCATTGCTTGAGTAGGAGAGGTGGCCTATAGACTGGAGTTACCAGATGAGCTAAGTGGGATTCACCCGACATTCCACGTATCTCATCTGAGGAAATGTTTGGCGGACAAGGATATGATTGTTCCACTGGAGGATATCGAGGTAGATGAACGGCTCAATTATGTGGAGCAACCAGTGGCAATCATCGATCGAAAAGAGAAGAGGCTGAGGAATAAAGTGGTTCCTCTTGTGCGTGTACAGTGGAAGCACAGGAAAGGATCCGAGTCAACGTGGGAGACTGAAGAAGAAATGAGGCAGCATTACCCACGTTTGTTCGAGGAATAACAGGTTTCGGGGACGAAACCTAAATAAGGGGGGTGGACTTGTAACACCCGGAAATTTTCTTTGAAGCCGACGAAAGAAGAAAAAGAAATAAAGTCCAAAGTCGAGGGACCAAACTTGCCAAAACGGGAGAAGGTTGGATGAGTGGGGGTATAAAAGGGGGAAGGCACCCCACACTCACCATTTTCAGCTATAGAGAGAATAAAGGGAGAAAAACAAGGGGAAAAAGCTTGGTTCTTGTGGATTCGAGCGTGAAAGTTGAAGTGTAGCGGGTTAGATCGAAGCTCTATTCGATGGGGTTGTTTGTGTGAGTTCTAGGACCCCTCTTTTACACTTTTTCAACCGATTTGGGGCTGGAACACATAGTAAAAACCCGTTCTTGAAGTGTGTGTGTTGAACCCGTGTGTATGTGTTTGTGTGTGATTCGAATGGGTTTTGTTTTCGGGCTTGTGTGTGCTTGAATGGTGTTGTGGTATGTGTTTCTAAGGTTTGGGATGGTTGATTTGGGCTTAGAACAAGTTTGGGAGAGCTTAGAGGCCGAAAATGGCAGATTGGGTTCGGGATGAACTACATTCTGCATCAGCTAGGGCTAGGCGACCGAATGGCATGCGACTGGAGGCCATGTGGCCGAAAGGCATGCGACTGAGGTCCATGCGCACGATTGCCATGCGACTGAGGTCCATATGCATGGAAGTCATACGACTGAAGTTCATGCGTCTGTAAGGTGTGCGATTGAAGGCTATACGACTGAGGTCCATGCGCCTGGAGGCCATGCGACTGAGGTTCATTCGCACGAAGGGTATGCGACTGAAGCCCATATGCCTGAAGTCATGCGACTGAAGGCCATACGCTTGTGAGTCGTGTGACTGGGGGTCATTCGCATGGGGGGTCATGCGACTTATGTCCATTCGCACAGATGTTCATCCGCATTAGGTCCATTCGCATGGGATTCATCCGCATTGTGTCCATCCGCATGGTGTTCAATCGCATGAAAGGCCATGCGACTGAAGGGTGCCCATACGCCCAAGTAGGGCTGGTGTACTCGAAGGAACATAGTTTATTTACTGACTTTCGGGGGAAAGTGCAGATGTAAGTTTTGACGTGAAAGGTTCCCGGTAGTTCATGTAAGTTGACTTTTGACACCATAGAGGTTATGTTGGGCATGATGATGATGTATGATGTTGTATGATTATGCATGATGTATGCTATGTATGTATGATGATGCTCTGTATGATGATGTTGACTGTGTATGTTGATGTTCCTTATTACTATGTATGATTATTTTCCCTTGGCTTTACGTGGAATGTTAATGAATGAAATGAAAGTATTATATAACGTAAAGTGGAAGATAATGAAAGAGGAACATGATGAATGAATGCATGCATTAATAAACGATGGAATGTAACAAAAGTCTTGCAAGCCTTGGATGTCGGGACACGCCCCATTGTAGGGTGTTAGCCCAACGGTGTGCGGGTTAGCTACCCCAGAAGGATGCACATCGGGGTCCTTCTTTATAATTGACCATTTGTATAGAACCATGGTTACTTGCCTTCGGTACTGTGGCCATGAGGTGCTGTGCACCGTGATGGAAGGTCTATGATAGGCTTCGGCCCAGTAACAACAGACGGAAGGGCATAGCGCATGACAATGGTATACCTAAATTTTTACCTTCGGTACTGTGGCCATGAGGTGTTGTGCACCGTGATGGAAGGTCTATGATAGGCTTCGGCCCAGTACCAACGGACGGAAGGGTAAAAGTTCATGGTTTGACGGAAAGAAAAGATGTAATGATGAACGAACGAATGAAAGTAAGAAAGTATGAATGAATGGAAGTTAATGGATGAATGATGAAGATAATAATGATTTTATCTATGTGTACGTATGATGTATGATCACATGCAAAAGTAAAGAACGGTTTTAATGAAAGAAAAGTATGTTTTATTATAAAACTAGAACTCACTCAGCAACGCTGACTTTTATGTGTTTCCAGTTGGCAGGTAATGATTGCTGAGGATGGCACGGGGCGGCTACTCAGCTCTTTTGGATGGCATTCTTTTGTTTAAATGTTTTTGCATTGTAATGCGAACGAACGATGTTTTGAAATGAACGATTGTATTAACTTGCAAAAGCATATATAATGAAATGGGATGTTTATTTGATGATTTCGCTGCGTTGTTTATGAAAGTTAAATGTAATTATATGTTTTATGTGCAATGAGGATCCAATTGTAAGCATCCCGGGAACAGGGCCTTACAATACATATATACACTCACAAACACACACTCGCGGTACATACCTACACACACCAAATTAAATCTTAAGATTTTAATAAAACTAACCTGTATTTACAAAACAACTAGCATTGTTTTGTATTTGGAAGGATCAAATCACCTCAACTCTTCCCAAATCCCTATCTAGCCTTCCATACAAGATCAAATCTTGTTATTTGCAATCCTAACCAAATCTCCCAGCCTCCAACAATAATCTTCTCAAAATCAAGACTTATGAAGCCCACTCCTTCCCCCTTCTTTCCTCTAATCGGCTGCCCCCTCCACCATACCCACATCACCTTCATATTTCCACTCAAAGATCACTCAAACTCTCTCTAATCCCCTCTTACTTGAACTCTCTATCTCACAATCATTTGTGCACTCAAAAACATCAAAGTTCTAGTGCCTTTTGAAGATCCAAGTCACCCACAAGTGAAGCTACATCATCCGTGAACCTGAACTAATCCATACTTTTGGGCAGCATCTTCTCACCATTTCAAGCCATTACAACAACCTTTAAACTCCACCCATTCATCCCTTGCATCAAGGTAACCAAACACGACCCCAAAACACGCGAAATATCGCGTATTGTTATGTTAGTGACACAACAAACCCCATGACACCTCCAACATCTTATGAAACTTTAGAACACTTTTCTCAGTAACTTAAAAATATAAAAGCTTTCATATAACCCCCGTTGATCACAAACACGATTTTAGTAAATCTGGTATACCCGAAAAACCAGTTCTCACAAAATATAAAGTCTATGAATTGGGTTTTAAAATCATTACCTAAATATTTCTAGAAGTTAATCATAACTAAAAAAAATTATATACAAAATTTTATGACTTATGAATATGAATTATACATTTTACAAAAGGTTCAAAAGCTTTAAAAATTATATATTTTGAGATAAATACTAAAATTGAGTTAGGGATATAACTTATTGAAAATTTAGAGTTATTTAGATATTATTTATTTTATAGGTCTGACTGGGAAGGAAAAACCCTAACTAAAATACTTAATATATCAAAACCGAGACTTAACGGGCATTTAATGGGACTAACCAGATAATATAGCAAAAATGACAAAAACATAAAAATTTAGAAAGTATTAAATTCCAGTAATGTTAATAAATGGCTTGAAATTAAGTTTCATAATTTTTAGAATTTATTTACTTAGATTTTATTGAATTAGAATTTTCAATTAAGTTTCATAATTTTTAGAATTTATTTACAAAAACATAAAATTTTAAATGGCTTGAAATTAAATTCCTGTAATGTTAATAAATGGCTCGACGTTATATCTTCTGCTAATTGATTATCTTCATGTTCATTTACTTTATTCGATTAGATTAGTTGTTAGCTAAATTAGTTAATCATCACAAATCATCTTCATCGAATAGATAACGACAAAGACTTAGTACCAAGAGCTCTCATGTCCATGGATCGATACTTGCTTCTTACCAAAAACTATACTACTATCCTATAAATATGCTTGCTTATTGTTTGTGTAGCTAGTCATAATATGAAAATCATTTTTATAAGTTTAAAGCTTAATTGTGTAAAATCCATCGTGAACATATATATACCAAAACGCACACCAGACATTGAGTAAGGAGCCTAAATAACATAAAAAGTAATATATTCCAATAGCATAACTAACCTAAAAATCAAAAAATGTTATCATAACCAAGAAGAGTGCAAAAATCCAAACTTAAGGGTTAAAAGTGTAAATTTTACAAAGTCTAGGGACTAAATTTATCAATGCTTGAAACCTTACGGCCTTGAGACTAAAATACACTTACAAAAATGTTACAATATGAAATTACAATATATAGGCCCATACTTAGATAAAACTCAAGTTAATACTTCAAAACTCAAGACTAAAAGCACAATCACACATGTGTAAAAAGAACCAACAACACAAAGCATTGATGTACTAAACACTGTTAGATGTCATGATATTATGATGTGTTGCATGTCACACCCGAACCTTGACGGCGGAATCGTCGAGATGTGAGGGTTAAGATTGTTCACAGCCACATAACGCTATATTCAAATGTAAATATTAAAATTATAAGTTTCAAAAGGCATTACAAACATAAGTCTCAAACATGAAATAAGTTCAAACATAACAAGACAAAACATAGTCTTTTTATTTCATTAACTAGGTCCAAGTCCTAGATTATTGCAAGCTTCAAAAGTTCACTTTAAACTTGAGGATGACCTGAAACATGATAAAAATAAAGGTCAACTACAATAGTTGGTGAGTTTCCAAGGTTTTCGTACATAATAATAACAAGGTTACAAGTAGCAATTCATGTCATAGGTCATAAGTTAGTAAGGTTATAGAACACATATCGTTACAACCAAACCTCGACTTGATTACAAGCATATAAGATTGGCAAAGTGTATTTGGTTCCCATGATAAACAAGCATACGTCATCAGGAGTCGGCAATACATCGACTTTGGCACCAAATAAGCTTGTCAGGACCAAAGATCTAAGACGTCGTCATGCTAGAAATAGTTAATGATTGTAAACAAACTATGTATCTCATATAATCACTTACAACACACAAATAACCATGACAAAATATAAAGATGAATTGCAAGTGCTTTACAAGTCTCAAACGTTTATAAGTGTATGATGTATAAGTATCATGTTTCACCCCAAAATAGTGTGAAAAATGTAAAAAGGGGCAAGGAAACTCACTTGACAAATAAGTGTAAGAATGAAGATTAATAAGAATAATAATAAGCGTCGTTCCAACGTAAATCCTCACAAGCTGTCACACCCCAACCTTGACGGCGGAAACGTCGAGATGTGAGAGTTACGACTGTTCACAGCCACATAACGCTATTATTAAATCCAAATATATTATTCATAAGTTTCAAAATTACATTACAAGCATAAGTCTCAATAATGAAATAAGTTTCAACATGAAATAACAAACATAATCATTTTGTTTATTAACTAGGTCCAAGTCCTAGAATATGCCAGCAACATAAGTTCACTTCAAACTTGGGGGTTTTCCTGAAACATGATAAAAATAAAAGGTCAACTATAAATAGTTGGTGAGTTTCCAAGGTTTTCATACATAATATGAAAAGGTTACAAGTAGCAATTCATGTCATAGGTTATAAGCTAGTAAGGTTATAGAACACATATCGTTACAACCAAACCTCGACTTGATTACAAGTATAAAAGATTGGCTAAGTGTATTTGGTTCCCTAGTGCACAAGCATACGGCTCCTAGGAGTCGGCAATACATCGACTTTAGCACCAAATAGGCTTGTCAGGCCCAAAGATCTAAGACGTCGCCAGGCTAGCAATAGTTAATGATTGTAAACAAACTATGTATCTCATATAAACACTTACAACACACAAATAACCATGACAAAATAATAAGATGAATTGCATGTGCTTACAAGTCTCAAACGTTTACAAGTGTACGATGTATAAGTATCATGTTTCACCCCAAAATAGTGTGGAATAAAGTAAAAAGGGGCAAGGAAAACTCACATGGAAATATGCATTTCAAGATGATATAAAAGATTACAAGATAAATCCCAAGTGTCCATTACAAGCACCTAAATATATAATTTACAAGATGAAGATTAAGGTTAATATATTGATTAATGTTTAAATAAGAATTAGGGTTTCAATAGTTTTAGGGTTTTGATGAGTAACTATGTTTATAATGATGATGATAATAATTTAAACGAGGTTCCAAATGATTTCTTTTACAAGTTGTTTAAACGTATAGATTCCAAGATTAGGTTTGGTAATAAGATTAACAATAAAACATGAACTAGGGTTTCAAATGGAATTTGGGAGTTTAATAATAAATCATTTAGGTTTAATAAAGATAATTTAAATCAATTAAGACCAATAATAATTGAAAATGTCTTAACAATTTAAGTTATTGATTTTATAGAAATTAAGTATAATATGTGAAAAGAAATAATTAATTTAATAATTAATTATTTAAAACTTGATAAAGAAAATTAATACAATACTAATTTAAGTGACATTAAAATTATTTAAAATCATTTTATTAAGTTTTGAACTTTTACATGATTTATTATGAAGGTTTTATAATACAAAATCATAAAAATATAAGAATAAAGCAAATTATATTGTTTTTATAAATTTCAAGAATTTAAATGCAAGTTAACGAATAAATTTATTAACTATTATGATATAACATGCTTAAATGATTAGATGAATAATTAATTATTTAAATAATTATTTCAATAACTACTTGAATAATTAGTTATTTAACATATAGATTCAAGATGTTTTGAAACAATCTAAATTTGAATCATAATATATTTTTAGCATTTAAATTACATAAAAGAATTAATAATGTTTTATAACCTTTGTTATCCTAAAAATAATTAAATTTAAAATCATAAATTTTTAACACATGAAAATAAATTTAATAATTTCTGAAATATTTTAGTTATTAAGATAACTTTTACTTTGATATTAGTATAATTTTTGAAGTTTAAATTATATCAAAATGACAAAAAAATAATAAATGCTGAGGGTGGGGTTCGAACCCCCGACCTCGGTTGTGGTGGATAGAGTATTAACCAGTTGGGCTAGAAGCTCAGATCTGGTTAATTGCTCCTTTAAATGTTGATAAACTTTGGTTGCAAAATCCCCCAAAACAACATGAGCCCTAGAACCGAATTGTCCCAAATTGAACCCCAATTCGTTGATGTTGATAAAATCAATCATAGGGCTTTTGTTTCTCATGTAAAACCGAGTATGTAGACGTGTGAAACTTACGTTATTGAGTTCGATTCGATGACGATGGTGATAATAATAGCCGCGACAAAGACAATGTTGGTTCGAGGTTCAAACGTTGATGATAATCAAATTCGTGTTGCAGACGGCTTTCATAGGTCTTGGTGAGCAAAAGCCCTCTATCAATTTCAAACCTTGAAGTCCGGATGATGGTGCTCGAGTATGGCGTAGGTTCACGATGAAGATGACGATTGAATCCGTATTTCGTGTGTTTCTCAGGTGTAATTGGATGTAGCAATCGAATAAAGATAGATAGATGTTCGTTTGGGTTGAATTAATTAGATTATTATTAAGGTTTAATGGTCGAACGGTTTACGTTTGATGATCAACGGTTATTTGATCGTTCGAGGTTCGTAACCGACGTGTAAAGGCAATTAAATGATACAATCAAGTTCGAAACAGGTATACGAATGATTTTGGAACAATTTAGGATCGTTTTCGCTAAGTTTTGGTGGGTTTTGGACCCTGCCGGCGCCGCGGCCGGAGCCTGGCCGCCGGTGGCCGGGAAATCGGGTAAGGGGGAAAGGTTTGATGACCATGTTACAAATTCAGTCCCTGTAGTTTTATTAACTTATTATTTTATGCTAAAAGTTACTTTTAAGGTTTTATAATTTACAAAACTAACCCCCCAAACTTAATTAAAACTTAGATTTTTACTAATTTATTAATTATTAATTTTTAAGCTTTTATAACTATTATTATTAATCTTATTATTATGATTATTATTGTTATTAATATTGTTATCACTATTATTATTTTTATTATTATTATTATTATTATGATAATTTATTTATTAAGTATAATTAACATTATTAACTTTCAAATTATTCAAGAATTAAAGACAAATTAAGAAAATAGTCATAAGTAACCCATGAATTTAATGATTGACCATAATGGCCCATTCAAGAATAAACGACGTTAACGAAAAATAACGTAAAAGTACAGGATGTTACACAAGGGACCTAAATATATGTATTTACAAGATTTAAGTTTAATAATAGAATTATTGATTTAATGAGAACTAAAGTTTCAAGTGGAGTTTGGGGGTCTTTGTAGTAGTCTAAATAATGTAACAAAGAAATATACCATTTATGTAAATTATGATAAAGAAAATAACATTAAATCATCCATAATAGCTAGTGAAGTTTAAATATAAACTTGAATAAACATTTAAAATGATCATTATTTTAACGATAATAATTTAATGGTAATATTTGGACCAATAATAATTTATTAATTTATTATTCAAAGTCCATTTTAGTAGAAATAATCCAAAACAACCTTTGTTAAAATGCTTTATTAAAAAGATAAATAATTAATTAAATTTATAAAAATTACATAAAATAATTTGATGTCATTAAAAATATTTAAATTTTACAAAAACCATCTTTATATTTATTAAAAATTTTCTATAATTTAATTAAGGGTTAAAACCCTTCAAAAAAATAACATGATGGTGCCCGGGTTCGAACCCGGGACCTCATGTGTGTGAGAGAAGTACCCTAACCAGTGAACCAGGCTCTCAGCCGCGGTATGTATTGGTTTTTAATTCTTAAATATGTAACCTAAACAAATCCCCAAATTTCCTCATGAACCCTAGATCAAACGAACCCAAAATTGAGCAATGATTCGTGAGTTTCAACCCAATTAACCTTAGGGCTTTTAATCCCTAAGTGAAATCGAGTAGATTGATGTGTTAAACCTACCTGATTAAGATCGATTTCGATGCCACAGACCGAGGAAATAGTCGCGACCCGAGTGGTATAGCGTTCACGATGCAAATGATAATGGAAATTCAATTAATTGTGCAGGAAGCTTCCACGTGACTCAAAGGTTGAAAGCCCTCTATCAATTTCAGTTGAGATGGTTCAGAGAATGGGTTTCGATTAGCTTGCAGACCGCGACAGTGTTGATGATCGAAGCACTTTGTTTGTGTGTTTTTAGGTAAAATTACGTTGAGTAGAAGCTTAGGTATGGTTAGACGATCGTGTAGGTGTCTTTAATTTGATTATCATTGAGTATTAATGCCCGAACGGCTTGGAGGTTTAATGTGAATCGGTTACCGAGTTCAATCGTCGATTACCGGCTTAAACTTCAATTAAAGTGTATTAAAGGGGTCGAGTTATGCTCGTGAACCGATTGGTAACGATTTGGGGTCGAATTCGAAGGGTTCTAGTGCGTTTGGAGCCTCGCCGGACTTGGCCGGAGTCCGGCCGGCGAGGTCACCGGAAAAACGGGAGAGAGAGGGGGAAGGGGGTTTGGGTTTTAAAATGTTACACAATGGTCCCTGCAGTTTGGTTCTTATTATTTTATGCACAAAGCTTCCATTTCAAGTTTCTAAAATGACAAATTAACCCCTTAACACCCTTAATTTAAGTTTTAAACATTTTTAAGTAACTTAATAAAGTATTATTAATGTTATTATTATTTTTATTATTATTATTACTATTATTACTATTATTATTATTATTATTATTATTATTATTATTATTATTATTATTATTATTATTATTATTATTATTATTATTATTATTATTATTATTATTATTATTATTTAATTAACTTAGAACTTTAAATTAAATAAGGAATTATACATAAATAGCCCACCAAGTTTCATAAATAGCATAAATAAGTCTTATAAGAATTAACAAAAATTAACTTTTAATTAACAAAAATACGAGATGTTACAGTCTCCCCAACTTAAAAGAATTTCGTCCCGAAATTAAAAGAAATGAAACTATACAAATAAGAACGGGTATCTCTTCTTCATGTGCTCCTCGCGTTCCCAAGTAAATTCAGCGCCACGTTTATTTTCCCAACGAACCTTGACGATTGGGGTTGTTGTGGTTCTAGTCTTCTTCATTATGCGGTCCATGATCTCAACAGGTTTCTCGACAAAATGCAATGACTCGTCAACCTGGATGTCTTCCAACGGAACATGCAGACTTTCGTCAGCCAAGCACTTTCTCAAATTTGAAACGTGGAAAACGGGATGAACTCCACTAAGGTCGGAAGGTAGTTCCAGTTTATAAGCCACCTTTCCAACCCTTTTCAGGATTTTAAAAGGTCCTACAAATCTCGGAGCCAGTTTACCCTTCTTGCCAAAGCGAACAACACCCTTCCACGGTGAGACCTTTAGAAGAACCATATCCCCAATTTGAAATTCCAATGGCTTACGTCGCTTGTCAGCATAGCTCTTTTGACGACTTCTCGCCACTTCAAGGTTCTTGCGGATAATAGAAACTTTATCGATCGTCTCTTGTATAAGTTCAGGACCAGTGATGAAGTTTTCACCAATGTCAGTCCAGCAGATCGGTGAACGACATTTACGACCATAAAGTGCTTCGAATGGTGCCATCTTGATACTCGAGTGGTAACTATTGTTATACGAAAATTCCGCGAGCGGTAGATGCGTATCCCAATCACCACCAAAGTCAAGAACACACAGGCGTAGCAAATCCTCCAAGGTTTGGATCGTTCGCTCGGTTTGACCATCAGTTTGAGGATGGTAAGCCGTGCTCAGGTCCAATTGAGTACCCAAGATTTCTTGCATAGACGACCAAAAGTGTGAAGTGAAACAAGCATCTCGGTCGGATATGATGTGCAGGGGTACCCCATGACGGCTTACAATCTCATCAACGTATATACGAGCTAACCTTGATGTCTTGTAAGTGTCACGTATGGGTATAAAATGTGCCGATTTAGTCAATCGGTCAACGATCACCCATATGCTATCATGTCCACGAGAGGTTCGGGGTAGCTTAGTTATGAAGTCCATGGATATGTGTTCCCACTTCCACATAGGAATCTTGGGTTGCTCAAGTAATCCACTTGGACGTTGATGTTCGGCTTTAACCTTCATACACGTGAGGCACTAAGCTACGTAAGTCGCTATATCCTTCTTCATTCCAGGCCACCAATATTGACCACGTAGGTCCATGTACACCTTATCGGAGCCAGGATGAATAGAATAACGAGTTTGATGAGCTTCGTTCATGATAAAGGTACGAAAGTTATCGCAATTTGGAAGACAAATTCGGTTTGCGAAGTACATAAATCCATTGGGTTTCGTTTCCAATCGAATTAAAAGATTATGCTCCAGCTCATCCTTCATTCTTCCTTCTTGTTGCACCATTTGTTGAGCCTTCAAGATACTAGACTCGATGTCACTATCTATTCTCAAGTTTTGTAGCAGTACAGTAGTCTCGTTGAAATCTAGTCGGATCTCAGTATCGAACTCACCCAAAGTGTCAAACCATTGACGTCGATCGCGAATTTCTTGGAACGAGATCATCTTGTTGTGAATCTTTCGGCTTAGTGCATCGGCTACAACATTTTCTTTACCAGGATGGTAACGAATGTCACAATCATAATCACTAATCAACTCCACCCAACGATGTTGTCTCATATTGAGATCTTTTTGATTGAAAACGTGTTGAAGGCTTTTGTGATCGGTGTAGACTATACATTGTGTACCATACAAGTAGTGTCTCCAAATCTTCAAAGCAAATACAACAGCACCAAGCTCGAGATCATATGTTGTGTAATTCACCTCGTGAACCTTCAATTGTCTCGATGCATAAGCTATGACCTTCCCTCGTTGCATGAGAACACAACCAAGGCCTTGTTTAGATGCATCACAATACATGGTGAAGTCGTCATTTCCATCGGGTAGGGTCAAGATAGGAGCATTGCACAACTTATGCTTTAACGCTTCAAAAGCTTCTTCTTGCTCGGAACCCCACTTGAATGGTTTATTCTTTTGTGTCAAAGTAGTGAGTGGCTTCGTGATCCTCGAGAAGTTGGCAATGAATCGCCGATAATAACCAGCAAGACCAAGAAAAGAACGAACTTCGGTAGGAGTCATAGGAACAAACCAATTCTTCACAGCTTCCACCTTTGCAGGATCAACGTGAATTCCTTGGCTATTCACCACGTGTCCTAGAAATTGAACTTCCTCAAGCCAGAAGTCACACTTCGAGAATTTCGCGTACAATTGCTCTTTCTTCAACAACTCAAGAACTTGTCGCAAATGTAGCTCGTGATCAGTGTGGGACTTGGAGTAGATAAGTATGTCATCAATGAAGACGATCACAAACTTGTCTAGATAAGGCTTGCATACTCGGTTCATGAGATCAATGAAGACAGCAGGAGCATTGGTTAAACCAAAAGGCATCACCATAAACTCATAGTGCCCATAACGAGTATCGAATGTAGTCTTTGGGATATCATCGTCATGGACTCACAATTGATGATAGCCAGAACGTAAATCGATCTTCGAGAAAATAGCATCTCTTTGAAGTTGATCAAACAAGTCATTGATACGAGGGAGAGGATAACGATTCTTGATGGTAAGCTTGTTAAGCTCATGATAGTCGATACACATACGAAACGATCCATATTTCTTCTTCATGAAAAGAACAGGTGCACCCCAAGGTGAAGAACTAGGACGGATGAAGCCCTTCTCGGATAGCTCTTGAAGTTGACTAGAGAGTTCTTGCATTTCCGATGGTGCAAGTCGATATGGTGACTTAGCCACGGGGTTTGCTCCCGGTATCAAGTTAATTTTAAACTCGACTTCACGCATAGGAGGTAAACCACTAAGGTCACCGGGAAATACTTCAGGAAAGTCTTGTACGATAGGGACATCCTTAAGTTCTTTCCCTTTGACTTTCGTGTTGACCACGTAAGCCAAGAAAGCCATATACTTCTTGCTTAAGCACTTTCGGGCTTGAGTGCAAGACATGAGTTTAAGTCCTTTGGAAGATTTTTCACCGAACACCTTCAAAGTATCACCGAAAGGTAACGGTATACGGATGTACTTCTCGAAACAAATGATCTCGGCATGGTGTTTGGCTAACCAATCCATACCAATGATGACGTCGAAGCTTCCAAGTTTCATAGAGATAAGATCGATAAGAAAATCATGCGTGTCAAGACTTAAGATGCAATCACGAATAATGACGTCAACGGTGATCGGTTCTCCATCGGCAACTTCAACGGTAAGAGGTCTTTCTAGTTTCGTATGTGGCTTAGCAAGTATGGGTTCAAACTCTAACGAAACAAAACCCTTATCGGCTCCAGAATCAAACATAACGTAGGCATAAGTTTTATTAATAAGAAACATACCTGTTTAATTTTTAAGGTTTTTTAACGATACAGGTAACGTATGAAAAGAATTAGGTCAAACAAGTCAAAGGTAAGTTAACATACCATTTACCACATCGTTGTTTGCCTGTGCTTAATTTGCGTTGATGTTGAAACCACGTCCTCGGGCTTGTGGAACATTACCCATAAGACGAGGGCATTGTGGGCGAAAATGACCAGGTTCCCCACAGTTGTAGCAAACATGGTTTGTGACCACGACGGCATTGTTAGGTGCACGGTGGCAAGTCACCACCAAATGACCATATTTACCGCATAAGGTGCAGATACGGCATGGTTGATTCCCCGGATGATGATACCTACAAGTGTTGCACATAGGCTGAGGACCAGCATAAGCCCTAGCCCCAGGCACTTGTGCCACAGGTGTAGCCGCAGGTACAAGTTGTCTTTGGGATTGTTTGGGTGCATCCACGGCACAGTTGCGTGCCGGGGTGAACTTGCGCTTCTTGTTGTTGTTGTTCTTAGACGGTTCAGCTTTGGTCTCCTTAACGGCCTTGGTAGCCGTCTTTTCCACCTTCTTTGCACCCTTCATGGACATGGTGCCCGCTCGTATATGGTTCTCGGCTAGTTGAGCGGTGATAGTGATGGCTTCTTCCAAGTTTGTGGGTCGGCTACCCACCACAGCATCTTGAATTTGGGATGGTACACCCTTAATGAACTTCTCGATGTTGCGGGGGACAGTGTCGACCATGTGAGGCAGCAATATACTCAACTCATGATGCCTAGTTGAGTAGGCCAAATGATCACCATCGTTTTGCTTCAAGTTCCAGAATTCTTCTTCCAACTTTTGCAATTCACTTCTCGGGCAAAACTTCGTGATGGTGATGTTCTTGAACTCTTCCCAGGTAAGTGCTAGCACAGCTTCAGGACCACGGTTTCTCTTCTCGCTATTCCACCAGGTAAGTGCCCTTTGTTGGAGCATACTAGTGGCATAATGAACCTTGAGTGTCTCGGGACACTCACAATTGATAAAAGTATTCTCCATGCTTTCGAACCACTCAAGAAGACCAGTGGCTCCTTCCTTGCCACTAAAACTAGTGGGCTTGCAAGAGCTAAAGTGCTTAAAAGTGCAAGTTTGGTTGTTGCGCCCTTGGTTAGCACTATTCTCTCCTTGACCATTTCCATTGTTGCTAGCGTTGGTCATTAAGGTGCTATTGAGCTCAGCAACCATGGTCGGGATGACAGCAGCCATTTGTCGGGCGATCATGGCGGCTAGCTTACGATCGGAACTTTCACGCTTTCCATGATGACGAGACATGCTGGAATATACAAAATGAGTCAGACACGAGAAAGAGAATAACAAGAGGTATATGTCAAACAAGGATAAGTCAAGAGTTGTAAGACACATGGAATGGTTCCATTTGGTAACGTATTACCATTTGGAAACGTTGACACGTCAAGGTAAATTGACCCATTCGCCTTAGAAACTTGTGTATGTTGACCATAGTTTATCACTCATCCCAGAAATCCCCAGGTAAGCATAACTAGTCCCGTAGGATTTATGCGATATGCTTGCCTTAGCCCGAAGGCCTTTTGCCAGGAAATCCAGGATACAGGTGTCTATGTGTCACACAAATTTCTTAGGTTCATGAAATCAAAACCTTGATGAGATTTATATAGATTAGACATAAGTCTAAAGATCCAAGTCATAAGCATAAGTATACAATTCCACGTGTCGTCGAGAATAAGATTAAGAAGTTTCATTTGTCGGGGAGAGTCAAGGATAAGTATAGGGAGACAAGTAACAAAGTTTTAACAACTATAAGGCAAACCTATGCTAAGGCATCAAGTTGCACATAAGAAGGTATAGCATTATGTAGCATGCAAAACAATATACTTTTACAAGAATAATAATAATTATTATATAAGGTTCATGCATAAACTATAGTCTAGGTCACCATTTCTAATAACCTAAATCCCTATAGTTATGGGCTCTGATACCAATCTGTCACACCCCAACCTTGACGGCGGAATCGTCAAGATGTGAGGGTTAAGATTGTTCACAGCCACATAACGCTATATTTAAATGTAAATATTAAAATTATTAGTTTCAAAAGGCATTACAAACATAAGTCTCAAACATAAAATAAGTTCAAACATAACAAGACAAAACATAGTCTTTTTATTTCATTAACTAGGTCCAAGTCCTAGATTATTGCAAGCTTCAAAAGTTCACTTTAAACTTGAGGATGACCTGAAACATGATAAAAATAAAGGTCAACTACAATAGTTATGAGTTTCCAAGGTTTTCGTACATAATAATAACAAGGTTACAAGTAGCAATTCATGTCATAGGTTATAAGTTAGTAAGGTTATAGAACATATATCGTTACAACCAAACCTCGACTTGATTACAAGTATATAAGATTGGCTAAGTGTATTTGGTTCCCATGATAAACAAGCATACGTCATCAGGAGTCGGCAATACATCGACTTTAGCACCAAATAGGCTTGTCAGGCCCAAAGATCTAAGACGTCACCAAGCTAGCAATAGTTAGTGATTATAAACAAACTACGTATCTCATATAATCACTTAGAACACACAAATAACCATGACAAAATATAAAGATGAATTGCAAGTGCTTTACAAGTCTCAACGTTTATAAGTGTATGATGTATAAGTATCATGTTTCACCCCAAAATAGTGTGAAAAATGTAAAAAGGGGCAAGGAAACTCACTTGACAAATAAGTGTAAGAATGGAGATTAATAAGAATAATAATAAGCGTCGTTCCAACGTAAATCCTCACAAGGCACCTAAATATATGTATTTACAAGATTTAAGTTTATTAATAGAATTATTGATTTAATGAGAACTAAAGTTTCAAGTGGAGTTTGGAGATCTTTGTAGTAGTCTAAATAATGTAACAAAGAAATATACCATTTATGTAAATTATTATAAAGAAAATAACATTAAATCATCCATAATAGCTAGTGAAGTTTAAATATAAACTTGAATAAACATTTGAAATGATCATGATTTTAACGATAATAATTTAATGGTAATATTTGGACCAATAATAATTTATTAATTTATTATTCAAAATCCATTTTAGTAGAAATAATCCAAAAACAACCTTTGTTAAAATGCTTTATTAAAAAGATAATTAATTAATTAAATTTATAAAAATTACAGAAAATAATTTGATGTCTTTAAAAATATTTAAAGTTTACAAAAACCATCTTTATATTTATTAAAAATTTTCTATAATTTAATTAGAGGTTAAAACACTTCAAAAAATAACATGATGGTGCCCGGGTTCGAACCCGGGACCTCATGTGTGTGAGAGAAGTACCCTAACCAGTGAACCAGGCTCTCAGCCGCGGTATGTATTGGTTTTTAATTCTTAAATATGTAACCTAAACAAATCCCCAAATTTCCTCATGAACCCTAGATCAAACGAACCCAAAATTGAGCAATGATTCGTGAGTTTCAACCCAATTAACCTTAGGGCTTTTAATCCCTAAGTGAAATCGAGTAGATTGATGTGTTAAACCTATCTGATTAAGATCGATTTCGTTGCCACAGACCGAAGAAATAGTCGCGACCCGAGTGGTATAGCGTTCACGATGCAAATGATAATGTAAATTCAATTAATTGTGCAGGAAGCTTCCACGTGACTCAAAGGTTGAAAGCCCTCTATCAATTTCAGTTGAGATGGTTCAGAGAATGGGTTTCGATTAGCTTGCAGACCGCGACAGTGTTGATGATCGAAGCACTTTGTTTGTGTGTTTTTAGGTAAAATTACGTTGAGTAGAAGCTTAGGTATGGTTAGACGATCGTGTAGGTGTCTTTAATTTGATTATCATTGAGTATTAATGCCCGAACGGCTTGGAGGTTTAATGTGAATCGGTTACCGAGTTCAATCGTCGATTACCGGCTTAAACTTCAATTAAAGTGTATTAAAGGGGTCGAGTTATGCTCGTGAACCGATTGGTAACGATTTGGGGTCGAATTCGAAGGGTTCTAGTGCGTTTGGAGCCTCGCCGGACTTGGCCGGAGTCCGGCCGGCGAGGTCACCGGAAAAACGGGAGAGAGAGAGGGGGAAGGGGGTTTGGGTTTTAAAATGTTACACAATGGTCCCTGCAGTTTGGTTCTTATTATTTTAGGCACAAAGCTTCTATTTCAAGTTTCTAAAATTATAAATTAACCCCTTAACACCCTTAATTTAAGTTTTAAACATTTTTAAGTAACTTAATAAAGTATTATTAATGTTATTATTATTTTTATTATTATTATTACTATTATTACTATTATTATTATTATTATTATTATTATTATTATTATTATTACTACTACTACTACTACTATTATTACTATTATTATTATTATTATTATTATTATTATTATTATTATTATTATTATTATTATTATTATTTAATTAACTTAGAACTTTAAATTAAATTAGGAATTATACATAAACAGCCCACCAAGTTTCATAAATAGCATAGATAAGTCTTATAAGAATTAACAAAAATTAACTTTTAATTAACAAAAATACGAGATGTTACATTGCAAAACACATCTGTTTTAGCTCGTATTTTCGAGTCATTTTTGTCTAATTTTTAGTTAGATTCTTTAGTTGTTGCTTATAGTTTGTGGTTTAATAGGTGCTCGGATGCTAAAAGTGATGAAAACTCGTGGTAATTTAAGAAAAGAGCCAAAGTATGAAAAAAAGACCAACATTTAGAAACTTTTCTAAATGTCAAACTGTAAGTTGTTGGAAAATTTCATCTATGCGATAAGCACAGCAGGAGAGCCTCTCCTGCGCGCATCGCATCAATCATAAATTAGGGTTTTGTGATTTTTTTAATCTATGCGATACGTGCAAGAAAGGCTCTCTTGCTGTGGTTATCGAATATGGCCTCTTACGGGAAATTTTACAAAGTTGTATTTAAAAACTTTTCTAAACCTTAAGAGGGAGTTCGACTACCAGCCATTTCCAGAGCATTTTCAAGGACAAATTGAAGGTTTTAGAAGTCATGGAAGCCAAAGGTTGAAGCTAGGATCATAGAAACAATCAAAAACGTTTGAACACGGGTTTTTATCTTCGTAACTTTGTTTATCATACATTGTTTTGAACATGTTGAACCTATTTTCAGTGTTTAAGTTGATGTTTCTACTGAATATGAGTAGCTAAAATCATATTACTATCTAAGTTGATGATTAGTTTGTGTTAACTAGAATGGATTTTGGTTATTGAATGATTATTGTGGTTAACGCTTATGTAAAGACGTTTATTTAATCTAATTAATGTGTTTTAGTATTTTGGTGTAGTTGTTGATAATTGCTATTTTCCATATGTTAGTTGTTGAATGTCTTTCATAGAAGCTCGCATATCTAGATCAGTTACTCTGTGTTTTTGTTAGTTGATGGTTTGCTAGACGTAGTAACCATAGGAATTAGCTTAAATTAATAATTATGTCTTAATGCTTTTCTTAATTTGAGTCTGAGAGGTGAGAGTTAATCAATTTATCCTTGTGATTAAGTGATTAGGAATAATCGGTCCGAGAGGAGGTTTCCCTAGTTTAGCTAATTACATTGCTAATCATGTCTAATAGATTGTTCAAAAGTTGCCCCTTGCATTATTAATGTATTGTGTTAGTTAGATCGAGAGATTAGCTATCAATCGGGTACGTAAGTGTTCTCAAAGAGACTTATCGGTAATTTGACCAATCGGTAGTTTCACTCGTCTCCTAGGTTATCTTTTTGGTCACACCTAGAGAATGATCCGGGATCCACTAAGTATCTTAGAGGTTCGTATCATCAGATCCTAATTTCACAATAGTTCAATAACCATCTGAAGTTCAAGGGTCGCAGCTAGGATTCACCTAGTTAGTAGCTTCCCCATTCTTGATTTTATAGTAGTTCTTGTTTTCTCGTGTTCTAGTTGGTGAATCGATAAATAATAAATTAATTAAAAGTAGTTTTTATTTTTCTAGGTTATTTAGAAAACCCCCCATATTAAATTAATTTTGTTTTAGTCCTTTTCGAGTCTAGGTTAATCTATAATAGTGTCTCTAGGGTTCGATTCCGGTCTTTCTTAGTCTTGTCTACAGTCGATTAGGTACACTTGCCTATCTAGTGGTCTAGGTCTAGGTTGTTTAGGGTTTTAATTTGAGTTTCTAGATTGAGTCTAATTTGAGTTGTTTTTATTAGATCACTTTGTGAGCATCATATTACATTGCTTACCCAAGAAGTGTGTTCTTGACCATTTTTTAAACCAATTTTAAAAAGAGTATTTTGCACATGAGTAAGAGTAGAAGTTAGTCTAAACATTTCATCTTCAAATTCAGAGACGAATACTCTATAAGCTTGGCAAGTCTACCACCACAAGGACTCAAAATTCTTCCTTTTTATTGACTTGAGTTGTAGGTTCATCATTTCATCATGACTTGTCAATGAAGCCGACATGGGGCTAAAGTCATCTGATCAAGTATTGGGCACGTGGCTGAGTGAACTCTAGTTGAGCTTGAGTTGTGATTATGACAACCAGCCCTTGAAAGGACTCGAGAAACTGTTCTTGTTGCAATATCAATAGAGGCAGCCCATTAGAATGATTGCGAAATATGGATTACTATCGATACACTATTTATGCCTCATGAGATACTAGGTCAAGCCTCCCCGCTCTTTATTTTCCGAACACCATATGCAATTTGTAAAACTTGATTGTTTCCATTAATTTCTATCGCCAAAAACATAGTGCCCAAATACTTACCTTTTAGATGGTCCCGTCTATGACTATCACTGGCCATAAATGTCTATGATATCACCGGCCATAAACGTCTCATAAAACTTTGAATCTAAATAAAAATACATAAAGTTATATAAGTGCTATTATTAAATGATCATTTATAATCTTACTAAACTTAAATAAGATTACTAACCGGAGCACGATAGCAACAAAAAACATTTCAAAGTGACCATTTTTTCTGTATTAATATGGGTAAGTGTACTGGGGTTCGTCTTCCTTAAATTATAACAATAAAACAGATAGTTATTCAAATGACTTCTAGGGGTCCGTTTAGAAGTTCAAGAGCATGATTTTCCTTCTAAGCTTATTGCTACAATAAATCAACTTTAAAATGTAGTATAATCTCGTTCATAATTTTTTCACTTTAGTATATGTGTCCGCTATCTATAAGTTGATCTTTAATAATATGACCAACAACCTTCTTGTTCGTTAATATTAGGATAAGTCTGCATTCTCGAAGAAGTATGATTATCATTTAAATATCTAACTTGAAAAATGTTTGAACTTTCGAATGCATACGCCTTGATACGCCACTACATCGTTGTTACGACATGATGCTTCAATTTTTTTTCTTTGTAGATTTGACAATTGTAAACTCAAAATAATGACTGTAACATCTTGCAATTTTGGGTTAATTTAGAGCAAGCTTTGTTAATTCTTTCAAGGACCATGTTTGCCTAATATTAAACTTGGGGATTATTTATGCTTGATTCTTTGATTTCATTAAGTATTTTCTTTTATTTACAAGCTAATAATTAATCTATTGAATTGAGTATTATAATAGATTAATAATAATAATAATAATAATAATAATGCTAATAATAATAACTAAAATAATAGGAGTAATAATAATTATGTTATAAAATAATAATAATAATAATAATAATAATAATAATAATAATAATAATAATAATAATAATAATAATAATAATAATAATAATAAATAATAATAATAATAATAGAAATAATAACTAATAAAAGTTATATAAATAATAAGTTGTAAATGAATTAAAACTTAAATTAAGGAAGTTAAGGGGGATGTTTTGTCAATTTAATAAACTTTAAATGAAATTTTGTGCATAAATTAATAAAAAACAAAACTGAAGGGACTAAATGTGTAATTTTTAAATCCCAAACCCCCACCCCCATTTCCTTTCACGTTTTTCCGGCCATATCTCCGGCCAAATTCCGGCCAAGCTCCGGCGAGGCCCAAACAACCTTAAATCTTTCGAATACCGACCTCAAACCATCCCAAATCGTTTCGTGGACATGTTTCGAGCTTAAACACACACTTTAATTGTGTTTAATCATCGGTTACAACACCATTCGATTGAATAACCGAAACAACCTTAATCACTTAACCGTTCGAGCCTTAAACACCAATAATAACTCAATTAAATAAACCAAATCGAACGTCTATCTAATTCTAATCGGTTTCAACACTCAATTGCATCTGAAAACTCCAAATTAAACTAATTCAATCCTACTCTATATCACGACCCACACTCTACTCGAACACCATCATTTGAACCTCAAATTCTGAAATTGTTAGGGGGCTTTGGTTCATCAAGGCCTTTGGAAGCTTTCTCCAACACGAATTTGACTATCGTCCACATTTGCATCGTGAACCGACTTCGACCAAGCCGCAACGTGTTCTTCGGTTGTTCTTGTAGTGGTCAACTTTGAATCGGGTAATTAAACACTGCTATATACTCGATTTCATATGAAGATCAAAAGCCCTATGGGAATTTTGTGTAACAACATCGAATACGCGTCAATTTGGGGGATTTCGAATTAGGGTTCATAGGTTAATTGGGGATTTGTTTCGTTTATGGTTTAAAACTATTAAGGACCGAAGCCTAACAAGGCCTTGGCCCTTGGTTCGTTGGTAAAACGCGTGACCTCTAACCTAGAGGTCCCTGGTTCGAATCCAGGGGACCTCATGTTCTATTTTTGAGACTTTTTTAGCCTTCAACCCTAACACTAAATTTTTTAAAAATTATAGTCATTTTATAAAAGTTGATTATTTTAAAAATACTTTTACTTATTTTCTGTAAGTTAATTTCTTAAAAAGAAATACTTTTGTACTTTTATCATATATTTTTTTAAAAGAATAATAATAATAATAATAATAATAATAATAATAATAATAATAATAATAATAATAATAATAATAATAATAATAATAATAATAATAATAATAATAATAATAATAATAATAGATTAGTTTTATAAAAACTATACTTTAACTACTACCTTGTTCCACAAATATGATTATTCCGAACGTTGCCTTTAAACTATCGTTTAAAATGTGTTTATTAGACTTTATTTAACCTTTATATATATATAAAATTATTATAGGCGTTATATTTTTATATAAAACTTTATATAAAATATAACAACTTTCTTTAATAATAATAACTAAAATTGGTTCCATTTTGTTAAACATAGTTATTTGACAATCCCTAAAATTCCACTTAGAACCCTAGTCTCCGTTAATTCGTTAAACTTATTATAATTAAACTTTAACCTTGTAAATATATATATAATTTAGGTACCTTGTGAAGGAATACGTTGGAACGACGACTATTATTTTCTAATTAATCGTCAGTTATATACTTATTGATCAAGTGAGTATTTCTATACCCCTTTTTATATTTTTACACTTTTGGGGTGAAACATGTTACATTATAAACTTTACACTTGTAAACACATTTGATTCTTGTAAACCTATGGCAATTTACTTGTGTGTTGTGGTTAGTTGAACTTTATAGCTACCATGTAATGTCGAAATATGTACAATCATTAACTATTGCTTGCCTGGCGATGTCATAGATCTATGGGCTTGACAAGCCTGCTTGGTTGATCCAAGTACACTTAGCTAATCGTATATGCTTGTAAACGTTTGCGACTTGTAAAACTTTGTCAAGGTTTGATTGTAAATTCTGTCTTACATCCCTAGTTACTTGTTCTCTAACTTACAACATGAATTGCCATCTTTTATATACTTATGTATTGAAAACTATGGAAATCTCACCAACATTATTGTTGACATTTTATTTTTAACATGTTTCTGGAAATACTCAAGTATGATTACTACTTTGAAGCTTATCACATCTAGGATTGGACCTAGAGAAATAAATGGATGAACTTGTCACATTTAGTTTTTACATAATGTTATCTTTGTTTGAGACTTATGCTTGTAACCTTGCAATTGAAACTTATGAATAATATATTTGGGTTTAATAATAGCGTTATGTGGCTGTGAACGATCTTAACTCTCACTCCTCGACGTTTCCGCCGTCAAGGTTGGGGTGTGACAGATTGGTATCAGAGCCCATAACTATAGGGATTTAGGTTATTAGAAATGGTGACCTAGACTATAGTATGCATGAACCTTATAGAATTATAATTCTATCTTGTAAATTATATATTTTGCATGCTACATAATGCTATGCCCTCTTATGTGCAATTTGATGCCTTAGCATAGGATTGCCTAAACATTGTTACTTGTCTCCCTAAACTTAACTTTGACTCTTTGATTCTCCCCGACAAATGAAGCTTTCTAAACTTATCCTCGACAACATGTGGAATCTACACTTATCATCATGAGTTTAATTCCTTAGACTCTATGTCTAATCTATGAAATTCTCATCAAGGTTTTGATTTCATGAACCTAAGAAATTTGTGTGACACATAGACACCTGTATTCTGGATTTCCTGGCAAAAGGCCTTCGGGCTAAGGCAAGCATATCGTATAAATCCTATGGGACTAGTTATGCTTACCTGGGGATCTCCAGGATGAGTGATAAACTATGGTCAACATACACAAGTTTCTAAGGCAAATGGGTCAATTTACCTTGACGTGTCAACGTTTCCAAATGGTAATGCGTTACCAAATGGAACCATCCGGTTTATATTTAAAATATCAAAAATCCTTGATTCCTTGGACTGGTTTATCATTGAAACTCTAATATCTTCTCATACCTATCTTATAGAATGTTCCCGTTAATTGTGACTCGTTATACTCCTCAATTCCTACGTTTAAACAACGTTATACGTTGTGCGCCTTATGTAACTATCTTCATACCATGACCAATGTGTACATGGATCTTAATATATCCAAAGATATTGGTTGTCTAAACCGAATGTTTATTTTTAAACTTAAAATTGTTACTTAGGGTTTTCAGATGTCCTTAAAGTGTGTCCCATAACTGAAATCATGCAATGCCGAAAGGTGGAATACCTGCGTCCCGGGATACCTTATCTAGGCAAGGTATAAACATAAATTTGATTCGACTATTGGATCCGTTTATGCAATCCGTTTATCTGACCTGGAACTCATGGGATGGGTGTTCGCTTATAGGTACGCGTGTCTACCGTAAAGTTGTGGTTGACGTAGCACTTTGAGAAATCAATGCATTTCCCTTTTATTTTGAACCAAATGTTTACATCTCATCATTGTGTTGAATCATTTCCGTCATTGATCTTGTTTTCCTGACTTAAACCATTCAAGATTTGAGAATCTAACACAATTAACTTATTTATCCCGAACTTTAACCTTAATCCTAGCAAGCATGATTTTCTTTTCCTGTTAATGTTACATTGATGTAATTTGAAGTTTCTGAATTTCTAGCTGATATTCTCTTCGTTTGCTAAGTCAATCTTTATAAAAACTTCAAACCGTTTCGCATTGTAGGCAATGCAAAAGTCCGCAAGTCAACTTATGACTAAGGACACTCGTATCCCCTAAATGATTCTATCTCATCAAAACAGGGGTGACTCCCTTACTTTGGTGATGACTTTCCATTCGCTATCATTGTTCTTATGAAATCTTATCATCAAGACAGAAGTGAACCTCATACCTTGATGATGATTTCCTCCTTTTTGTTTTTATGAATTCGTATTTCACAAATGGAATTACCTCCTTAAAATAGGAGTAAAATTTCATATCTTGATGATGGTTTTCAATTTTTGCATTGTGTGTTTTATGAAATCACATCCTCTGAATCGGGGTGATTTCCTTGTTTTGAGGATAGATTTCAATCATTTTCCTTTGAAACTCGTATTTCACGAATGAAATGACCCCACCAAAATAGGATTGAACCCCGTACTTTGGTGACAAAGGTCAGTTCTCGATTGTTTTCTTGTTATTATGAAATTCAATCATCAAGATAGGCGTGAAATCCATACCTTGATGATAATATCACATGTTTAAAATTTTATGGATGTTTTTTTTCCTCAAATGAAATGACCTCATCAAAGTAGGAGTGAATTCCATTCTTTGATGAAACTTTTCATTTTGCTATATTTTGTTTCTATAAAACTTCACTATTAAGATAGGAGTGATTATCCTTACCTTAATGGTAAGTTACCTCATTTTATTCTTGTGGATCCTCAACAATGAGTTATGATCAAGCTCTCGTTTGGTAGTTAAGAGTCATACTTCGGGAAATACACCACCAAGCTAGGAGTGATAACCACATCTTGGTGAGTATTCCTATTCATTGATCTCAAACTTACCAAGGTTTTAAGACTTCAATTGACAAGAAACATGTAATAACTTGAAGGGTGAACACCGTTATCTGATTTATCGACGATAGTGTTCCAGCCAGTCAAGCTAAAGCATGAATCTTGAACTCAAAAGGGGTCGTTGTTACTTTAGGGTAACCCTAGTTCCAAGCCTGGAACATTTAAATTTTAATCGATTTCTTCTCTCACGCTTTTATGTTTCAATTTGACGTTTGATCTAGCTTTATGGAACCTTTTTTAATCGACCTTCATTCTGAGTTATCATCAAAATCTAATTGCACGATGATAACACTCCTAAAAAAATCTTTCGTACAAGATAAAGTTATTATAAATTTATGTCATGCCTTTCTGGTTATAGCAATGTATGGTTGTGTTCATGGGTTTGATGAACCGCGTGTGCAAGCCGTACTTGGAAAGCTATTTGTCATTGCCTTTATCGTCGATATTCTGAATTATTTAAATTCCAATCCGATCATGAACGACGTCTTTGTTTAACTCTTTACCCATAATTAAAAAGTGCAATTCCCATTATTTTGGATAACTTTGAACTCCTAATCTTGAAAATCTCTAAATCTCTATCTTGATTGCGACTCACAAGGCTTGTTATTACATTTATTCCGATGTGGACAAAAAGGATCATGAATTTCCGCGATTGGTATTCATGGTTTGGCATAAAGAAAATGTTGAT
Source organism: Flaveria ramosissima (assembly GCA_025215565.1). Taxonomy (NCBI): domain Eukaryota; kingdom Viridiplantae; phylum Streptophyta; class Magnoliopsida; order Asterales; family Asteraceae; genus Flaveria; species Flaveria ramosissima. Next base: position 29,171,294 of record CM046044.1, on the reverse strand, counting down.
GTAGCTTGGTATATGTTCAACTTGCCTTGTATTTCTTGATGTTATTTGGTGCATTATTGACCGATTGGCTACTTTCGCGCATTTCATATTGACTCATGTGAGATAACGAGTCCAGAAATTGACTCGTACTTACCTCAAATAGTTGGTTATCGTGGTGTGTCGTTAAACATCGATCGTTAATTTGTATGATCGATTCACTTTCTGTTATTAGCAATGCCTCTAATCATCTTTGGAAACCCAGCTCAAAATCTCGGCATATCGTATCATTCTTAACCTGACGGTTTAACCGGAGGAGCGATACGTATTCACAAGATATGCCTTAAGCTGGTGTCATTATATGTGGCACTTGGGATTCTTAAATTCCGACGGTCAAACTTTCATACGACTACGGGATACTATTATTTTTTTTTCTTTCTTATTGGCTTCAAGACGTCACTTTATTACACAATTTCATTCCAGGTGATGGGAGAAGTGTGACTTATAAGTCTAATATACCTCGGGAACACATCATCGTTTTCCAACGTTTCATGTGTCAAATCTCAATGAGTTAGTTTGTCAATGATAACTTTCGCATTCCACTGGAAGAGTTCAAATTTGATGCATCGTGTAAAATTCCATAATTTGCAAAGTGAAGCATCTCACCCGTAATCAAACGCCAACCACAGTCCGTTAGTACATGTCACACCCCCATAAAAAGCGGAAACGCGGGGATGTAACGAGATCGGGATCGTCATAACACATGGTAAGCGATAGAGATGCAATATAATAAACGATGACAAGCGTGTCATGACGACACCCGACAACAAGGGGACTTGTGTAACACCCGGAAATTTATTATTTTGAAGCCGGCGAAGAAAGAAAAAAAGAAATAAAGTCCAAAGTCGAGGGACCAAACTCGCCAACAAAGAAAAGTTGGGATATGTGGTGGTTTATGTAGGGAGAGGGCAGCCCACTCTCCCCACACTTTCCATATTTTCAGATTTGAGAGGAAGAGAAGAGAGAAAGAAGAGAAAAAGAGAGAAAAGTGGTGTTTCGGGTGATTCGGGTGTCCAAATCCGTCGAGTGGCAAGCCAAATCGAAGCTCTTGTCTTTTTGCTCGATTGTGTGAGTTCTAGGACTCCATTTTTACTTGTTTTCAACCGATTTTGGGGCTGGAATATGTGCAAAACCTGTTTTTACAAGTGTGTGTGTTTGACCCATTTGGGTGTGCTGCTTGTATGGTGTTGGGGTATGCATGATGTGTTTAGAGTATGATTTCGGGCTTGTGTGTGCTTGTATGGTGTTGGGGTATGCATTCCTAAGGTCCAGAAGGGTTGATTTAGGCTTAGAATGGGTTTGGATGAGCTTGGAGGCCGAAAATGGCAGATTGGGTTCGGGATGAACTCCATTCTGCATCAGCTAGGGCTAGGCGACCGAATGAAGGCCATACGGCCGAATGAGGGCGATTGAAGGTCATTCGCACGATTGGGGTTCAGTCGCACGACTGGGAGTCCAGTCGCATGAAGGATGTACGACTGAGGGTTTAGTCGCATAGATGCTTAGTCGCATGAGTCCATTCGCATGAGGTTAGTCGCATAGGTGCCCATTCGCAGTAATCTCATTCGCACGAGGTCCATACGCACGATTGGATGTTCATTCGCATAGATGACCATCCGCATGGGTCCAGTCGCATAATGTTCAGTCGCATGGAGGCCATGCGACTGAAGGGTGTCCATACGCCCGAATAGGGCTGTTGCACTCGAATGAATGTGTAGTTTGACTTTTGGCCTTCGGGGAAAAGTGCAGATGTAAGTTTGGACGTAAGGTAAACCGTAAGAGCATGTAAGAGCATGGTTATGGCCTTAGAGTGCATATAGGGCATGATGATGTTGCATATTTATGCATATTATGAATGTATGATGTTGCCCTGTATGATGTTGATGAATGGGTATGATATGTTCCTTATTATGATGTATGATTACCTTTCCTATGGCTTTACGTATTATGACGAACGAAATGAAGTATTATGTAACGTAAAGTGGAAAGAAATGACATGTCTTGCATGCATCGGATAACGGGTCCTTCTTTGTGATTGACCATTATGTGAAACCTCTACCGCTTACCCTTAGTACTGTGGCATACGTTTAGCTGTTCATTTATTGACTTCGGCCCAGTGGCTATGACTGGTCAGTTATCATTAGTGCTGTGGCATACGTTTAGCTGTTCATTTATTGACTTCGGCCCAGTAGCTAAGACTGATCGGTTAACCCTAGTACCGTGGCATACGTTTAGCTGTTCATTTATTGACTTCGGCCCGGTAGCTGAGACTAATTGAGGTGTAGCATATGGTATTGGTATGGATGATGTCCGATGCGCAAGTAAGTTAAAAGGAACGAATGAACGAATGAATGAATGAAGAAGATAATAATGATATTATCTATGCGTACGTATGATGTGTGATCACGTTAAAGTAACGAATGGTTTTATATGAAAGTAAAGTATGTTTTATTATTAAAACTAGAACTCACTCAGCAACGCTGACTTTTATTGCATTTTCCAGTTGGCAGGTAAATGATTGCTGAGGATGGCACGGCAAGGCTACTCGGCTCTTTTGGGATGGCATCCATTTATGAAGCTTTTGTGTTATAATGCAAACATGTATTTTGAAATCAGATAATGATGTATTATTTGGCAAAAGTATTTATAATGAAATGTGATGTCATTTTTGAATGTTTCCGCTGCAATGTTTTCTTAATGCAATTGGATATATATGTTTTATGTGCGATGAATGACCAACTGTAAGCGTCCCGGGAACGGGGCCTTACAAGTTGGTATCAGAGCCAAAGTTTAAGTGAAATGGGTAAATTTTCAAAATAAACCTTAACTTAAACTGAGAATGGGACGAATGGGGAATGGGATGCCAAACTGAGTAGCTGCGTGCCATCAGGTATTTTCTTAAAGTTAACCGGTTTATGTGCGCATGGTATATGTTATGTGTTGTATGTAGATTTGAATACTGATGTAGTCAGGACAGGTAATACTTGGGGTATGAAGAGTACAGTAAGTGGCTAATCACAACTGGCCACTGTAATTAGGGACTTACTATACTTGACATAAACTGAGTTGTTTCCTTGAATGACCGTGTTGGTGTTTGAATCTTTCAGTGTGTTAGAGAATGGCTGGTGGTAGATCTTCTAGAGCTTCTAGGGGTGGAGGCCGTGATGGCCCTGTTGCTGAACCACGCCCTAAAAGAGGAAGGCCTAGAGCTGAGAAAGAGGTTCCTGCAGAACCTGAGACTCCTCATCCAGAAGCTGGGGATGAGAGCGCGAACTTAAGGGCCTCAGTAAAGGAGGCTGTTGTGGAGGAAGTACACCAGGTCATGCAGACAATCTTACCGTCTGTGGTGACCGAAGTCATCAAGGCTGTGAAGGAAGGGGAAAGGAAGGAGAGAAATAGGGCCTCGGGGGAGCAACCGGTGCCTGAAACTATTTTCTCCGATAATGAGGAGGAAGAGGAAGAGGAGCCTGTGCGGGAGGTGGCACGAGGCTGCAACTACGGGGTGTTTATGAGATGCAAGCCCCCTACTTTTGACGGAAATGGTAATGCGGCTGCTGCTCACCGATGGGTGAGAGAAATGGAGGCTGTTCTCGACATCAGCGAGTGCCGAGAGGATCAGAAAGTCAAGTTTGCCACCCACTCCTTCGTGGATTCGGCACTATGCTGGTGGGACAACATTGTCCAAGCAGAGGGTAATCGGGCGATCGGGAGAATGAGGTGGCCCGAACTGAAGAAGATGGTAATTGAGGAGTTCTGTCCTCACAGGGAAATGGATAAGATTGAGAGGGAGTTCCTGCAGCTGGAGGCGGGATCCATGACACACCAGCAATATACTACCAAGTTCAATGAGATGGCACGGTTGGTGCCGGATCAGGTGACGCCTCTTTCTCGGAAGATCAAGAGGTACATTCAGGGTTTACCGGTGGATGTTCGCCGGCATATGATCGCCGCCCGGCCAAGTACGTTTAGGTCGGCGGTCGATTTGGCCGGAAGACTTTATGATGAGAGGGGAGCGGTGGTGGTTGAAGCAATTAGGAAGGGTGGTAGTGATCGAAGCTGGAACGGGAAGAAGTTTGGTCGGGGTGAGGCCTCGACGGGTAACAAGAAGGCACGGGTAGATGACCGCCGCGTGGCCACACCGGGAGCAGGGTCGAGGAGATGTGGTAAGTGTGGAAAGGAGCATGCGGGAGAATGCAGGCTGGGTTTGAATGTGTGCTTCAAGTGTGGGAAGACTGGGCATATGGCGAAGGATTGCCTGACGGGCAAATGTTTTAACTGTGGGGAAATTGGTCATATGAGCAGGGATTGTAAGAAGCCGAGGGCTGAGAGTTCAGGGGCGAAGAGGACGGGAGGTGATGGACCGAGGGCGAGCGCCAGGGCATTCACCATGACACAGGAGGAGGCTAGGACGGACCCTGACGTTGTGTCCGGTACGTTTCTGGTGAACCAAACTTTAGCTTCTGTGTTATTTGATTCTGGTGCTAGTAGGAGTTTTATTTCTGCTGCTTTCTGTGCTAAGCTGCCTGTTAGTAGTAGACGTGTTGATGCGCCCTTTGATGTAGAAACTGCCATAGGTAAGTCTAGTAGGATTTCTGAGATGATAGAGAATTGTGATGTGGAACTCGAGGGTCATAAGTTTCCGGTTAGACCGTTCGTGATGGCCTTAGGTGGTTTTGATTTGGTTCTTAGGATGGATTGGTTGGCGGACTTCGAGGCGAACATTGTGTGTCGCAAGAAGATGATTTGGCTGTCGGCGCCTGATGGTAGTTCAGTGACGGTATATGGTGATCGGGTTACTACGATCCCAAAGGTGATCTCGATGGCAGTGGCGGGAAAGTGTATGAGGCGTGGATGTAGTGCCTACTTGGCCTACGTAAAGGATGTGGATACGCCAACACCACAACTAGCTGATGTACCGGTTGTGTGTGACTTTCCAGATGTATTCCCAGAAGACTTATCAGGAGTGCCACCTGACAGAGAGATCGAGTTTCAGATTGATCTGATACCGGGTGCCCAACCTGTCGCCAAGGCACCGTATCGGTTGGCTCCGACCGAGATGAAAGAATTGATGGAGCAGTTGCAAGAGCTGCTTGATAAGGGGTTCATCAGACCGAGTATCTCTCCTTGGGGTGCTCCGGTCCTGTTTGTAAAGAAGAAGGACGGTAGTATGAGGATGTGCATCGACTACCGCGAGCTGAACAAGTTGACAGTGAAGAACCGATACCCCTTACCGAGGATTGATGATTTGTTTGATCAGCTTCAGGGTGCCAGTTGGTTTTCGAGAATAGATCTTCGATCTGGTTACCATCAGTTGAAGGTGAAGGAGCAGGATATTCCTAAAACAGCTTTCCGTACGCGCTATGGTCACTACGAGTTCCTCGTCATGTCTTTTGGTTTGACCAATGCGCCAGCTGCTTTTATGGATTTGATGAACCGTGTGTGTCGGCCTATGTTGGATAAATCAGTGATTGTGTTTATTGATGATATCCTGATTTACTCGAGGAGCGAAGCAGAGCATGCCGGTCACATTCGGGAGGTTCTAGAGACGTCGAGAAGGGAGAAGTTGTATGCGAAATTCTCCAAGTGCGCGTTCTGGTTGCGCGAAGTTCAGTTCTTGGGTCACGTGGTGAATCCTGATGGGATAATGGTGGACCCGGCGAAAGTGGAGGCGGTTATGCAATGGAAGTCCCAAAGACGCCATCCGAGATTCGTAGCTTCTTGGGTTTGGCGGGTTACTATAGAAGATTTATCCAAGACTTCTCTAAGATTGCTTCTCCACTGACTAAGTTGACCCGAAAAGATGTGAAGTTCGTATGGGGTCAAGCTCAAGAGAAGGCGTTTGAAGAACTAAGGCGAGATTGACTCAAGCTCCTGTTCTGTCATTACCCGATGGAAGTGAAGATCTGGTGGTTTATTCCGATGCTTCTTACTCGGGGTTGGGGTGTGTGTTAATGCAGAGAGGAAAGTTATAGCCTATGCATCCCGACAGTTGAAGGTTCATGAGGTCAATTATCCTACTCATGACTTGGAGCTAGCAGCTGTGGTCTTTGCATTGAAGATTTGGAGGCACTATCTATACGGGACGAAGTGCACCATATTCACTGACCACAAGAGTCTGAAGTACTTTTTCGAGCAGAAGGATTTGAACATGAGGCAGAGGCGGTGGTTGGAACTTATAAAGGATTATGATTGTGAGATCCACTACCATCCGGGCAAGGCCAATGTGGTGGCTGATGCCCTTAGCCGGAAAGAGAGGCCCGAGCCGATTCGGGTGAAAGCCTATCAGTTGATCATGACCTCCGATGTGATGAAGCAGTTAAAGAGTTTCAAGATGAGGCATTGAAAGAAGATCATCTTAACTCTGAAAGAATGAGAGGTCTGGTTGGAGAATTGGGTGAAAACACGCTCGGTGTTAGAACCCGATTTGATCGTGTGTGGATTCCTCGTTTTGGGGATCTACGGGGGAAGATAATGGATGAAGCTCACAAGACTCGGTACTCCATTCATCCTGGTGCCACGAAGATGTACCATGATATGAAGAAAGATTATTGGTGGCCGGGTATGAAGCGCGACGTGGTGGAGTACGTGAGTAAGTGCCTTACTTGCTTACAGTGAAGGCCGAGCACCAAAAGCCGTATGGGAAGATACAACCTTTGGATATACCGGAATGGAAGTGGGAGCACATCACCATGGATTTCATTACCAAGCTGCCGCGTACCCCGAAGGGTATGATGCCATATGGGTGATAGTTGATCGTTTGACGAAGAGTGCTCACTTCCTACCGATCCGCGAGACATATTCATCTGAGAGGTTGGCTGATCTGTTCATCAAGGAAATTGTGACTCGTCATGGTGTGCCGGTGTCTATTGTGTCGGATCGCGACACTCGGTTTACATCTAAATTCTGGAAGAAGTTCCACGACGCTATGGGGACGAGGTTACATATTAGCACGGCTTATCATCCCCAGACTGATGGTCAGTCCGAAAGGACCATTCAGACGCTGGAAGACATGCTTCGGGCATGTGTGATTGATTTTGGTGGAAGTTGGGATGACCACCTACCGTTAGCTGAATTCTCATACAACAACAGTTATCATGCCAGCATTGGTATGCCTCCATATGAGATGCTATACGGTAGGAGATGCAGAACACCCGTTTGTTGGGATGATATTGGTCAGAAGGAATTGGGGAGCGTCGAGGTAATCGAGGCTACGACTGAGAAGCTTGAGAAGATCAAAGCCTTCATGAAGGCAGCCAAAGACAGACAGAAGTCGTATGCTGATAAACGACGCAGGCCGATTGAGTTCCAGGTGGGTGACCGGGTTATGTTGAAGGTCTCACCTTGGAAGGGTATCATTCGCTTCCGAAAGCGGGGCAAGTTGAGCCCAAGGTATATAGGCCCTTTCCGAATCATTGCTCGAGTAGGAGAGGTGGCCTATAGACTGGAGTTACCAGATGAGTTAAGTGGAATTCACCCGACATTCCATGTATCTCATCTAAGGAAGTGCTTAGCAGATGAAGATATGATTGTCCCATTGGAAGATATCGAAGTAGATGAACGGCTCAATTATGTGGAGCAACCAGTGGCAATCATCGACCGAAAGGAGAAAAGGCTAAGGAATAAAGTGGTTCCTCTGTGCGTGTACAGTGGAAGCACAGGAAGGGATCCGAGTCAACGTGGGAGACTGAGGAAGAAATGAGACAACATTATCCACGTTTGTTCGAAGAATAACAGGTTTCGGGGACGAAACCTATTTAAGGGGGGTGGACTTGTAACACCCGGAAATTTATTATTTTGAAGCCGGCGAAGAAAGAAAAAAGAAATAAAGTCCAAAGTCGAGGGACCAAACTCGCCAACGAAGAAAATTTGGGATATGTGGTGGTTTATGTAGGGAGAGGGCAGCCCACTCTCCCCACACTTCCCATATTTTCAGATTTGAGAGGAAGAGAAGAGAGAAAGAAGAGAAAAAGGGAGAAAAGTGGTGTTTCGGGTGATTCGGGTGTCCAAATCCGTCGAGTGGCAAGCCAAATCGAAGCTCTTGTCTTTGTGCTCGATTGTGTGAGTTCTAGGACCCACTTTTACTTGTTTTCAACCGATTTTGGGGCTGGAATATGTGCAAAACCCGTTTTTACAAGTGTGTGTGTTTGACCCATTTGGGTGTGATGTGTATGATGTGTTTAGAGTATGATTTCGGGCTTGTGTGTGCTTGTATGGTGTTGGGGTATGCATTCCTAAGGTCCAGGAGGGTTGATTTAGGCTTAGAATGGGTTTGGATGAGCTTGGAGGCCGAAAATGGCAGATTGGGTTCGGGATGAACTCCATTCTGCATCAGCTAGGGCTAGGCGACCGAATGAAGGCCATACGGCCGAATGAGGGCGATTGAAGGTCATTCGCACGATTGGGGTTCAGTCGCACGACTGGGAGTCCAGTCGCATGAAGGATGTACGACTGAGGGTTCAGTCGCATAGATGCTTAGTCGCATGAGTCCATTCGCATGAGGTTAGTCGCATAGGTGCCCATTCGCAGTAATCTCATTCGCACGAGGTCCATACGCACGATTGGATGTTCATTCGCATAGATGACCATCCGCATGGGTCCAGTCGCATGATGTTCAGTCGCATGGAGGCCATGCGACTGAAGGGTGTCCATACGCCCGAATAGGGCTGTTGCACTCGGATGAATGTGTAGTTTGACTTTTGGCCTTCGGGGAAAAGTGCAGATGTAAGTTTGGACGTAAGGTAAACCGTAAGAGCATGTAAGAGCATGGTTATGGCCTTAGAGTGCATATAGGGCATGATGATGTTGCATATTTATGCATATTATGAATGTATGATGTTGCCCTGTATGATGTTGATGAATGGGTATGATATGTTCCTTATTATGATGTATGATTACCTTTCCTATGGCTTTACGTATTATGACGAACGAAATGAAGTATTATGTAACGTAAAGTGGAAAGAAATGACATGTCTTGCATGCATCGGATAACGGGTCCTTCTTTGTGATTGACCATTATGTGAAACCTCTACCGCTTACCCTTAGTACTGTGGCATACGTTTAGCTGTTCATTTATTGACTTCGGCCCAGTGGCTATGACTGGTCAGTTATCATTAGTGCTGTGGCATACGTTTAGCTGTTCATTTATTGACTTCGGCCCAGTAGCTAAGACTGATCGGTTAACCCCAGTACCGTGGCATACGTTTAGCTGTTCATTTATTGACTTCGGCCCGGTAGCTGAGACTAATTGAGGTGTAGCATATGGTATTGGTATGGATGATGTCCGATGCGCAAGTAAGTTAAAAGGAACGAATGAACGAATGAATGAATGAAGAAGATAATAATGATATTATCTATGCGTACGTATGATGTGTGATCACGTTAAAGTAACGAATGGTTTTATATGAAAGTAAAGTATGTTTTATTATTAAAACTAGAACTCACTCAGCAACGCTGACTTTTATTGCATTTTCCAGTTGGCAGGTAAATGATTGCTGAGGATGGCACGGCAAGGCTACTCGGCTCTTTTGGGATGGCATCCATTTATGAAGCTTTTGTGTTATAATGCAAACATGTATTTTGAAATCAGATAATGATGTATTATTTGGCAAAAGTATTTATAATGAAATGTGATGTCATTTTTGAATGTTTCCGCTGCAATGTTTTCTTAATGCAATTGAAATTATATGTTTTATGTGCGATGAATGACCAACTGTAAGCGTCCCGGGAACGGGGCCTTACAACTTGTGTCGTGTTTAGTCAATATTCACGACAACATAGCCATAAGCATCAACATGATAAACGATTCACATAACCAAATAAAGATGAAATTGTAATGTAAATTCCCACAACCCGAGAACAAGTATCAAAAGATTGTAATTGTTTAATCAGACTACAACATTGTTTAAAATATTGTTTGTCAAATATGTTTAGTCCCAAAATGCATCCTAGGGTCTCCACTAAGGCAGCACACCTAGATTCTTCAATTTGCATGATCACCTGAAAAGATATGCTCAAAACGGTCAACAAAATTGTTGGTGAGCTCGCAGGTTTAAGTAATAAATAAGTAAGTGATGCTGTATATAGTAAATGATGTGGAATACCGTGAATACAGTTATATAAACAAGTAAAATCACATGACAATGAGCTTTGCAACCAAACCTAGCGACGTACTGTAAGGCCCCGTTCCCGGGACGCTTACAGTTGGTCATTCATTGCGCATAAAACATATAATTATATTTGTCTCATGAAGATATTGCAGCGGAAATTCAAAAATGACATCTCATTTCATTATAAACACTTTTGCCCAATAATACATCATTATCCTATTGCAAAATACATGTTTGCATTATAACACAAAAGCTTTATAAATGGATGCCATCCCAAAAGAGCTAAGTAGCCTCGCGGTGCCATCCTCAGCAAACGTTACCTGCCAACTGGAAAACATATAAAAAGTCAGCGTTGCTGAGTGAGTTCTAGTTTTATAATAAAACATACTTTACTTTCTTTTAAAACCATTCGTTACTTTTGCACGATCAAACATCATACGTACGCATAGATAATATCATTATTAACTTCTTCATTCATTCATTCGTACCATATAACTTTACTTGCGCCTCGGACATCATCTGTACCAATACCATATGCTACACCCCGATCAGTCTTAGCTACCGAACCGAAGTCAATAAATGAACAGCTAAACGTATGCCACGGTACTAGGGGTAAACGGTAGAGGTTCTACATTAATGGTCAAATACAAAGAAGGACCCGTTATCCGATGCATGCAAGACGTTTTATTTCTTTCCACTTTACGTTACGTAATACTTCATTTCATTCATTAACATAATACGTAAAGCCATAGGAAAGATAATATACATCATACCAGGGATCATTACATGCATCAACATCACATCATATAGGGCAACACCATACATACATAACATGCATCATGCATAAACATGCAACATCAACATCTCTAAGCCCTACATGCTTTCTAAGGCCATAACAGTTACCTTACATGCTCTTACGGGAACCTTTACGTCAAAACTTACATCTGCACTTTCCCCCGAAAGCCAGAGGTCTAACTACACTTTCTTTCGGGTGCAACAGCCCTATTCGTGCGTATGGACACCCTTCAGTCGCATGGCCTCCATGCGACTGAACATCATGCGATTGGACTCATGCGGATGAACATTTATGAAAATGGACATCCAGTCGTGCGTATGGACCCCATGCGGATGAAACTAATGCGAATGAGCACCTATGCGACTGATCTAATGCGAACGAACTCATGCGACTAAGCACTTATGCGACTGAACCCTCAGTCGCATGACTCCCCATGCGACTGGACTCCCAGTCGCGCGAATGGAACCTTAGTCGTGCGATTGAACCCTCAATCGTGCGAATGAATCCCAATCGTGCGAATGAACCTCAATCGCCTCTCAATCGGCCGTATGGCGTTCATTCGGTCGCATAGCCCTAGCTGATGCAGAATGGAGTTCATCCCGAACCCAATCTGCCATTTTCGGCCTCCAAGCTCATCCAAACCCATTCTAAGCCTAAATCAACCATCCTAGACCTTAGGAATGCATACTACAACACCATACAAGCACACACAAGCCCGGAAACATACACGAAACGCATCACACACATCACACCCAAATGGGTCAAACACATACTCACACAAAAATGGGTTTTTGATGATTTCCAGCCCCAAAATCAGTTGAAAACAAGTAAAAGTGGGGTCCTAGAACTCACACAAACGAGCACAACGACAAGGGCTTCGATTTGGCTTGCTACACAACGAGTTTGGCCACCCGAATCACCCGAATCGACCCTTTTTCCTCTTTTCTTCTTCTTTCTCTCTTCTCCTCTCTTTGAAGGCTGAAATGTGAGTATGTGGGGAGAGTTTGGCTGCCCTCTCCCTACTAATATCACCACCTTTCCAACTTTCCTTCGTTGGCGAGTTTGGTCCCTCGACTTTGGACTTTATTTCTTTTTCTTCCTTCGTTGGCTTCAAAATAATAAATATCCGGGTGTTACAAGTCCACCCCCCTTAAATAGGTTTCGTCCCCGAAACCTGTTATTCTTCGAACAAACGTGGATAATGTTGTCTCATTTCTTCCTCAGTTTCCATGTTGACTCGGATCCCTTCCTGTGCTTCCACTGTACACGCACAAGAGGAACCACTTTATTTCTCAGCCTTTTCTCCTTTCGGTCATGGATTGCCACTTGTTGCTCCACATAATTGAGCCGTTCATCCACTTCGATATCCTCCATTGGAACAATCATATCTTCATCAGCCAAGCACTTCCTTAGATGAGATACATGGAATGTCGGGTGAATTTCACTTAACTCATCCGGTAACTCCAGTCTATAGGCCACCTCTCCTACTCGAGCAATGATTCGGAAAGGGCCTATATACCTTGGGCTCAATTTGCCCCGCTTTCGGAAGCGAATGATACCCTTCCAAGGTGAGACCTTCAACATAACCCGGTCACCCACCTAGAACTCAATCGGCCTGCGTCGTTTATCAGCATACGACTTCTGTCTATCTTTGGCTGCCTTCATGAAGGCTTTAATCTTCTCAAGCTTCTCAGTCGTAGCTTCGATTACCTCGACGCTCCCCAACTCCTTCTGACCAATATCACCCCAACAAACGGGTGTTCTGCATCTCCTACCGTATAGCATCTCATATGGAGGCATACCAATGCTGGCATGATAGCTGTTGTTGTATGAGAATTCGGCTAACGGTAGGTGGTCATCCCAACTTCCACCAAAATCAATCACACATGCCCGAAGCATGTCTTCCAGTGTCTGAATGGTCCTTTCTGACTGACCATCAGTTTGGGGATGATAAGCCGTGCTGATATGTAACCTCATTCCCAATAGCGTCGTGGAATTTCTTCCAAAATTTAGATGTAAACCGGGTGTCACGATCCGACACAATAGACACCGACACACCATAACGTGTTACAATTTCCTTGATGAACAGATCAGCCAACCTTTCAGATGAATATGTCTCGCGGATCGGTAGGAAGTGAGCACTCTTCGTCAAATGGTCAACTATCACCCATATGGCATCGTACCCTTTCGGGGTACGCGGCAGCTTTGTAATGAAATCCATGGTGATGTGCTCCCACTTCCATTCCGGTATATCCAAAGGTTGTATCTTCCCATACGGCTTTTGGTGCTCGGCCTTCACCTGTAAGCAAGTAAGACACTTACTCACATACTCCACTACATCGCGCTTCATACCCGGCCACCAATAATCTTTCTTCATATCATAGTACATTTTCGTGGCACCAGGATGAATGGAGTACCGAGTCTTGTGAGCTTCATCCATTATCTTCACCCGTAGATCCCCAAAACGAGGAATCCACACACGACCGAATCGGGTTCTAACACCGAGCGTGTTTTCACCCAATTCCCCAACCAGACCTCTCATCCTTTCAGAGTTAAGATGATCTTCTTTCAATGCCTCATCTTGAAACTCCTTAACTTGCTTCATCACATCCGAGGTCATAATCAACTGGTATGCTTTCACCCGAATCGGCTCGGGCCTTTCTTTCCGGCTAAGGGCGTCAGCCACCACATTGGCCTTGCCCGGATGGTAGTGGATCTCACAATCATAATCCTTTATAAGTTCCAGCCACCTTCTCTGCCTCATGTTCAGATCCTTCTGCTCGAAGAAGTACTTCAGACTCTTATGGTCAGTGAAAATGGTGCACTTTGTCCCGTAAAGATAGTGCCTCCAAATCTTTAACGCAAAGACCACGGCTGCCAGTTCCAAGTCATGAGTAGGATAATTGACCTCATGAACCTTCAACTGTCGGGATGCATAAGCTATAACCTTTCCTCTTTGCATTAGCACGCACCCTAACCCCGAGTAGTAAGCATCAGAATAAACCACCAGATCTTCACTTCCATCAGGTAAGGACATAACTGAAGCTTGAGTCAACCTCGCTTTCAGTTCCTCGAACGCCTTCTCTTGAGCTTGACCCCATATGAACTTCACATCTTTTCGGGTCAACTTAGTTAGTGGAGAAGCAATCTTAGAGAAGTCTTGGATAAATCTTTTGTAGTAGCCCGCCAAACCCAAGAAGCTACGGATCTCGGATGGCGTCTTCGGTGACTTCCATTGCATAACCGCCTCCACTTTCGCCGGGTCCACCATAATCCCGTTAGGATTCACCACGTGACCCAAGAACTGAACTTCGCGCAACCAGAACGCGCACTTGGAGAATTTTGCATACAACTTCTCCCTCCTCAGCGCCTCTAGAACCTCCCGAATGTGACCAGCATGCTCAATCTCGCTTCTCGAATAAATCAGGATATCATCAATAAACACAATCACTGATTTATCCAACATAGGCCGACACATACGGTTCATCAAATCCATAAAAGCAGCTGGCGCGTTGGTCAAGCCAAAAGACATGACAAGAAACTCGTAGTGACCATAGCGCGTACGAAAAGCTGTTTTAGGAATATCTTGCTCCTTCACCTTCAACTGATGGTAACCAGATCAAAGATCTATCCTCGAAAACCAACTGGCACCCTGAAGCTGATCGAACAAATCATCTATCCTTGGTAAGGGGTATCGGTTCTTCACCGTCAACTTGTTTAGCTCGCGGTAGTCAATGCACATCCTCATACTACCGTCCTTCTTCTTTACAAACAGGACCGGAGCACCCCAAGGAGAGATACTCGGTCTAATGAACCCCTTATCAAGTAGCTCTTGAAACTGCTCCATCAACTCTTTCATCTCGGTCGGAGCCAACCGATACGGTGCTTTAGCGACAGGTTGGGCACCCAGTATTAGTTCAATCTGAAATTCAATCTCTCTGTCAGGTGGCACTCCTGGTAAGTCTTCTAGGAACACGTCTGGAAAGTCACACACAACCGGTACATCGTCTAGTTGTGGTGTTGGCTTATCCACATCCTTTACATAGGCTAAGTAGGCACTACATCCACGCCTCATACACTTTCCCGCCACCGCCATCGAGATCACCTTTGGAATCGTAGTAACCCGATCACCATAAACCGTCACTGAACTACCGTCAGGCGCCGACAACCGAATCATCTTCTTGCGACACACAATGTTCGCCTCGAAGTCCGCTAGCCAATCCATCCCAAGAACCAAATCAAAACCACCTAAGGCCATCATGAATGGTCTAACAGGAAACTTATGACCCTCAAGTTCCACATCATAATTCTCTATCCTCTCAGAAATCCTGGTAGACTTACCTATGGCAGTTTCTACGTCAAAGGGCGCATCAACACGTCTACTACTAACATGCAGCTTAGCACATAAAGTAGCAGAAATATAACTCTTACTAGCACCAGAATCAAATAACACAGAAGCTAAAGTTTGGTTCACTAGAAACGTAGCGGACACAACATCAGGGTCCGTCCTAGGTTCCTCCTGTGTCATGGTGAATTCCCTGGCGCTCGCCCTCAGTCCATCACCGCCCGTCCTCTTCGCCTCGGAACTCTCAGCCCTCGGCTTCTTACAATCCCTACTCATATGACCAGCCTCCCCACAGTTAAAACATTTGCCCGACAGGCAATCCTTTGCCATATGCCCTGTCTTCCCACACTTGAAACACACATTCAAACCCAGCCTACATTCTCCCGCATGCTCCTTTCCACACTTGCCATACCTCCTCGATCCTGCTCCCGGTGTGGCCACGCGGCGGTCATCCACCCGTGCCTTTTTGTTACCCGTCGAGGCATCACCCCGACCAAACCTTTTCCCGTTCCAGTTCCGATCACCGCCACCCTTCTTGTTTGCTTCAGTCACCACCACTTCCCTCTCATCATATAGTCTTCCGGCTAAATCGACCGCCGACCTAAACGTACTCGGCCGGGCGGCGATCATATGCCGGCAAACATCCACCGGTAAGCCCTAAATGTACCTCTTGATCTTCCGAGAAAGAGGCGTCACCTGATCCGGCACCAACCGTGCCATCTCATTGAACTTGGTAGTGTATTGCTGGTGTGTCATGGATCCCGCCTCCAGCTGCAGAACTCCCTCTCTATCTTATCCATCTCCCTGTGAGGACAGAACTCCTCAATCACCATCTTTTTCAGTGCGGGTCATCTCATTCTCCCGATTGCCCGGTTACCCTCCGCTTGGACAATGTTGTCCCACCAGCATAGTGCCGAGTCCACAAATGAATGAGTGGCAAACTTCACCTTCTGATCTTCCTGGCACTCGCTGATGTCGAGAAAAACGTCCATTTCTCTCACCCATCGGTGAGCAGCGGCAGCATTGCCATTACCGTCAAAAGTAGGGGGCTTGCATCTCATGAACACCCCATAGTTACAGCCTCGTGCCACCTCTCGCACAGGCTCATCTTCCTCTTCCTCGTCTTCGTTATCAGAGAAAATCATTTTGGGCTCCGGTTGTTCTCGTTCCCCCGAAGGCCTGTTTCTCTCCTTTCTTTCTCCTTTCTTCACCGCCTTAATGACTTCGGTCACCACAGACGGTAAGATTGTCTGCATGACCTGGTGTACTTCTTCAACAACAGCCTCCTTTACCGAGGCCCTATGGTTTGCACTCTCATCCCCAGCTTCCGGATGAGGAGTCTTTGGTTCCTCAGGAACCACCTTCTCGACCCTTGGTCTTCCTCTCTTGGGTCGCAGCTCAACATCGGGCCCGCCACGGCCTCCACCCCTAGAAGCTTTAGAAGATCTACCTCCAGCCATTCTCTAACTCACACTGAAAGATTCAAACACCAACACGGTCATTCAAGGAAACAACTCAGTTTATGTCAAGTATAGTAAGTCCCTAATTACAGTGGCCAGTTGTGATTAGGCACTTACTTTACTCTTCATACCCCAAGTATTACCTGTCCTGACTACATCAGTATTTAAATCTACATACAACACATAACCACATACCATGCGCACATAAAACCGGTTAACTTTAAGAAAATACCTGATGGCACGCAGCTACTCAGTTTGGCATCCCATTCCCCTTTTCGTCTCATTTTCAGTTTAAGTTAAGGTTTATTTTGAAAATTTACCCATTTCACTTAAACTTTAGCTCTGATACCAACTTGTAAGGCCCCGTTCCCGGGACGCTTACAGTTGGTCATTCATTGCGCATAAAACATATAATTACATTTGTATCATGAAGATATTGCAGCGGAAAACATTCAAAAATGACATCTCATTTCATTATAAACACTTTTGCCAAATAATACATCATTATCCGATTGCAAAATATATGTTTGCATTATAACACAAAAGCTTTATACATGGATGCCATCCCAAAAGAGCTGAGTAGCCTCGCGGTGCCATCCTCAGCAAACGTTACCTGCCAACTGGAAAACATATAAAAAGTCAGCGTTGCTGAGTGAGTTCTAGTTCTATAATAAAACATACTTTACTTTCTTTTAAAACCATTCGTTACTTTTGCACGATCACACATCATACGTACGCATAGATAATATCATTATTAACTTCTTCATTCATTCATTCGTTCCATATAACTTTACTTGCGCCTCGGACATCATCCGTACCAATACCATATGCTACACCCCGATCAGTCTTAGCTACCGGGCCGAAGTCAATAAATGAACAGCTAAACGTATGCCACGGTACTAGGGGTAAACGGTAGAGGTTCTACATTAATGGTCAATCACAAAGAAGGACCCGTTATCCGATGCATGCAAGACGTTTCATTTCTTTCCACTTTACATTACGTAATACTTCATTTCATTCATTAACATAATACGTAAAGCCATAGGAAAGATAATATACATCATACGGGGATCATTACATGCATCAACATCACATCATACAGGGCAACATCATACATACATAACATGCATCATGCATAAAATGCAACATCAACATCTCTAAGCCCTACATGCTTTCTAAGGCCATAACAGTTACCTTACATGCTCTTACGGGAACCTTTACGTCAAAACTTACATCTGCACTTTCCCCCGAAAGCTAGAGGTCTAACTACACTTTTTTTCGGGTGCAACAACCCTATTCGTGCGTATGGACACCCTTCAGTCACATGGCCTCCATGCGACTGAACATCATGAGATTGGACTTATGCGGATGAACATCTATGCGAATGGACATCCAGTCGTGCGTATGAACCCCATGCGGATGGAACTAATGCGAATGAGCACCTATGCGACTGATCTAATGCGAACGAACTCATGCGACTAAGCACTTATGCGACTGAACCCTCAGTCGCATGACTCCCCATGCGACTGGACTCCCAGTCGCGCGAATGGAACCTTAGTCGTGCGATTGAACCCTCAATCGTGCGAATGAATCCCAATCGTGCGAATGAACCTCAATCGCCTCTCAATCGGCCGTATGGCGTTCATTCGGTCGCATAGCCCTAGCTGATGCAAAATGGAGTTCATCGCGAACCCAATCTGCCATTTTCGGCCTCCAAGCTCATCAAAACTCATTCTAAGCCTAAATCAACCATCCAAGACCTTAGGAATGCATACCATAACACCATACAAGCACACACAAGCCCGAAAACATACACGAAACGCATCACACACATCACACCCAAATGGGTCAAACACATACTCACACAAAAACGGGTTTTTGATGCTTTCCAGCCCCAATATCATTTGAAAACAAGTAAAAGTGGGGTCCTAGAACTCACACAAACGAGCACAACGACAAGGGCTTCGATTTGGCTTGCTACACAACGAGTTTGGCCACCCGAATCACCCGAATCGACCCTTTTTCCTCTTTTCTTCTTCTTTCTCTCTTCTCCTCTCTTTGAAGGCAGAAATGTGAGTATGTGGGGAGAGTTTGGCTGCCCTCTCCCTACCAATATCACCACCTTTCCAACTTTCCTTCGTTGGCGACCTCGACTTTGGACTTTATTTCTTTTTCTTCCTTCGTTGGCTTCAAAATAATAAATATCCGGGTGTTACACGTACACTAAGATATTGTCGGAATATATTCACCCAAGGGCCCGTTCCTGGCCACTGACGGTACCAACTAGTATACCAACGAACAAGGGTGGGGGTGTCAACCCAGTAGTACTATCAATACCTATTCGTCGGTTCCCACACTGGAATTAAATAGTTGCAAAGATAGAACCACACAGCAGACCCAAGCTTGTATGAGATAAGTACTTGCAAAACAGTATCACGTTGATTCCGTGTATGTAAAATTGTAAGTAAATTGTACAGCATTGAAAATGGGTAAGCATACTTTTCCCCCAAGTTGTAAATGATTGAAATATTGTAAGCGTAAAAAGGGGCCACGAAACTCACTTGTTAGGTGGTAAGTATGTATGATCAATGTATCCAAATGTTGAATGCAAATGAACGGTCAAACACCTACTGACAGTTATTGTTAAGCATCAATGATATGAATGAAGCATATAATATTGCTCGGTCGGTTCGGGTTGTATCGGTTGGGTCGTGTGTAACACACACATACAGACACTGTTGGAGCTGTACAAGATAGTCTATATTATCAACACAGTCAAAGTCAACAAAAGTCAACGTCACGGTCAAAATCAACGCAAAAGTCAAACCGGACACGTTCAAGACGAAGAACCGAGTCGAGACGTTGAACATTTAGATGACTAGGAGTTTTATTGTAATAAATATATTTTGTATGAACAAAATATATTTTACTTTCTTTGAGTCATGTTTTAGTCTAAGTATATAGTCTAGGGGGTCATGTGTAAATATGGAAACTTAAACTAGACTATAAATAGCTAATTGTAATTAGAATTAGGTTAATGGTTGCATGACCAATAGATTGAGGGATTATTTGTAAACACATATTTTGCAATCTAATTTAAGATCAAAGGGTTTTGATTGTGATTATCATATTTTGATCTAATTCTTCATGATTTGATTCAAGTTTGTTTATCCTGGAATTACAATTTGGTATCAGAGCCATTTTGGATCAAATTCACTGAAGATTTGAAGATTTTTAGAGAGAGAAGTTGAGGTTTTGGTTGTTTTTGTTCAATATCAAGTTTTCATCAATTTCGGATTAGATTTGAGTGTTATTGATATGGAAATTGATTGAAGTTTGCTTGTTATTGGTTGGGAAAGCTCTGTTAATCATCAGTTTTCAAATCCATTGAGATTTGGGCGATTTCAGATTGATTTCGTGTTGAAAAAGCTTTTCAGCTTCGTCCAGCGAAACTACGAGTTCTTCCAGCGAAACTGCATGTTCTTTCAGCGAAACTGCAAGTGTTTTACACTTTGTAGTTAATTTTAGCACCTCAGCGAAAGTAGTGATCTTGAACGAAAGTTCAACAGTGCTTGTGTGCATATTACAAGCGAAATTGCTGCCGAAAGTATCTTTGAACGAAAGTTCAAGCTTGTTTTGTGCGAAATTGTCGGCGAAACTAAGCAATTTAAAGCATTTGGCTAGCGAAACTGCTGCCGAAATTGCCAGCGAAACTACTGTCAGCTTAGCGAAACTAGAGTTCACATCGAAACTAGCTCTGCGAAACTATAATTTCGGCGAAACTATCATTTCTTCAGCGAAATTCGAATGTAAAAGATGACTTTTTCCCTTTAGTTGGTAAGATTGTCTAGCGTGACATTTAACAAATAATATTTTTTTCCCGGGGGAGAATTATTATAAACTTTTTGGAAAAAATATTTTTGGGGCGTTTAATTGTTTAAATTTTTTTTAATACAATGTCATCTTCAGAAGATTTTAAATCAGATAATCTCACAACGGCACAAAGCCGGTTTGATTCTTTTGCAGCAATGAAGAAAGAAAAATTGTCAGATTTGATTGATCGATTCTTAAAGGTGGCAAATAATCTAAAGAAGCATGTTCCTGATCTCAGTAATCATGAACAGATTCAAAAGCTTCTAGACTCTCTTCCGTCTACATGGAATCATCAAGTTAAAATGCTGAAGCAAGAAAGAGGTTATGTCGACTCAAAACTTATGGATATGATTAACAGACTAAAATCTCTCGAGCTGGATATCCAAAGAAACAAATTTCAGGAAGCAGTGTTCCCACATCAAACCCACATGCTTAATACTGATCTTGTTTCTTCTATAACAAGCATACTTGATTACAAAACAGAGATGATTGAAAAGTTGAAGTTATTAAGAACTGATTCGTATTTAAACTCTAAATTCAGAGAAACTGTTGAAGAGAATCGTGAAGCTCTAAGAGTCGACAATGACAGTAAACCAGAGTCTATGAGAACCGATGAGGATAAGGCTGGAAAAGCTGATAAAAGAGAGAAAGAGTCTGAGGTTGACAAGATGCTGAAGCTCAAAGAAGATGAACAACAAGAAATTACATGGGCTTGCAACTGTGAAAAGAGCTTAGCTGCAGAACGAACTATCATGGGTCTTCCTTATGAGACTGTTCAGGATATGTGTTCTTCGTCATGCAAAATCCGGTTATTTGGAATTTATAAGGCAAACAGATTGTTATTGGAAAATGAAAAAGAATTAAAAACAATCAATCAGAAATTAAAGAAAAATGAAATTGTTTTTCAAGAAAACTTAATGAAGCATTGGCTGATAATGATCTTTTAAGAAGAACCATTTTGGAGCATAACGTTGAAATTAATATTCTGAGAGAAAGGGCTGTCTTAGCTCAATTTGAAACGACAAAGCTTCAAACATAGCTTGATAAATGGACCCTTTCACACATGAAAAAGGATGAGCTTATTGCTAAACAACAAGGGGCGCGGGTGAAACATGGGATTGGATATAAATCTGATAGTGAAACTGTATTTAATTCAGTTCCACCCCCTTCTACTTTATGTTATTCACCAATTCCCAAACCTCATCCTAAAAATGATTTGTTTGAACAATCTAATAGTAGTTTGCATGCAGGTTTGAGCGGTGTGAATCTTAAAGAGGTGCGAGATGATTATGATTCTACAACTGGTATGGGATACAATAAATCGAATGCTGACAGTCAAGCTAACGATTGTTCAGTCCCGGTTGTTTGTAAATCTATATCTACTATTTCTTCTAACTTCTTTGATAAGTTTAAAGCAGGTGAAATTCCTACTTTTGAGCCTGTCAGGGTTGTGAAAGAAGAGATAAATCTGAAATCACCTAATCATCAAGTTCCAACAACAACACATCCTATACCTGTCAATCAAGATCCGTTGGAGAAAGATCTGTGTATACGAGACTGGACAAGCTCAGATGATGAATCAATCACAGAGGTGCGTGTTGGTTCCTCACAGATCAAGATGTCTTCTAACATTGTCAAGTCACAAAAGCTTCCAAAAGCTAAATCAAGACCAATACGGATCTCTTCTCCAATTGCAAAGCAACCCAGTCAATCAGTAAAGATCTCATTCCCTGTTCAGCAAAGCAAATGCCAAAACAAGCAAGAATCTGCTACAAGCTCAAAGCAATCCTCATCTCCACCTGCATCACACGATTCAGTCAAGCATCAAAAGCCATTCAAGGCTTGTTTTGAGTGTGGAAAAGAAGGTCATGTGGTAAAAAATGTCCTCAAAGGCTTGCTACGAACGGTAAAGGCAAAACAAATTGCTTATCCGAATGTAAGTCTAAAAAGAATGTTCCAGACGGTAAAGGCAACATGGGTTGCTTCCCTGGATCAAGAGATAAACAACACACATCTTTGAATGGTTGGATGAAAAACCCTCCATCCAAACCTTTTCATGTGAACCGGTTTCACATGATACAAAGATGAAAATGACCAAAGCTTCAAAACCAAATTCTTTTCCTTCTAGTCTTAAACAGAAAATGATTTTCAAATTTAATTCATTCAAATCCAAGTTAATTGAACCGAAACAAATTTGGCAAATTAAAAAGAAGGATACAGCAATCCCTGATTGTTTAAACGGTTGTGTGCAGAATCTTGTTACTTATCTTGATGAAAAAGGAACTTCCAGGACTACGATGGTCTGGGTTCCCCTTTCAAACTAATCTGTTTATGAGTGCAGGAACAATTTAGGAGGACTGTTAGTAATCCGGTTTACTGACAGGGATTGTTCCTAATTCAAATTTGAGGCGGAACAAACAGGTTAAGGTCATGGTATTATATCCACAATCTGGATTTTTATCTGCATTATCACAGTTCTCACTTCACAGTCACTGCATATTTTTTGAGAATTCATTTCTTATTTTCATATCAGTGTAGTATGGAAGACCTTCTTTGATAAATTTTTATTTTTGTACAGTTTAAAAAAAATTAAAAAAATTAAAAAATTAAAAAAATAATAAAAAAATATAAAAAATAAAAAAAATAATAATAAAAAAAGAGTTTGCAAAAATAAAAATTTAGGGGGAGAGTATAAGTAAATAAAAATGAAAAGAGAACTGAGAACTTGATTCGAGATGACTGAGAAATGATTGTATATCATCTTGAAATGCTTGTTTTTGCATGACTTGCGTTTTAAAAATGAGAAATGATAGTAACTGATGCTGTTATCTGATTTACATCTTATTTTTAATTGAAAATAATAGAAAAACAAACAGATTCTTTAATGATATGCTTGGTAGACTCATCCTGAAGAATAAAGTAGACAGCAGCATAATGATTTAAATTAAAACATCATGCTTAAGGATGTATGGATTTACGCAATCATTTTGGCCTGCACAAAAACTGAGTCCCGACAAAAATTGGATTGAGAATTGATCTTTCACCGACCATGATACAAATCATATAAGCAATATCTTTGAGCCATGATTGGTGTATTTATGTGTCTTGTGTTTGTGCTAATCTCCTCTGCTGTACGGTAGTACTGACCTGGAGTGATGATCTCCTCTGCTGTACGATAGTACTGACCTGGAGCTCTCATCGGCACATGATTAAATTGTCATCTCCTTTGTTATACGTGAGTATAGACCTGGAGCTCTCACCATTTTGGTCTAAGTAGTGTCAAATCATCTAATACATCACAGAATGCAATATTCTGTTGATAATCACTTGCATACTAATGCACACGCCTTGCTCTATAAAGATCGTAACAAAATTCAAGAAATCCTGAGGTTGGGTGAGGGTTTTTGCCAAATGATTGTGAGGTCCTAGCATTCTAAAGCATTTAATCGAACCTTAACGAATCATCTTCTGCTTGTTGAAAAAGATAGGGCATGAGTTTAAGTGGACAAACATATCAGCAATCGTTATTGATATGTTTGAGAATTTCAAAATCATTTAAAGACTGTGATTAGATTCAGTTATCAGTGTGATCTCATTGCTTGTCGATGATTAAATTCATCTTTGTGCTAAAGTATATCTTGAGGATGTGATCTCATGATCGATTCAGTTCTCGGTTTTATTTGTTATAAAAAAACAAAAAAACAAAAAAAAATAATAGATAAAAAAATGTTATAATAAATGTATATAATGATAAAAATATTATAATAAAATTTCATTTTAATTTCTCTAAGGTCTTCCATATTATGCTGTTACAATTTTATCATTTTTCAAGCAGTTCATAGAAATTGCGTACAAACGAACACGGATTCGCTTGTTTTTCACACACAGATAAATACGGGTTTATTTTGTTAAAATGAAATGATCTAATTAGAATATGTCGAGATTGTGTTTGAGAATGTGTTTCAGATTTTTGCTGTAAGTGATGGCCGATCATCAGTTGAGCAGTGTACCTGATCAGAGAACCTGTTCCTCAAGTTTGTAGAAGATACCGAGCTAGGAATCCTCCTCCTACATCTTCTGAAGCACTCGAGATTAGAGATTTGGGAAAGTTGTTCCAATATCCTCACAAATGATGCACTCAAAAAGGGGGAGCATATAAATAGGGGGAGCTTATGAGATGAATAACTTTTCTCATCAAATTCAAAAAGCTTTAATTTGAAGATCTTTCTACTGTTGATTTCTCGGGGCTGAATTCGTATGAAGACGTTGATAATGATAGACTAAGGGGGAGTATTGTTGGAGCTGTACAAGATAGTCTATATTATCAACACAGTCAAAGTCAACAAAAGTCAACGTCACGGTCAAAGTCAACGCAAAAGTCAAACCGGACACGTTCAAGACGAAGAACCGAGTCGAGACGTTGAACATTTAGATGACTAGGAGTTTTATTGTAATAAATATATTTTGTATGAACAAAATATATTTTACTTTCTTTGAGTCATGTTTTAGTCTAAATATATAGTCTAGGGGGTTATGTGTAAATATGGAAACTTAAACTAGACTATAAATAGCCTAATTGTAATTAGAATTAGGTTAATGGTTGCATGACCAATAGATTGAGGGATTATTTGTAAACACATATTTTGCAATCTAATTGAAGATCAAAGGGGTTTTGATTGTGATTATCATATTTTGATCTAATTCTTCATGATTTGATTCCAGTTTGTTTATCCTGGAATTACAGACACACGTACTAGATCTTATGTAGATCCAAGTACTAGATATTGTCGCCATTGCTGATGATATTTGAGTAAAAGTTTCATTGTTATTGAAGAAGTATTAGATAAATATCAGTAGTTATAAGTCGGTTGATAATTGTAAAACGTTAGATTGATTTGATTTTGAATAGTATTTGTGGCCTTTATAGCGTTGACTTTAATCTTTATGGACGAACAATGGAAACTGTGTTAATGTTAACTCAACATCATACGACATACACACACCACGCATACGAAGGAAATCACACACAACAACTTCAGTCGCATGACAGGACCAGACACACGACTCAACACTCCATTCGCACGAATCAACCCTCAATCGTGCGAATCAGCTTCATTCGTACGATTGAGCCTTCATTCGTATGACTGGCATTCAGTCGTACCACACAACACCCAATCGCACGACTCAACCTCCATACGCACGAATCAACCTTCAATCGTGCGAATCAGCTTCATTCGTACGATTGAACCTTCATTCGTGCGATTGGACTCCAGTCGTGCGATACACGCACAATCGCATACATTCATTCGGTCACCTGACTCAATCGCACACATTCATTCGCTCGCATGACTCAATCACACACATACATTCGCACGCATGACTCATTCGCACACATACACACAGTCGCACGACTCAGTCGCACGACATACCCAGTCACACAACTCAGTCGCACGATTGACTCAGACGCATGGCTCAGTCGCACGACTCACCCAGTCGCACGACTCAATCGCATGACAGACCCAGTCGCCTGGACAGCAGAATCGCGACTGTTGACGGGCTGAGCAGCCTTCGACTGCTCCAAACACGAGTTTTACACAACAAGGACTTCCAGAAACACTCTACACACATACACAAACAAGAAGCACACGCAGAAAGACCTCACACGCACCCACACGACCTCATGTGTTCGGGTTGAACCCGAACACCCGAAACCCTAGAATGGACAGCCGTGAATAAGCAAGAAAAGGGACAACCAAAGTCGTCTACCTGTTAGAATGGAGTAGACTAGGCTGTAGATGGAGTCTAGACGACGAAAACGAGACCTAGCAGGTCGGATTTGGTGCTAGAATGAAGAAAATGGTGAAGGAGAGGATGAAGAAGAAGTGAATGAGCTAGGGCTGGAAAATGGGGCTATTTATACCCATTCCAAGTTTGCAAAATGTCAAGTTTAGTCCCTGCACTTAACCCCCGAGTTTCCCAAATTTGTTTCGGTTGAAAAACGACTTTGTTAGGTTATTCATATTAATTATAAAAATGTATTTAATGATATTTATAACTTAAAAATGGTTTTATTGGTGACATTAATTTTATATAAAAATGATATATTTGGCGGTTACGATGATGAACGTTTTAAAAGTTTTTAAGGATAGCATATGATTACAATGAAAGCACAAGCACAACGATGATAAAGCAAGCATGGTATCCACATATAGAGTTAATAAAGATGAGGGATGATTGATCAAAGAATAGTTAACGGAAAACCACGTTAATTGACGAACCTTAAGGTGACGGATGTCACAGTATCCCCCCAGTTGAGAATTTAGTCCCGAAATTCAGCTGGAGTTAGGTCCAAGAGTGTCATCCTCTAATAGATGTGGATATTTGAGTTTCATCTGATCTCCTCGTTCCCATGTAAACTCTGGCCCTCGTTTTAAATTCCACCTTACGCGAACAATAGGTATTCTACTGCGCTTCAGTTGCTTGACCTTTCGATCCATGATCTCAATGGGTTCCTCAACAAAATGAAGCTTTTCGTCAATCTTGATTTCCTCAATTGGCACGTGAAGGGATTCGTCGGCCAAACACTTCTTGAGGTTCGACACGTGAAAAGTATCATGCACACCGCTGAGTTCTTGTGGCAACCTTAATCGGTAAGCCACTGGACCGATTCTTTCTGTAATCTCGAATGGTCCAACGTATCTTGGGGCTAACTTCCCTTTCTTTCCAAATCGAACGACTCCTTTCCAAGGGGAGACTTTAAGTAAGACTCGATCCCCAATGTTGAATTCTAGAGGCTTCCGACGGTTGTCGGCATAGCTCTTTTGGCGATCTCTAGCAGCTTTCAGTCGGTCTTTGATTTGAAAGATCTTGTCAGTTGTTTCTTGTATAATCTCTGGGCCTATTAATTGACTTTCACCAATCTCAGCCCAACAAACAGGAAATCTGCATTTCCTTCCGTACAACGCTTCGAACGGAGCACACTCAATGCTTGTATGGTAGCTGTTGTTGTAAGAGAACTCGATCAATGGTAGATGAGCATCCCAACTACCACCAAAGTCGATTACACACGCTCTCAACATGTCTTCTAGCGTTTGTATAGTTCGTTCACTTTGGCCATCTGTCTGAGGGTGATAGGCGGTACTCATATCTAATCGAGTGCCCATCGCTTTCTGTAGTGTCTGCCAAAATCATGAAGTAAATCGGCTGTCACGGTCGGATATGACTGACACTGGTACTCTGTGTCTTGTCACGACCTCTTTGATGTATAATCTCGCCAACTTATCCATTTTGAAATCTTCTCGGATAGGCAAGAAATGTGCTGATTTCGTCATTCGATCCACTATGACCCATATCGAGTCATGTCCGCTGCTTGTTCTAGGGAGTTTGGTAATGAAATCCATAGCTATATTCTCCCATTTCCACTCGGGAATTTCAGGTTGCTGTAATAATCCCGATGGTTTCTGATGTTCAGCTTTAACTTTCGAACATGTCAAGCATCTGCTGACGTACAAGGCAATGTCTTTCTTCATGCCTGGCCACCAGTACAGATCTTTGAGATCATGATACATCTTGTCTGCACTAAAATGAATAGAATATCGCGTCTTGTGGGCTTCATCCATGACTAAGGTACGTACACCTCCCCATCTGGGTACCCATATGCGATCCATGAAGTATTGTATACCATCATCCTTGCAAATCATTTGTTTGTCTAACCCTAAGAATTCTTCTCCCGCAAGGTTTTCTTCTTTCAATGCCTCACTTTGTGCAATTTGGATCTGAGCTTTCAGATTCGTTTGAATGGTCAATCCCAACGCTCGAGCACGTAGTGGTTTCACGCGTTCTTTGCGGCTTAAAGCATCAGCCACCACGTTAGCTTTCCCCGGATGATACCAGATTTCACAATCGTAGTCACTAAGTAGCTCTACCCAACGTCGCTGACGCATATTGAGTTCCTTCTGATCCAGGATTATGATCTGTGAAGATGATGCATTTGGTTCCGTACAGGTAATGCCTCCAAATCTTGAGTGCAAATACTACCGCGCCCAACTCAAGATCATGAGTTGTATGGTTCTTTTCGTGCACTTTAAGTTGTCGCGAAGCGTAGGCGATCACCTTATCCTTCTGCATTAGCACACATCCCAATCCTTGATGTGAAGCATCACAGTACACCACAAAATCATCAGTTCCGTTGGGAGGGACGGTATAGGCGCGTTACACAACTTCTCTTTCAACGTTTGGAACGCTTGTTCTTGTGCATGTCCCCAATCAAACTTCTTGTCTTTCTGAGTAAGCAGGGTTAATGGATGCGCGATCTTTGAAAAATTCGCGATGAAGCGACGATAGTAACCGGCCAATCCTAAGAATTGTCGTATCTCTGATGGTGTCTGGAGTGCATCCCATTTCTTCACCGCTTCGATCTTGCCGGGAGCTACATGAATCCCGTCCTTGTTAACCACATGACCCAAAAACTTCACTTCCCGCAACCAAAATTCACACTTTGAGAACTTGGCGAAAAGTTTTTCTTCCCGTAGCAGTTCCAGAATTGCCCGAAGGTGTTCTTCATGATCCTCTTTCGATCGGGAGTAGATGAGTATATCATCTATGAATACGATCACAAATTTATCCAAGTAAGGTTTGCACACCCGATTCATTAGATCCATAAACACAGCTGGTGCGTTAGTCAGCCCAAACGGCATGACCAAGAACTCATAGTGCCCATAACGAGTTCTAAACGCTATCTTCGGTATGTCCTCCTCAAAAACTCTTAGCTGATGATATCCAGAACGAAGGTCGATCTTGGAGAAATATGAAGCTCCTTGCAGCTGATCAAACAGATCATCCATCCTGGGGAGAGGATATCAATTCTTCACGGTTAACTTGTTCAAGTCACGGTAATCGATGCACATTCGGAACGACCCATCCTTCTTTTGACAAATAATACCGGTGCTCCCCACGGTGAATGACTCGGTCGAATAAATCCCTTCTCCAGTAGTTCTTGTAACTGACTAGATAATTCTTGCATTTCAGATGGCGCTAGCCGATATGGCGTCTTTGCTATCGGTGTAGCTCCAGGAACCAACTCTATACGGAATTCCACCTGTCGTGAGGAGGCAAACCAGACAAGTCTTCAGGAAATACATCTGGGTATTCATGTACCACTGGAATATCTACTAGTTTCCTCTCTTCGTCCTTCTTTTCTACCACATGAGCCAGAAAAGCATAGCACTGCTTTCGTAAACTTCGGTGTGCTTTCATGCAGGAAATAAGCCTTTAAGTTCATTCCCGGTCGTTCTCCCTGAATCTTGAGTACCTCCCCATTTGGCAAAGGAATTCGTACTACTTTGTCCCGACAGACAATCTCTGCTCCGTTTTGCGACAACCAATCCATACCCACAATCACGTCAGAACTTCCTAACTCAAAGGGTATCAAGTCTATATCGAAGGCATGGTCCTCCAATGTTAACGAGCACTTCCTAATAATCTTATCGGCCTGAACAACCCTACCATTGGCCATCTCTACAGAGTAGCTAGTTTCTAGCCTACTAGGACTTAAATCAAGCAATTGCACAAACTCAGAGGATATAAAGCTATTGTCTGCTCCAGTATCAAATAATATAGATGCAAAGTGATGATTAAGTAAGTGCGTACCCGTGACAACTTTCGGGTCCTGACGAGCATCGTTGGCTCCAATGACAAATGCACGTCCCCGAGCTGCATTCCCTTGATTTGTTGGGCCTTGATTCCCAGCTATGGCCATCACTTGCTGCTGGTTGTTTCCTTGTTGACCCGGTGCCCGATTCAGTCTGGGGCACATGTTTCTGTAATGATCGAGGCCTCCACACTCATAACAGGCCCTTGCATTCCCGGCGGGGTTAACCGCGTTGACTGGTGCCACAAGATTCGGTGCTGTTTTGCAGTCTCTCGCCAAATGCCCCGGGCGTCTACAGTTCGTGCACACCCGTCACTGCATTCCTGGGGGATGATGATAATTGCACCTGTCATATTTGGGGTGCGGCCCCACATACTCTCTCTTGCCCTGAGTCACGGCCACAAAATTTCTGGTCGTCTTGGCCCTCTTATCAAACTTCCCGGCACTCGACCGGCTCGTTTCCCCAACATCCTTTCTCTTTTCTGCTCCTCTGCCCAGAACCCCCGTTCTCACCATTTCATCAGTCAAAGCGTCAGTCTTCAGAATTGCGCTCTAAATAGTAGGAGGAGCAGCTGCTGTAACCATTGCTCGGATTTGAGGCACAAGTCCCCAAATGTACCTCTCGATTCTCTTTGATTCCGGCGTTACCAAATGCGGAACCAATCTTGCCAGCTCATGAAAATGGTCAGTATAAGCTGCATGCCCGGCCCCCACCATAGCATGATTCCAGAACTCATGCTCCAATTTCTGCATCTCGTTGAGGGGGCAGTATTCCTCGGTAATCAAAGCTTTAAACTCATCCCATGACATCTGCATCGCAGATTCTCTTCCTCTAGCTTGAACCTGGGTGTTCCACCAGGTTAGGGCCTTGCCCTGCAGTGAACAGGTGGCATATTTGATTCTCTGGCTGTCGAGGCACTCACTGATGTCAATTACTTCCTCCATCTTTTCTAGCCACCTGGTTAGGGCTATCGCCCCACCTTTCCCATCAAATTCTCTCGGTTTGCAGGCCACAAACTCCTTGTACGAACACCCCCGTCTAGTATTAACAACCCCAGTCTCAATACCGGCTGTACCACCATTCCCGGTCTCCTGATTGCTTTCGTTTCCAGTTGGGTTTCCATTTCCCACTTCAGTTTCGATCCCACCTTGAGCTCTCTCTCCATTATCTCCATTATCATTGCCACCATCCCCGTGGGGGTGGTGTTGCTGGAGTGCATCGCTCACTTGGGCCACGATAGTAGGAATCAGTGCGGCCAACTGTTGAGCGATCAGAGCTGCCATATCAGAGTTTCCTGTATCCTGATTGTTACTGGCAGGACCATCATTTGTTCTTGGTGCTCTACCTCTACCTCTGCCTCTGCCCCTTGGGGCTTCACTCCCGCCACTATTGCTGCGGGTAACTCTTCGAGGCGGCATTTTCTAATCATAGAAATAGTAAACACGTAAGCTTAAATCATTTCAAAGTGTATTATCCATAACACTTATCAAGTCCAGTATTCTAAGTTAATATCACACTTATTGTCACCACACATCGCATGCAAGTCGTGTAGTTCTCACACCATGAATTGATAATATCTCAACAATAGTCCATCACAACAGTTGTAAATCCATGTATATAATCACGTTTAGTCTAGCGGAGGTTGTCTATCTCTTCCTCTTTCAAGGTTTCAGACATAACCTCCTCAGGGTTAAACTCAATGTCCAAGGTCAAGCGCAATAGCATGATCTGTGAAGATCTCTTCGGGTTTAATACCCGGATTTGATAAACCAACTCGGCGCGCAGAGGGAACGGAAGATCCAAATAGAAGCATCCTATAAGGAGTGAGCACAAGGGCTCTCTCACAGGGTGAAAGATCACATAACAGATAGATAAACAAACCAAGTAAGGAGGAACACATACACGAGATATAATATGCATACAGATCCTAGCATGCAAATCTACATGAAGGTTCCTAGGTTATAGTCTAGGTCAAGCGTATTGCCTAATTCTCTATAACCAATGGCTCTGATACCAATCTGTCACACCCCCGCTAAAAGCGGAAACGCGGGGATGTAACGAGATCGGGATCGTCATAACACATGGTAAGCGATAGAGATGCAATATAATAAATGATGACAAGCGTGTCATGACGACACCCGACAACAAGGGGACTTGTGTCGTGTTTAGTCAATATTCACGACAACATAGCCATAAGCATAAACATGATAAACGATTCACATAACCAAATAAAGATGAAATTGTAATGTAAATTCCCACAACCCGGGAACAAGTATCAAAAGATTGTAATTGTTTAATCAGACTACAACATTGTTCAAAATAATTGTTTGTCAAATATGTTTAGTCCCAAAATGCATCCTAGGGTCTCCACTAAGGCAGCACACCTAGATTCCTCAATTTGCATAATCACCTGAAAAGATATGCTCAAAACGGTCAACAAAATTGTTGGTGAGCTCGCAGGTTTAAGTAATAAATAAGTAATGCTGTATATAATAAATGATGTGGAATACCGTGAATACAGTTATATAAACAAGTAAAATCACATGACAATGAGCTTTGCAACCAAACCTAGCGACGTACACAAAGATATTGTCGGAATATATTCACCCAAGGGCCCATTCCTGGCCACTGATGGTACCAACTAGTATACCAACGAACAAGGGTGGGGGTGTCAACCCAGTAGTACTACCAATACCTATCCGTCGGTTCCCGCACTGGAATTAAATAGTTGCAAAGATAGAACCACACAGCAGACCCAAGCATGTATCAGATAAGTACTTGCAAAATAGTATATTGTTGATTCCATGTATGTAAAATTGTAAGTAAATTGTACAACATTGAAAATGGGTGAGCATACTTTTCCCCCAAGTTGTAATGATTGAAATATTGTAAGCGTAAAAAGGGGCCACGAAACTCACTTGTTAGGTGGTAAGTATGTATGATCAATGTATCCAAATGTTGAATGCAAATGAACGGTCAAACACCTATTGACAGTTATTGTTAAGCATTAATGATATGAATGAAGCATATAATATTGTTCGGTTGGTTCGGGTTGTATCGGTTGGGTCGCGTGTAACACACACATACAGACACACGTACTAGATCTTATGTAGATCCAAGTACTAGACATTGTCGCCATTGCTGATGATATTTGAGTAAAAGTTTCATTGTTATTGAAGAAGTATTAGATAAATATCAGTAGTTATAAGTCGGTTGATAATTGTAAAACGTTAGATTGATTTGATTTTGAATAGTATTTGTGGCCTTTATAGCGTTGACTTTAATCTTTATGGCCGAACAATGGCAACTGTGTTAATGTTACCTCAACATCACACGACATACACACACCACGCATACGAAGGAAATCACACACAACAACTTCAGTCGCACGACAGGACCAGACGCACGACTCAACACTCCATTTGCACGAATCAACCCTCAATCGTGCGAATCAGCTTCATTCGTACGATTGAGCCTTCATTCGTATGACTGGCATTCAGTCGTACCACACAACACCCAATCGCACGACTCAACCTCCATATGCACGAATCAACCTTCAATCGTGCGAATCAGCTTCATTCGTACGATTGAACCTTCATTCGTGCGATTGGACTCCAGTCGTGTGATACGAGCACAACCGCATACATTCATTCGGTCACCTGACTCAATCGCACACATTCATTCGCTCGCATGACTCAATCGCACACATACATTCGCACGCATGACTCATTCGCACACATACACATAGTCGCACGACACACCCAGTCGCACAACTCAGTCGCACGATTGACTCAGACGCATGGCTCAGTTGCACGACTCACCCAGTCGCATGACTCAATCGCATGAGAGACCCAGTCGCCTGGACAGCAGAATCGGGACTATATTCGGGTTGAACCCGAACACCCTACACACATACACAAACAAGAAGCACACGCAGAAAGACCTCACACGCACCCACACGACCTCATGTGTTCGGGTTGAACACGAACACCCGAAACCCTAGAATGGACAGCCGTGAATAAGCAAGAAAAGGGACAACCAAAGTCGTCTACCTGTTAGAATGGAGTACACTAGGCTGTAGATGGAGTCTAGACGACGAAAACGAGACCAAGCGGGTCGGATTTGGTGCTAGAATGAAGAAAATGGTGAAGGAGAGGATGAAGAAGATGAAGAAGAAGTGAATGAGCTAGGGCTGGAAAATGGGGCTATTTATACCCATTCCAAGTTTGCAAAATGTCAAGTTTAGTCCCTGCACTTAACCCCGAGTTTCCCAAATTTGTTTCGGTTGAAAAACGACTTTGTTAGGTTATTCATATTAATTATAAAAATGTATATAATGATATTTATAACTTATAAATGGTTTTATTGGTGACATTAATTTTATATAAAAATGATATATTTGGCGGTTACGATGACGAACGTTTTAAAAGTTTTTAAGGATAGCATATGATTACAATGAAAGCACAAGCACAACGATGATAAAGCAAGCATGATATCCACATATAGAGTTAATAAAGATGAGGGATGATTGATCAAAGAATAGTTAACGGAAAACCACGTTAATTGACGGACCTTAAGGTGACAGATATCACAGTACACTTATCTTTCAGCATAAGTCTCCTGTTCGTTTAAGTTTCATTCTTAATTTCGGGACGAAATTCTTTTAAGTTGGGGAGACTGTAACATCTTGCAATTTTGGGTTAATTTAAAACTAGCTTTGTTAATTCTTTCAAGGACCATGTTTGCCTAATATTAAACTTGGGGATTATTTATGCTTGATTCTTTGATTTCATTAAGTATTTTCTTTTATTTACAAGCTAATAATTAATCTATTGAATTGAGTATTATAATAGATTAATAATAATAATAATAATGCTAATAATAATAACTAAAATAATAGGAGTAATAATAATTATGTTATTAATAATAATACTAATAATAATAATAATAATAATAATAGAAATAATAACTAATAAAAGTTATATAAATAATAAGTTATGAATGAATTAAAACTTAAATTAAGGAAGTTAAGGGGGATGTTGTCAATTTAATAAACTTTAAATGAAATTTTGTGCATAAATTAATAAAAAACAAACTGAAGGGACTAAATGTGTAATTTTTAAATCCCAAACCCCCACCCCCATTTCCTTTCACGTTTTTCCGGCCATATCTCCGGCCAAATTCCGGCCAAGCTCCGGCGAGGCCCAAACAACCTTAAATCTTTCGAATACCAACCTCAAACCATCCCAAATCGTTTCGTGGACATGTTTTGAGCTTAAACACACACTTTAATTGTGTTTAATCATCGGTTACAACACCATTCGATTGAATAACCGAAACAACCTTAATCACCTAACCGTTCGAGCCTTAAACACCAATAATAACTCAATTAAATAAACCAAATCGAACGTCTATCTAATTCTAATCGGTTTCAACACTCAATTGCATCTGAAAACACCAAATTAAACTAATTCAATCCTACTCTATATCGCGACCCACACTCTACTCGAACACCATCATTTGAACCTCAAATTCTGAAATTGTTAGGGGGCTTTGGTTCACCTAGGCCTTTGGAAGCTTTCTGCAACACGAATTTGACTATCGTCCACATTTGCATCGTGAACCGACTTCGACCAAGCCGCAACGTGTTCTTCGGTTGTTCTTGTAGTGGTCAACTTCGAATCGGGTAATTAAACACTGCTATATACTCGATTTCATATGAAGATCAAAAGCCCTATGGGAATTTTGTGTAACAACATCGAATACGCGTCAATTTGGGGGATTTCGAATTAGGGTTCATAGGTTAATTGGGGATTTGTTTCGTTTATGGTTTAAAACTATTAAGGACCGAAGCCTAACAAGGCCTTGGCCCTTGGTTCGTTGGTAAAACGCATGACCTCTAACCTAGAGGTCCCTGGTTCGAATCCAGGGGACCTCATGTTCTATTTTTGAGACTTTTTTAGCCTTCAACCCTAACACTAAATTTTTATAAAAATTACAAAAAGTCATTTTATAAAAGTTGATTATTTTAAAAATACTTTTACTTATTTTCTGTAAGTTAATTTCTTAAAAAGAAATACTTTTATACTTTTGTCATATATTTTTTTAAAAGAATAATAATAATAATAGATTAGTTTTATAAAAACTATACTTTAACTACTACCTTGTTCCACAAATATGATTATTCCGAACGTTGCCTTTAAACTATCGTTTAAAATGTGTTTATTAGACTTTATTTAACCTTTATATATATATAAAATTATTATAGGCGTTATATTTTTATATAAAACTTTATATAAAATATAACAACTTTCTTTAATAATAATAAGTAAAATTGGTTCCATTTTGTTAAACATAGTTATTTGAAAATCCCTAAAATTCCACTTAGAACCCTAGTCACCGTTAATTCGTTAAACTTATTATAATTAAACTTTAACCTTGTAAATATATATATAATTTAGGTACCTTGTGAAGGAATACGTTGGAACGACGACTATTATTTTCTAATTAATCGTCAATTATATACTTATTGATCAAGTGAGTATTTCTATACCCCTTTTTATATTTTTACACTTTTGGGGTGAAACATGTTACATTATAAACTTTGCACTTGTAAACACGTTTGATTCTTGTAAACCTATGGCAATTTACTTGTATGTTGTGGTTAGTTGAACTTTGTAGCTACCATGTAATGTCGAATATATGTACAATCATTAATTATTGCTAGTCTGGCGACGTCATAGATCTATGGGCCTGACAAGCCTGCTTGGTTGATCCAAGTACACTTAGCTAATCATATATGCTTGTAAACGTTTGAGACTTGTAAAACTTTGTCAAGGTTTGATTGTGCATTCTGTCTTACATCCCTAGTTACTTGTTCTCTAACTTACAACATGAATTGCCATCTTTTATATACTAATGTATTAAAAACTATGAAAATCTCACCTAACATTATTGTTGACCTTTTATATTTAACCTGTTTCAGGAAATACTCATGTATGATTACTACTTTGAAGCTTATCACTTCTAGGATTGGACCTAGAGAAATAAATGGATGAACTTGTCACATTTAAATTTTACATAATGTTATCTTTGTTTGAGACTTATGCTTGTAACGTTGCAATTGAAACTTATGAATAATATATTTGGGTTTAATAATAGCGTTATGTGGCTGTGAACGATCTTAACTCTCACTCCTCGACGTTTCCGCCGTCAAGGTTGGGGTGTGACAATGACTAACATAAATTTTTATCCAGTTCCAATTGCAAATCCTATTTGTTATCAAAGCATTGTCGTTCCTTAACATTTTATGATATAAACTTATAACATTTAAGTTCATTATTAGTAGAATCAGGTAACGACTCGGACAAAAAATGAAAATTATTAAAAATTTCTTAAATCGTACTCTTCTTCATTGCCTTCTTTAATCATTGAGCTACCACCAACACTATCTTCTTCAGAACATAAATATGATTTGGATCATTAGCAATGAGATTTATAAAAAATGAACAATCATTATCATTCAATGTGTTAATTGAATGAGAGTATGTAGACATTTTATAATATAATCATATACATTTTATAAACTCAATTATAGTGAAGAAAAGATTTTTCATTCCTAAAATGTTTTATTGAACAATAAAGAAATGGTCTGTCTATTACATCTAACTTTTAAAGGTACATACCATTCGAATCTATTATCAAACTTCGCATTTCCACTGATGAGGGCGTGGGGTCAATCAAAAATACTTATAAAACTTAGTAGTAAATGGTGAGAATGGTGTCGAACCCACGGGAATCAGTGGAAAATACAAGTAACAACTAAACTGAAAACATCAAATATTAAAAATAAACTTTCTTGATTAATTGATTTAATGAGTTATGTAATTAGCAAAAGTAAAGATTTGATTTTTAACAATCTTGAAAAAAAAGCAACTCACTTTGGGATTCCCCTTGGCAAAATTATGTTATCTTAGTGAAACCTAGCGAGAAGTCATTAATAGTTACTCTATATGTGACAAAGTCATTATAGATCAAAGTTTAGTAGACTCCGCTCACACAATCAACAATTCAAAAATGTAAACCTAACTTCAAAACCAATTACACAATGATTAAGACAAGCCAAAGTCATATGAGATTCAAACTAGGTTTTTAATCACAATCAAATTGTTTACATGATCAAATCATGTAACACCCGGTTATTTATTATTTTGAAGCCGACGAAGGAAGGAAAAGAAATAAAGTCCAAAGTCGAGGGACCAAACTCGCCAACGAAAGAAAGTCGGGTGAGTGGGAGTATATAAGGGAGAGGGCAGCCCTTACCCTCTCCCCCACACTCACAAATCAGCCAAGAAGAGAGAAAGAAGAGAGAAAGAAGAAGAAAAGAGGAAAAGTGTCGGTTCGGGTTGGTTCGAGTGGCCAAAATCGTTGAGGAGCGAGTCAAATCGAAGCCCTTGTCGTTGTGCTCGTTTGTGTGAGTTCTAGGACCCCACTTTTACTTGTTTTCAAACGATTTTGGGGCTGGAAAGCATCAAAAACCCGTTTTTATATGTGTGTGTTTATGACCCATTTGGGTGTGTTGTGTGTGATGCGCTTAGAGTATGTTTCCGGGCTTGTGTGTGCTTGTATGGTGTTGTGTTATGCAATCCTAAGGTCTAAGATGGTTGAGTTAGGCTTAGAATGGGTTTGGATGAGCTTGGAGGCCGAAAATGGCAGATTGGGTTCGGGATGAACTTCATTCTACATCAGCTAGGGCTATGCAACCGAATGGAGGCCATACGGCCGATTGAGAGGCGATTGAGGTTCATTCGCACGATTGGGATTCATTCGCACGATTGAGGGTTCATTCGCACGACTAAGGTTTCATTCGCACGATTGGGAGTCCAGTCGCATGGGGAGTCATACGGCTGAGGGT
This sequence comes from Flaveria ramosissima, assembly GCA_025215565.1. Lineage (NCBI taxonomy): Eukaryota > Viridiplantae > Streptophyta > Magnoliopsida > Asterales > Asteraceae > Flaveria > Flaveria ramosissima. Next base: position 29,132,114 of record CM046044.1, on the reverse strand, counting down.
CCAGTCGCATAGGTGCTTAGTCGCATGAGTCCATTCGCATGAGGTCAGTCGCATAGGTGCTCATTCGCATTGGTTCCATCCGCATGAGGTCCATACGCACGACTGGGTGTTCACTCGCATAGATGTTCATCCGCATGAGTCCAAGCGCATGATGTTCAGTCGCATGGAGGCCATGCAACTGAAGGGTGTCCATATGCCCGAATAGGGCTGTTGCACTCGAAGGAAAGTGTAGTTCGACTTCTGACTTTCGGGGGAAAGTGCAGATGTAAGTTTTGACGTAAAGGTCCCCGTAAGAGCATGTAAGATGACTGTTATGACCTTAGAGAGTATGTTGGGCATGATGATGATGATGTTGCATGTTTATGCATGTTATGTATGTATGATGTTGCCCTGTATGATGTTGCCCTGTATGATGATGATGTCTGTGTATGATATGTTCCTTATTATGATGTATGTTTATCTTTCTTGTGGCTTTACGTGTCGTGTTGATGAATGAATGAAGTATTATGTAACGTAAAGTCAAAGATAACGAAAGAGGAACATGAAGTAAGAATGCATGCATTATTGAATGATTAATGAACGAAGGAAAGGCTTGCAAGCACATATATGAGGTGAGCAACTCTGTGTTGCAAGAGACTCGGATAGCGTGCAATCGTTGAGATTGCCCATGAGGTGAGCAACCTTGTTGTTGCAAGAGACTCGAATAGCGTGCTATCGTTGATGTTGCCATGAGGTGAGCGACCTTGTTGTTGCAAAAGACTCGGATAGCGTGCTATCGTTAAGATTGGCAATGAGATGAGCAACCCTATGGTTGCAACAGACTCAGATAGCGTGCAATCGTTGAGATTGCTATTGAGGTGAGCGACTCTGTCGCCGCAACAGACTCGAAAGAACAAACGTATAAAATGAACGAAAGTTAACGAACGTAATGGAAGATAATAACGATATTATCTGTGTATACGTATGATGAATGATCGCATGAGAAAAGAAATAGTTTTAATGAGAATAAAGTATCGTTTATTATAAAACTAGAACTCACTCAGCAACGCTGACTTTTTATATGTTTTCCAGCTGGCAGGTAATGATTGCTGAGGATGGCACTGCAAGCCTACTCGGTTCTTTTGGGATGGCATCCATTTATTATGCTTTTGTGATGTAATGCAAACATGTATTTTGTAAGCGGATAATGATGTATTATTTTGCAAAAGTGTTTATAATGGAATGAGATGTAATTTTTGAATGTTTCCGCTGCAATATTTTCATGAGGCAAATGTAATTATGTGTTTTATGTGCGATGAATGACCAACTGTAGGCGTCCCGGGAACGGGGCCTTACAAGTTGGTATCAGAGCCAAAGTTTAAGTGAAACGGGTAAATTTTCAAATAAACCTTAACTTAAACTGAGAATGGGACAAAAGGGGAATGGGATGCCAATCTGAGTAGCTGCGTGCCATCAGGTATTTTCGTAAAGTTAACCGGTTTTATGTGCGCATGGTATGTGGTTATGTGTTGTATGTAGAGTTTAATACTGATGTAGTCAGGACAGGTAAGGCTTGGAGTATGAAGAGTAAAGTAAGTGGCTAATCACAACTGGCCACTGTAATTAGGGACTTACTATACTTGACATAAACTGAGCTGTTTCCTTGAATGACCGTGTTGGTGTTTGAATCTTTCAGTGTGATATAGAGAATGGCTGGTGGTAGATCCTCTAAAGCTTCTAGGGGTGGAGGTCGTGGTGGGCCAGATGCTGATCTGCGACCTAAAAGAGGAAGGCCCAGAGTTGAGAAGGTGGTTCCTGAAGAACCTGAGACCCCTCATCCGGAGGCTGGGGATGAGAGTGCGAACTTGAGGGCCTCGTTAAAGGAGGCTGTTGTTGAAGAAGTACATCAGGTCATGCAGACAATCTTACCATCTGTGGTGACCGAAGTTATCAAGGCCGTGAAAGAGGGAGAAAGAAAGGAGAGGAAACAGGGCCTCGGGGAAGCGGGAGCAACCGGAGCCTTAAACGATTTTCTCCGATAATGAGGAAGAGGAAGTAGATGAGCCCGTGCAAGAGGTTGTACGATGCTGTAACTATGGGGCGTTTATGAGATGCAAGCCCCCAACTTTTGATGGAAACGGCACTGCTGCTGCTGCTCACCGGTGGGTGAGGGAAATGGAGGCTGTACTTGATATCAACGAATGCCAGGAAGACCGGAAGGTGAAGTTCGCTACCCACTCTTTTGTGGATTCGGCTCTGTGTTGGTGGGACAATATCGTCCAAGCCGAGGGTAGTAGAGCTATTGGGAGGATGAGATGGCCTGAACTGAAAAAGTTGGTCATTGAGGAGTTTTGTCCTCATCGGGGAAATGGACAAGGTCGAAAGGGAGTTCTTGCAACTGGAGGCGGGGACGATGACACACCAACAGTACACCACAAAATTCAATGAGATGGCACGTCTGGTGCCGGATCAGGTGACACCTCTGTCCCGAAAGATCAAGAGGTATATTCAGGGTTTGCCAGCGGATATTCGCAGGCACATGATCGCTGCCCGGCCGAGCACGTTTAGGTCGGCGGTGGATTTGGCGGGGAGACTATATGATGAGAGAACGGTGGTGGTGACTGAAGGTGGCAGGAAGAGCGGTGGTGATCAAAACTGGCAGAGGAAGATGTTTGGTCGGGGTGATGCCTCGACGGGTAATAAGAAGGCACGGGTGGATGACCGCCGTGTGGTCACGTCGAGTGCGGGATCGAGAAGGTGTGGCAAGTGTGGAAGGGAGCATAGCGGGGAGTGCAGGTTTGGGTCGAACTTGTGCTTCAAATGTGGGAAGGCGGGGTACATGGCAAAGGACTGTCGTACGGTCCGGTGCTTTAACTGTGGTGAAGAGGGTCATATGAGCAAGGATTGTAAGAGGCCGAGGGCTGAGAGCTCCAGGGCGAAGAAGACAGGAGGTGAAGGACCGAGGGCGAGCGCCAGGGCATTCACCATGACATAGGAGGAAGCTAGAACGGACCCTGATGTCGTGTCCGGTATGTTTCTTGTGAACCAAACTTAAGCTTCTATGTTATTTGATTCGGGTGCTAGTAAAAGTTTTATTTCTACTGGTTTCTGTGCTAAGCTGCCTGTTAGTAGTAGACGCGTTGATGCGCCCTTTGATGTAGAAACTGCCATAGGTAAGTCTACCAGGATTTCTGAGATGATAGAGAACTATGATGTGGAGCTAGAGGGTCATAAGTTTCCTGTTAGACCGTTTGTGATGACCTTAGGTGGTTTCGATTTGGTTCTTGGGATGGATTGGTTAGCGGACTACGAGGCGAACATTGTGTGTCGCAAGAAGATGATTCGGTTGTCAGCGCCTGACGGGAGTTCGGTAACGGTTTATGGTGATCGGGTCACGATGATTCCGAAAGTAATTTCGATGGCGGTGGCGGGAAAGTGTATGAGGCGTGGATGTAGCGCTTACTTGGCCTATGAAAAGGATGTAGATACGCCAACACCACAACTAGCCGATTTACCGGTTGTGTGTGACTTTCCAGACGTGTTCCCAGAAGACTTATCAGGAGTGCCACCTGACAGAGAGATCGAGTTTCAGATTGATCTGATACCGGGTGCCCAACCTGTTGCCAAGGCACCGTATCGGTTGGCTCCGACAGAGATGAAAGAGTTGATGGAGCAGTTGCAAGAGTTGCTTGATAAGGGGTTCATTAGACCGAGTATCTCTCCTTGGGGTGCTCCGGTCCTATTTGTGAAGAAGAAAGACGGTAGCATGAGAATGTGTATTGACTACCGTGAGCTGAACAAGTTGACGGTAAAGAACCGATACCCCTTACCGAGGATAGATGATTTGTTCGATCAGCTTCAGGGTGCCAGTTGGTTTTCAAGTCTTCGATCTGGTTACCATCAGTTGAAGGTGAAGGAGCAAGATATTCCGAAAACAGCTTTCCGTACGCGCTATGGTCACTACGAGTTTCTTGTCATATCTTTTGGTTTGACCAACGCGCCAGCTGCTTTTATGGATTTGATGAACCGTGTGTGTCGGTCGATGCTGGATAAATCAGTGATTGTGTTTATTGATGATATCCTGATTTATTCGAGGAGCGAGATTGAGCATGCCGGTCACATTCGGGAGGTTCTGGAGACGCTGAGGAGGGAGAAATTGTATGCTAAATTCTCCAAGTGCGCGTTTTGGTTGCGCGAAGTTCAGTTTTTGGGTCATGTGGTGAATCCCGACGGTATTATGGTGGACCCGGCGAAAGTGGAAGCGGTTATGCAATGGAAGTCATCGAAGACGCCATCCGAGATTCGTAGCTTCTTGGGTTTGGCGGGCTACTACAGAAGATTCAGCCAATACTTTTCTAAGATCGCTTCTCCACTAACTAAGTTGACCCGAAAAGATGTGAAGTTCGTATGGGGTCAAGCTCAAGAGAAGGCGTTTGAAGAATTGAAGGCGAGATTGACTCAAGCTCCTGTTCTGTCATTACCCGATGGAAGCGAAGATCTGGTGGTTTATTCTGATGCTTCCTACTCGGGGTTGGGGTGTGTGTTAATGCAGAGAGGAAAGGTTATAGCCTATGCATCCCGACAGTTGAAGGTTCATGAGGTCAATTATCCTACTCATGACTTGGAGCTAGCAGTTGTGGTCTTTGCGTTAAAGATTTGGAGGCACTATCTTTACGGGACGAAGTGCACCATATTCACTGACCACAAGAGCTTGAAATACTTCTTTGAGCAGAAGGATCTGAACATGAGGCAGAGACGATGGTTGGAGCTCATAAAAGACTATGATTGCGAGATCCATTACCATCCGGGCAAAGCTAATGTGGTGGCGGATGCCCTTAGCCGAAAGGAGAGACCCGAGCCGATTCGGGTGAAAGCATACCAGTTGATCATGACCTCGGATGTGATGAAGCAGGTCAAAGAGTTTCAAGATGAGGCATTGAAGGAAGATCATCTTAACTCTGAAAGAATGAGAGGTCTTGTTGCGGAATTGGGTGAAAACACACTCGGTGTTAGAACCCGATTCGGTCGTGTGTGGATTCCTCGTTTTGGGGATTTACGCGTGAAGATCATGGATGAAGCTCACAAGACTCGATACTCCATTCACCCAGGTGCCACGAAAATGTACCAAGATATGAAGAAGGATTATTGGTGGCCAGGTATGAAGCGCGACGTGGTGGAGTATGTGAGTAAGTGCCTTACTTGCTTACAGGTGAAGGCCGAGCATCAAAAGCCATATGGGAAGATCCAACCTTTGGATATACCGGAATGGAAGTGGGAGCACATCACCATGGATTTCATTACGAAGCTGCCGCGTACCCCAAAAGGGTACGATGCCATATGGGTGATAGTTGACCGTTTGACGAAGAGTGCTCACTTCCTACCGATCCGCGAGACATATTCATCTGAGAGGTTGGCTGATCTGTTCATCCGGGAAATTGTAACTCGTCATGGTGTGCCGGTGTCTATTGTGTATGATCGTGACACCCGGTTTACATCTAAATTTTGGAAGAAATTCCACGACGCTATGGGGACGAGGTTACATATTAGCACGACTTATCATCCCCAGACTGATTGTCAGTCAGAAAGGACCATTCAGACACTGGAGACATGCTTTGGGCATGTGTGATTGATTTTTGGGGAAGTTGGGATGACCACCTACCGTTAGCCGAATTCTCATATAACAACAGCTATCATGCCAGCATTGGTATGCCATCATATGAGATGCTATACGGTAGGAGATGCAGAACACCCGTTTATTGGGGTGATATTGGTCAGAAAGAATTGGGGAGCGTCGAGGTAATCGAGGCTACGACTGAGAAACTTGAGAAGATTAAAGCCTTCATGAAGGCAGCCAAAGACAGACAAAAGTCGTATGCTGATAAACGACGCAGGCCGATTGAGTTCCAGTTGGGTGACCGGGTTATGTTGAAGGTCTCACCTTGGAAGGGTATCATCCGCTTTCGAAAGCGGGGTAAGTTAAGCCCAAGGTATATAGGCCCTTTCCAAATCGTCGCTCGAGTAGGAGAGGTGGCCTATAGACTGGAGTTACCGGATGAGACAAGTGGAATTCACCCGACATTCCATGTATCTCATCTTAGGAAGTGCTTGACAGATGAAGATATGATTGTTCCATTGGAAGATATCGAAGTAACGAAAGGCTCAATTACGTGGAGCAACCAGTGGCAATCATCGATAGAAAAGAGAAAAGACTAAGAAATAAAGTGGTTCCTCTTGTGCGCGTACAGTGGTAGCACAGGAAGGGATCCGAGTCAACGTGGGAGCATGTAAGATGACTGTTATGACCTTAGAGAGTATGTTAGGCATGATGATGATGATGTTGCATGTTTATGCATGTTATGTATGTATGATGTTGCCCTTTATGATGATGATGTCTGTGTATGATATGTTCCTTATTATGATGTATGTTTATCTTTCTTGTGGCTTTACGTGTCGTGTTGATGAATGAATGAAGTATTATGTAACGTAAAGTGAAAGATAACGAAAGAGGAACATGAAGTAAGAATGCATGCATTATTGAATGATTAATGAACGAAGGAAAGGCTTGCAAGCACATATATGAGGTGAGCAACTCTGTGTTGCAAGAGACTCGGATAGCGTGCAATCGTTGAGATTGCCCATGAGGTGAGCAACCTTGTTGTTGCAAGAGACTCGAATAGCATGCTATCGTTGATGTTGCATGAGGTGAGCGACCTTGTTGTTGCAAAAGACTCAGATAGCGTGCTATCGTTGAGATTGGCAATGATATGAGCAACCCTATGGTTGCAACAGACTCGGATAGCGTGCAATCGTTGAGATTGCTATTGAGGTGAGCGACTATGTCGTCGCAACATACTCGGAAGAACGAACGTATAAAATGAACGAAAGTTAACGAATGTAATGGAAGATAATAACGATATTATCTGTGTATACATATGATGAATGATCGCATGAGAAAAGGATTAGTTTTAATGAAAATAAAGTATCTTTTATTATAAAACTAGAACTCACTCAGCAACGCTGACTTTTTATATGTTTTCCAGTTGGTAGGTAATGATTGCTGAGGATGGCACTACAAGGCTACTCGGTTCTTTTGGGATGGCATCCATTTATAATGCTTTTGTGATGTAATGCAAACATGTATTTTATAATCGGATAATGATGTATTATTTGGCAAAAGTGTTTATAATGAAATGAGATGTCATTTTTGAATGTTTCCGCTGCAATATTTTCATGAGGCAAATGTAATTATATGTTATATGTGTGATGAATGACCAACTGTAGGCGTCCCGGGAACGGGCCTTACAACTCACAAGTTGAATCAACAGAACTTAAAGGTTTTTCAATTCAATATCAATAATAGGTTAAAAACTAAGAAATACAAAAACTTGCATAAACCCAACATTCGAAGCGAATATTGTCGTGACACTCCACCTAGAACCCGGGCGGGCGTGCATAATCAATACAACTTACATCGGAAACAAACTGAGCTATTATTCAAAACTTACAACATTCTGAGTACAATACATTATTTAGTTACAATATCAAACGACTAGAAACTTCTATGATTTCAAGTTCTACTGTCTTCTCATTGTTCCTAGAGTAGTCTCATTGATTACCTGTAATACATATACTAAAAGAAAGTTAGCTAATGTTGGTGAGCTCATGCTATACAATTTACAAAATTTACTTTGACATACATACGATATGGGTGTTAATATGTGAGTCCATAGGCACAATGCCTTTCCTGGTTTTACCACAACCACCGGCAGCGGGTTTGTCAAACCCTCCCAACCGTCAAGGTATGAGCATGTATTTGATGCATACGAGAACCCTATGATGTTTTCAGCCGGTTCGACACACCCCCATTAAATGTATCAGGGTCTCATATACCTACTAACTCATGCATATTTGTAAGTATTATAATTACTATTAGTACACACAGAAAGAGTATATTATTATAGTATTTAAAAATTCATGATAACTCACATGTTAAATAGTTGCTCAACAATTAATAATTTGATCCTATTATAATATGATGATATCTCAAGGTCCTAATACAGTTTAAGTAATTCTAGGTTAGGTAATAATACAACTAACTAGTCATTGTCATAGTTGAATATTGGCTAGCACTGCCTTATTTAAGCATGGGTGATCAGTCCATGACTAACTAAGGCTAGGCTACCCAAAACCCAACCCTAACGGCTAAAAATAATAATACTATACTAATACTAATCCTAATAATAATATTAAAGTAAATAATAATTAACATGACATAACTCAAACGAAAACATATCATATAACTATATACGACACTTTGATATAGAGACTCTCTACTCGGGCTCCAAATTTAACTAATAATAATACCCAATGGGGTATCGAGTACTCGAGATTCTCTTTATAATAGAGCTTTCTCAAGAAAACTTATATTTTAAATTCAACCTTAAGGTTTCTATTTAAAAGTAAGCGGTCAAGCACTTGAAATTATATTCAGGTCGATGTGGGATGAAAGTGAGCGGCCCGACTGCTTGCTTACTTATTGACCGGTCTGCTTGCTTATAATTAATTCAGCTGCTTCATCCATTTTCTCTCATAACTTTCAAAATATAGCCTTTTATAAAATTTTGAAATCTTTGTTGGGACAAGCATGTTTTTCACTACAAGTCGACCTATGTTTCGTTAAAAAGGGAGTAAGGGCAAATATAACTTACTTTATTATTCTTAGACGATCTTTTAAAAACGTTCATCATCATATCTTATCCTTCAAATAGTCATCTTACTCGTTACTTATCGCACGACAATATATAAAAGAAAAACAGTTCATATTTCACATATTTATAACTATTACATTTAGATTTGGGGTGTTATAATTTCCTCATCATTGATTATTTAAAACAACTGGAATTAAGCATGTGGATTTGAATGATCTTGATGTTATAAAGGTCTTTGGAATGCTTAAAATCATCAATTTTCATCCTTGATTGCTGTGGTAGAAGATCCTTTTCATTTTAGGATTATACCCACTTTTATACCTCTCAAGATTTCGTTAAAAATCACCAAAACACGTGTCTCGGCATCGGTGGCGCGAGTGGTGTCGGTGGCATCCTTGGCGCCAACAACCGTAAAAGTTACTAATCGACGGCTGTTCTAACAGTCTTTCTAACGCTAGCTGCATCAGTGGCGCCTATAATGGTGTCGGTGGTGCCACCCACTGCATCAACCTTGATTTTCAATAATAACTTTTCGAGAGCTTTCCTTTGATAGATCGTGGGCCCTCTAACTCTTTTCCTTCCTCAAGTTATGCTTATTTTAAGTTATCATGGTCTTGCAACCTCTATTTTGCGTTTCTTCATCTCCTGGCTTCCGATTTACATCCTTATTCTTTCATACTCTTCATGTTTTTCATGTTTCATCTAAAAAAACATTTTAAAAGTAACTATATTCTTTATGAATTAATGTGTAAAACATGAGAATAAAACATTTAAATATTAAACTTTCACCTTTCATCACCCACCACTACAAATCACAACATTAATAACCATTTAACATAAGATTCTTTATGAGTAAAATACTTAAAACCTATGGAATGATGTTTTGAAGGAGATTAGATGATTTTATATATACATTAATTCATTAATTATCAAGAGTGATTAATAATGAGTAGATGAACGATATTCATTCATTAATTATTAAAAGAAAGAGTTATATGAAAAAGCATTTTCGGAATTTTTAAAGATGGGCTATACATGAGGGAGGGTGTATCGATGGCTGGGGATACAGAAAATTTATATTTTATTATTTTGGGCGATAAATGAAGGAGGGTGTGTTGGTGGCTGGAGATGCAAAAAGTTTATAGTTTATTACTTTTCATAGAATGGGCGATATATATCCTTGGGGTATCGCTGAAAGCGTATATGTAACTTTTTTTCTTTTTTTTCAAATTTTGGGCGATACACTAGTGATATCACACGCGTTGATATCGCTGGAAACATAAAACTAACAATATCATATGTATTGATATCGCTACCCGGAGATATTCAGATACTTATCACAATTTGATTCGTTAAATATTTTAGATATCTTTAAAGTTATTGGCTATTATTGTAAAATTAGTTGGTCAAATGACTATTTTGATACTTTTTCCTTTAAACAACCATTATTAAACTCATCAAATTACTTATGGTTAGACAGTTATGCACATAAGTCTATCTTCATTTATAATATTACCTAATACAACTTTTTATTAAAAAAATAATTTCTCTCTATTTCATGTACACAATCCAACATAACTTCAATTTTCACACTCATTTACAACATAACCGAACCAAAATTTGTATTCACAAATCATATTTTAAAACAAATATATTATTGACTTTAAATATATAAAATAAAAATATCTTACATTCGTCATACATCTTAATACAAAAGATAAACCAAGTTGCAATTGCAATTATTCATCAAGGGAAACCAAATGATCTATGGTAGAGAACGAAATCTTGAGAGATTAGAGGTAAGTGAATTGGGAGTTCATATGAAAATACAATAAAAAAATATATTTAACCTAAAAAGTTTAAGAAGGATTGTGGGCTTGACATGTCTCATTATATTGGTTTAAAGAGTAGGGCATTTTGGCCTCATTATGTCATATACGTGTATTATGTCATATATTTTACATCATTTGTTATAAGTATTCATCATTTTATTTACGTTCTAGATCATTTTGGGTTATTGTTGTCATTGTTTCTATAGATTATATAAACTTGTTATCTATTATTTGTTTTACAATTAGAAGTGCACAATGATATACTTTCACCAATGTATTTATCAACACTCATAGTATTAAATATAACACAATGTGTTATTTTTGTCATTATTTTTATATATTATATAAACTTGTTGTTATCTATCATTGTGTTTTACAATTAAAAGTACACTATGATATTATTTCACCAATGTATTTTTCAAAACTCATAGTGTTCAAGATTACAAAATGATGATCAAAAACCACAATGAGACATTGTTTTATTTTGTCATTGCTTTTAATGTATTAGATTAATTAGTTATTAATTTATTATTGTGTTTTACATATTAGAGATACACACCAATGTTATTCCACCATTATATTTTTAAAAATTCATCATTTTAAAAAAACATAATATTATTTAGAAAAACACAATAACTAACAAAAAGACATAATAAACTGCACAAAAAGACACAATAACGAGATATGAGCTTAAAAACATAAAAGAATTATTATCTTTTTATATAACAATACTGTAATCGTTTTAAAGATATAAAAACACTCGTTTTTATAGTGTATTTTTTATAAAAAATAATTTCGTACATAAAAGTTATGAACATTTTAAAAAAATGGGGGAACTTGTAAAAAGTCAACAAAAATGGTTATTTCTAAAATGTCACCCTAACAAACTTTTTTCTGCAAATTGATCTCAATCATTTATTAAGGAGATCGATGGTTGAGATTAATTCTAAAACTTTTTAGTTTTAGAGCCTTTTTATTTGAACCTTTCCCATGAAAATGCATCAATATTAAACAATATTTATGAAGGAAAAAGATAAGAGTATTGATATTTTTATAGTTTGTTAATTAAATAATGGACTTTTAGATGATAACATTTTATACAAAACTTATGTAACATATGGATTTGATTCGGACATGTATGAGGAAGTTCTAAATACACATGGAAAAACACTCATTGTTAACTTCATATATCATGATCCCGGTCACCTAATAGATGTATTACAACGTGTGTATTAGAGAAATTAGCATTACAACGTTTGTCCAGCGAGCCTACAAACAATATATCAAAGTTGAAAAAAATGGGCATTCCTGTGAAATACGACTCAACGAAACACAAGTAAATTCTATACCTATGATCACTTTGTTTAAAGTTGTCATTCCCCAATAAATATAAATTTATATATACATACACACACACACACACACACACACACATATATATATATATATATATATATATATATATATATATATATATATATATATATAAGTAATGTTTTTAGTCTTTTAGTTTGGCCACCATATTTTCTATTTAATATTTAATACCAATAGTCAAACTCCAAAGTATTTATAGGTAGAAATACAAACCGTTTAATCAAAAGAAAAAATAAAATGGTTAAATTGTAAGGGGTGTAAGTGTAAATTGGTAAAAGAAAAAAGCTAAAACGGGTGTAAAGTTTATTAAAACAATGTTTTCATGACCAAATCAACCGGTCTGACTTGGAACCGTTACCACTACCAATCCGGTTATGCCCACATGGGTTGTTTCTAAAAGAACCGTTTGATATCGGTAGTTAGAGGTTAGACTGGACAACCGGAAACCCCAGCTGGACCGGATGACTAGCATTCTAAGAAGGATTTGAATAAATGATGGATTTGAACCAGATCTACCATGATGATAGCCGATCTAAACGAGATCTACAAAACTAATGGTCTGAGATGTGGCAAGTATGAACCTGGAATCAAAATGGTTGATTATTAATACGAAGAGTGTGAGATCTATACTTTTAGAGTCAAGACAACGGATATGCGTCTTTTACCTTTTTTGATGGTGGTGGTGGAGAGAATGTGTGGACTCAAAAGAGTATTGAAACTGATTTTGGCTTTCAAAGTTTAAAGTTTATACATTAAAAGTTTATGGTTGTAAACAAATATAGATAATAACTAGTATGTTTCCGAACATGCACACTTCAGATAAACAAATCAGGCTCAGAAAAACGATGTTGTATGTTGTGGTAGTGAACATTTCGGTTCACCACGCCATGACAATGAACCAATAATCTTGTAGCATCATCATCGCCTACCTAGTTGCATGGTATTATCTGAGAGTAAACTAAACAATTTTCGTCTCTGAAGCGACAACTTGTCATTATTGACATACCCGCTACTTAAACAATGATGTGCCAACTTATAATTGGTCTCAGATGAGGTGAGATTCATCGTCATCGAAACCAGTAGAAAAAACGTTAAGCATCACAAACAGAACACCTCAACATTCAAACATTGGTCAACATAAGGGTGATTGACACAACCATCACCGTCGCAACTGGGACCGGAACCACCAACGAAAGGCATGTCACGCGCCGGCCGAAGACGAACGACACCATCATCAACGACGTCGGCCTACGACCAACAACAAAACCCCAAACTGCAAATCTGAAAACCCTAAATGGGTTGCATCAATAGCGATGGCCAACAACCAAGAGCAAACACCCAAAATATAGATCTAACATCGATGTTGGGTTTCGACGGGTGATATCATCACCGAAGGAAGGCCTGCCACCATCCATGGCCTCGTCAGAGTCGTGTGACCGAGGCCCATGCAACCTCGACAGGAGGCACCATCGTTTTTTTGCGAACAACAACGGAGAGCCCCAGACACGCCACCACCAACAACAGGCCCGGATAACCCTCGACTGAGATGACGTCGAGAAACCCAAATAAAGGAACTGAGAAAGAGGCGGTGGCGGCATAAGACGACACTCCCTAGTGAATAACGGTCGTGAAGGCGGCAATGGTGTGGCCAGCGACATAACAAACCCTAGATTTGAACCACCATTGTTGCCACCGTTAACACCCAGAGGGCCACCACTTAGTCCAACCGAACCATAGAAGAGCGGTGAACTGGCAACGGTCCCTGCCGCCATGTCACCGTCGCCATCGCCACCATAACCGCAGCTATCGCCACCACCAATGCAACAACCGAAGGCGAGCACCGCCGGCTCAACCAACGCCATTATCATTTCTCTCTCTAAAATACCCAAATGCATAGAGGTCGATTGATATACGAAAACTTCATGAGACTTGTACACCATGCTTAACAGACTTGTACAAAAAAGATCATTGTTCATTATGTTAGTGTTTAATAAGATAAATTAATATAATAATTCATGGCTGCATATATAGACCATTAGTACTTTACATAGGGTTTGATTTTTAAATTTCTTTTTCTTTTCTTTTATAGTTTGTGTTCTATGCTATATATACTTATATATCTTTAACGTTTGTATCTTCTATTAATCAATAAAATAATTATTATTTATTATGTAATGTTGTTCTTTAATCCGCCTGAACTATAAACTAGTAAGACAAGCGGCTTATTATTTGGTCCTATTTTAAAAACATTGTATTAGAGTGTAAGCATATAAATGTAAAAATAATACAATATATATATACATATACATACACACACACACACACACACACACACACACACACACATATATATATATATATATATATATATATATATATATATATATATATATATAAATATAGATAGATATATATATATATATATATATATATATATATGTAGTATATATATATACCTATATATATATATCTATCTATATACACATATATATATATACATATATATATATATATATATATATATATATATATGTATGTATATATATATACATATACATATACATATACATATACATATACATATACATATGTATATATATATACATATATATATATATATATGTATAATATATATATATATATATGTAATGAGCATTACAAACTTGTAACTTGTAATAAATTCTAATAAAATTATCACATTATTATCGCCATAGAACGAAGTTTGTAAAGTTCATTTTCTCACAACGTTTTAACGTTTGACCAATTTTTGAAAACCAAACACCCCCGTCGTTCATTCCCACCGAAACACACGTTATCGTCACAAATATGAGGGGTACAAAAATGTGAGATTGATTAATCTCCTTACCAAAGATGGTGGAGAGACATTCTATAAATAATGAAGTGATTTACAAATACAACCCCAAAGATAAATGACAAGTACAAGAGACTACTACAAGATTATAATAAACACAAAATATATATTTAAGATTGTCTAATATCCCCCCTCAAGCGAGACGGCTGTGGGCCGAGGCGAAGCTTGTCACGGAAGAACTCAAACTGATGCCTGGAAAGACTCTTCGCAAAAATGTCTGCCACTTGAAGCTTGGTTGGTACAAACTTGGTATGAAGTTTACCGGAAGAGACAAGCTCACGAATAAAATGGTAATCAAGATCAATGTGTTTGGCACGCTTGTGTGAGACCGGGTTTTGAGTGAGAAAGAGGGCACTCTTATTATCACACAAAAGAGTCGGTCGTGTGGGTGGTAAAGCATGAAGTTCTTGCAATAGATGAGTGATCCATATGATCTTCGCAGTAGTGTTAGCCATTGCCCGATACTCAGATTCACAGCTTGAACGTGCTATAGTTGGTTGTTTCTTAGCACTCCATGAAACCAGATTTCCCCCAAGGAAGATCGAGTAGCCATATGTGGAACGACGTGTCTCAACACAACGAGCCCAATCAGCGTCGGAGTAACCAAGAATAGTGGTTGTTTTCGGTTGAGAAAAGGTGAGACCAAAAGACATAGTACCCTTAAGATACCGGAGAATAAGTTTGACACTTTGAAAGTGAAGATCAGTCGGGGCTCGGAGGAACTGACTGAATTGATTTACGTCATAAGAGATATCAGGCCTAGTGATGGTTAGGTATTGAAGTGCGCCAACAAGCGACCGATAGAGAGTAGGATCTTTGAATGGTTCACCACTAGTTTATGAGTAACATATTGGAAGCAAGAGGAGTACTAACAGGTTTAGAATCAAGCATGTTGGCCCGAGTTAAAATGTCATGAGCATACTTAGACTGACTCAAAAATAAGCCCGTATCTATGTAGGTTGCTTCAAGTCCAAGAAAATAACTAAGTTTGCCAAGATCCTTGATAGCAAACTCGTTGTGTAATTTGGTAATAAATGACTGAATGACATGTTCTTGGTTACCGGTTAGAATTAAGTCATCGACGTATACAAGAAGATATAAGATGCAAGTGTCCCGTTTGAACACAAACAGCGATGTGTCAGCCCTGCTGCAAACGAATCCATTATTAACCAAAAAAGTACTTAACCGATGGAACCAAGCCCTCGGGGCTTGTTTAAGACCGTAAAGGGCCTTGTTTAGGCGACATACATGATTTGGAAAGTGAGGGTCGTGAAAACTAGGTGGTTGTTCCATGAAAACAAGTTCACCCAAATTGCCATGGAGAAAGGCATTATTTACATCAAGTTGATGAAGTTTCCAGTTGTTAATTATAGCTAAGGACAGAACAATACGAACAGTAGAGGCTTTAACAACCGGACTAAAGGTGTGTGAATAGTCAATGCCCGGTATTTGACTGAATCCCTGAGCCACAAGGCGTGCCTTGTGTCTTTCGATGGTGCCATCCGAATTGTATTTGGTCCGAAATAGCCATTTACAGCCAACCACATTGTGAGTTGCAGGACGAGGAACAAGGGTCCAAGTATTGTTGAGTCTTAGAGCATTCATTTCCTTTTGCATGGCGTTCATCCAATGCGGGTGTTTGGCAGCGGATTTGAAACCTTTCGGGTCGGTTGAGGCGAGGTTGGCATGACGTTTGGGCTTAAATATTCCAGCTTTGGCTCGAGTAACCATTGGATGTTCAGTTGGGCTAATAGATGGAGCCGGGCCAGAAGAGGTGTTGGTATTTGGCTGGACAGGGGATGGAGGTGTCTCGGCTGGTATGTCAGACTGGGCCGAATGTTGGACAGATGAAGTGGGCTCAATAACTGGAGCAGCTGGTTGGGCCGAGGACTGTGTGGGCTCAATAACTGGAGCATTCGGTTGGGCCGAGGACTGGAAAGGCGGTGTTGAAGCAGGAATGGAGTGGTCCGTATGTGTGTGGTGGGTTGTTGAGGGGTTGGCTTGGGCTGAAGGAGGCGAGTGATTTTGGGTTTCATCACACAACCCACAAGGCTTGGCAGGAGGAGAGTGTGTTGTGGAAGATGGGGATTTTGAGGATCCATTTTGCAATGTGTCCGAGCTAGGAGTATCTTCCAAGAAAGTTGTTAACTTTATCATTGTGATCGGTGTTTGAGTGACATCACCCGAAAAAGGAAAAGAATACTCATCAAATCTGGCATGGCGAGTGATATAAATACGAGATGATCGTGGCTCAAGACATAGATAACCTTTATATTGAGGAGAATATCCAAGGAAAATACACGGGAGGCTTCTTGGAGAAAGTTTGTGATCGGCATAATCCCGTAAGTATGGGTAAACACGACACCCAAAAGGACGAAAGTTGTCATAATCTGGAGCCTGATGAAATATCACCTCAAAAGGGGACTTATTTCCAAGAACCGAAGTAGGTAATCTGTTGATTATATACACGGCTGAGCTGAATGCATGAACCCAATATTGGGGAGGAACTTGTCCATTGAATAACATAGCAAGGCCAGTTTCGACAATATGTCGGTGTTTGCGTTCTGCCCGACCGTTTTGCTGAGGTGTATATGGACATGAGAGACGATGGAAAGTACCATTATCCTCAAGTAGTTTCCGAACATTATGATTTAAAAATTCGGTCCCCCCGTCACTTTGAAAGACTTTCATTTTGCACGAAAATTGTGTTTGAAAAAGGACACATGTCCTAACCGCGAGTGCCAAAGTTCATAGGATGCCTTTATTTTTGATCTTGTGGTGGCAACTAAAGCTTGAGGTGGACTTGAAAGAACGTATAATCCCCGTTCACATCGACCCTGTGCCAGAATTTGCTTCGTTGCTCGGTCCTGAATATAAAAATAAGGTTGGGAAAACAAAACATCCATACTATTGTCAGTAGTTAATTTGTTGATAGATAAAAGATTGTGAGTGATGTTCGGGATGACCAAAACGTCCCGTAATTTAATATTATTAATGGATGAGTGACCAATATGGGAGATTGGGAGAGCAATACCATCTCCAAAGGTGACTTTGGCCTTGCCCATGTATGGTGTTGGTTGAGTAACAGAAGCAGTAGAGGATGTCATATGGTTAGTAGCTCCGGAGTCAACAAACCAATCAGGAGTGGCATTTGAGACATGACATTGTGCATGAAAGGCCTTGGCCAAAACTTCATCCGAACTAGGAGCATGGTTGGCATAGGTGGCAAGTTGCGGGCAAGCATTAGCATAATGTCCATCCTTCCGACATAATTGGCAGTGAGGGGAACGTTGCCCGCGCCCCCTGCCACCACGTATGCATCGTCCACCGCGGCCCCGGGTGGGGTTATGTGGGCAAGCTTGAGCAGTAAAGGCCACAGGAGGAGTCCCGGATCCATGAATTGATCGAAGAAATAGTTCATGACCTTCGTCTTGAGCGAGAAGATCCCAAAAGTTGTGGGGAGAGGTGTGGGATGCCCTCACAACAGTAGAAAAGGTTTCAAAAGTCGGTCCAAGACCGCATAAAAACCAATGAACTTTGTCAGATTCATCTACCGGGTGACCGATAGCAGGTGCAACAGAGGAACCGTCAATGTGGGCAAGCCACGCAGTATATGCAGGGTTCGGGATCGACTTGTCACCGTTGAGAATTTCAGCAGCAGGTGCAACAGAGGAACCGTCAACGTGGGCAAGTAGGTTCTGGTAGGCAAGGAGGGGAAGCAATTGATTCTTCCACAGGAGATAGTTCAAGGATGTTAACCGGATCGTGATCATATGCATAATGGTGTTCATGGGGAGGGTGGAATCAGTTGAAGAAGAGGAGGGAGTAGCCATGGGAGAAGATAGGAAGAAGAAAGCAGAAGGGTGATGGAGGGGAAGCGATTTGGGGAAGAGGAAAGGAAGGGGCGGGATCGATCAAGCGTTTGATACCATGAGATTGATTAATCTCCTTACCAAAGATGGTGGAGAGACATTCTATAAATAACGAAGTGATTTACAAATACAACCCCAAAGATAAATGACAAGTACAAGAGACTACTACAAGATTATTATAAATACAAAATATATATTTAAGATTGTCTAATAAAATGACCTTTATAAACATATGAACTTGAATATAGTATCCTTACACTTTAATAATTATACTCGATGTCATGATTTTGGGAGTTCTACACTTTTTTTGTTATTTGCACCGACTAGTGTTATGTTTTTCTATTAGTTCAAGTAAAATTATCAAACTACCCTCTATGTTATAATACAAAAATATCAAAAAAAAATTGGATCATTTATGTATATATCTTTATTTAGGAACTGATTATGTAAGTTGAAAAAAATAAAAACGTTATAAAATCGTTTGTAATTAGGAAAAAAAAGAAAATGTACTTAAATATTTCTCTCTCTCTCTCTCTCTCTCATACACACACACACAAAACCCTAGCATCGTTTCTTCTTCTTTTCCGACGCCTTTCGATATGCCGCCCACCATAGTCAATAGCCATCGCTACCATTTCCCTCTCTTTTTTATGATGGTACTCCAAAGCCCTTGATTCCCTATCCGCCCTCCGTCTCCTTCCTCTACAAAACATCTGTCGCCTCTCCTTTAGCACCACTGCCACTCATCTGGTTCCTTTTGCCTTAGCCATCATTTCCCACCCAAGATGATGATTTGGTTGGAGATATTAATAAAAACCCTTAAACGTGAAATAGCATTTATGATTTAAAGGTGATTAATTTGAAGGGCTTTTCAAAATCGGATTCGAGGTTTCGATTTGGGTTGGGGGATTAGATGATCACGGTGGTGTTGAATTTGTAAGGATTTCAAAAATGTTTTGTGTTTCTTTATCAAATTGAATGAAGTAATCCATGGGTTATTAATTTTGGGTTGAGTTGATTAAAACTGAATTTGAAAATGAAGGAGTTAATGTTCAAATTGTATGGATTTTGTTGAGATCTAATTATCGTGGTTTGAAAGTGTTGTGATGCACAAAATGGGGTGGGGAAGGGTAAGGCTGGGATTTAGTGTTTTCATTCTTATAAAACTTTAATTATTAGTTATTAATGATAAACTGATAATTTCACACTTATTTAAAAGAAAAACATAATATCAGTTTAGTGAAAAAGACATCAAACATATACAATTATCAAAATAAAAAATAGGACAGTATACTATATATTAAAATACAACTTCACTACTACAATAAATCTGCATTATTTTCTGTTTTTAGCTACTACTATTTGATTAATTGATATTTTCACCCATTTAGATTTGTTGTTTTGAGTCATTATTTTTTGATTTCTAAATATTGAATTGGCAACACAATTACAATATAATTTAGGATTCAATTACTAAGTTCAATAGATTTAGTTTTTTTATTTTTATTTTTACTATTATTTTTATTTTCACCCTCTTACTATATATGATTTATACTTTTAATCCATTTTATCTTTTAGTAACTTCGTTTCTTAAGTTTTTAAAGAAAACCGAACGCACGACTGTCTTTAGTTTATGTGTCGACGCTCTATTATAATGACCAAACTCAAACCATGTAATGCGAGGAAAATGACCAGAATTTCGTCGCGTAGCCTAGGCGGATAACTTCTGTTCATTAACTAAAAAAAGAAACAGAATACATGATTGTCTTTAGTTTTTTATGTATCGTTCAAATGAATTTTTTTTATGAAAAAAGAGTTATATTTAAAGACGAGTATTTTTATGCCATAGGCTATAACGCGTGCAATCACCATTGCGTTATCATTATGAACCGATTCGATTATGAGTGAACAACCATCGTTTACGGTATTGGTATTGTCGGAACCGGTATCGATTGTTCCTTTAATGGTTTCTGCTGAGCTGGCCTAATAAAGTCATGCCGCGTAACGCAGGGGTAAAACGACCAAACTCCCGCCGCATAACACGGGCGAAAAAAACCTAGTTATATACATATTAAATAGCAACTTGAGTTGTTACCGTGGTTCTTTTAGTTTGAAATTTGACTACTTTTTTTTTAAGTTTAACTTTTTACATCTAGCTATATGTGTGAGTTAGATATAATCATGACTTCTTTTCTTATTTTTATTTTCTTTTTATTATACTTACATTTTATATATTCAAATTTAAGTTTTAACTAGTTTTATTTACCCGCCGAGCGTTGCGTCGTCGTCATACGCAGTGTAATAAAATATGTACAATTGACTTGACTCGTTTTTTAACTAAGTTTTACGGCAAAATGTGGAATAAATCGAATTTTACACTCAAATGAAAACATATTATATTTGACCAAACGTAGACCAAATTTACAATTGACTTGACTCGTTTCTTAACTAAGTTAAAACAAAACGTAGAAGAAGTCGAATTTTACCCACGAATGAAAACGTATATATCTGTCCAAGTCGTTTCCAAACAAAATTTAAGTCGAAACATAAATCAAATCAAAATGTACATAAAAATAAGCATGTGCGACGACACCATCTCCGGCGTGATGAAGCATCGACTATAATTGTTCGATTTGTTTGCTGAACTAATTTATGTCAAAACTTAGAATAACTCGAATTGATAACAACGAATGAAAACATATTATATTTGACCTTGTTTTCAAACAAATTTTAATGTAGATTAACTCAAAATGTATATAAATAAGCATGTAAACCTTTTAATATTTAATCTGGTTTGTTTCCGAACAAATTGTTTTCATGCTTAAGCACAGACATACAAACACCTACATAAAAATGAAAATGCAAGAAATTAGTTTTTTTACTAAAAACGTATAACAGTGAACCCTGAAACTTTAAAAACTTAAGAGGGTCAAATTGTCACTTTATAAAGTTTTAGAAAAAGTTGAGGGAGACAAAGATCACCAACCATGATTCTTTACATAGATAGAAAATAATACTTGTGGCCTAACAATTTATATAAAGTTGTTTAAACAAAAAAAGAAAAAAAAAGTTAATCTTGTGAGGTTCGAATACGCGACCTTTCAATTAAGTAGTAGTATAATTAAATAGCATCTTGAGTTGAACAAAACGACACATAGCCATGTGTCGTTTTGAGAGCCAATGGGATGTTGTCACGTGACGACCGGTGGTTACCCACCGACTTTGCTTTTTTAAGTAGTATAATTAAATAGTATCTTGAGTTGGATTTTTTGAGTTTGAAATTTAGCCACTTTGTTTTTAAATATTACTCTTTACACCTAGCTATAGCCATGTGTGTGGGTTAGATCTTATTTTTATTTTCTTTCTATTATACTTACACTTTGTATATTCAAATTTAAGTTTTAAATATTTAGTTTTATATGTCTATATTTTATATGATCAAGGTTTTAAGGTTTTATATGTTTAGTTTTAAATCAAAATATTTTGTCAAATTAAGATTGAACAAAACGACACATCAAAATATTTTGTATGCGTACGCGTGTTTTATGGCGAAACTAGATGAGTTTTTCTTTGTGTCACAGTATAATTCCTTTTAAACGTAGTTTTATTCAAAACCGAATGTCTTTTTCGATATCGTAGGTTATAAGCGAGTGATTTTACCCTTGCGCTACTGTGACAAATCCAATTGTTACCGTTGCGTGTCTGTGACGAACCAAACCGCTTATAATCGACCTATCGTTGATGGTATTTTGATATTATTGGAACCAACATTGGTGTTTACTTTTATAATTTTTAGAAGCCGAAATGATAATGACTAAACTCCTATTACGTTGAGGGGAAAAGACCGCCCACCCGCCCGTTGCGAAGCGAGGAGAAAAAGCTAGTTAAATGTATTTATTAAGCTGTAAATACCCAACATGCAAGTTCATATCTTTATAAAAGACATTCTTCGTAATTTACTAAAAGAAATTTATACTAAAAGTTCTATGTTTTTATTTTAAAAATGTCAAAAGAGGAAAAAAAAGGGGAAAAGAAGAATTTGACTTCGTAGGATCAAGTGCATGTTTGGATGTGTCAACTTATTGACTTTTTAACTTTTTGGAGGGGTAAAAAGACCAAAATACCCCTCCAGAAAAGATAATCTTTTATCCAAATTTTAACTTTTTAACTTTTCTGGAGGGGTATTTTGGTCTTTTTATCCCTCCAAAAAATTAAAAAGTCAATAAGTTCTATAATAATATTGATTATGTTGCAAACAAGAATCTTTCCACCACCCTTCGTATCTAAATTGCAAACATCCAAATTGTTGTCACCATCAGCCAAAATTGTCAGTCCAATATACTTGTCTTACTCGATCATGCCCTCTTTGGAATTCTTCGTAAGCAATGACGAACACACCTCTAATCATTGTTTCACACTCCTGAAATCTAGCCCCATTTGTCATAAATCGTTTGCAAAGTGGACTACTAATGTGGAACTGATATTACTCTGCCGCCAATTTCATTCCCCTATGCAAACAATCCCGTAATTTCACTATTTGATCTGTAAGTTAACTCATTTCATCATGTATGGTTCTAATGCAGGTTTAAATCTTGAGTACAATCATGTTTTAGGCGATGTTTTGATGTGGGTTTTTGAGATTGATTCATAATTAGATGTAATAGAACATTGTGACGACCTCAAGAAGTAGTAGTATCTGGATGTGCTTCTGCCCTCCCTTTTGAAGTAGCATTGATTACTTCTGATGGTGGATGTATTATAAAGACTGATTATTTGTTTATTTATGCTTTGATAATGCACTATGTTACACCTAATACCAACTTATTATTCAAGATTAAATATTTGGGATATCTTTGTTTCAGGTGTAGGGGGATTTTGGTGAAACAGTGTAACAAAAGTTTACTTCTGAGTCATCACAGTGAAGTTTATATCATGGGTTTAGACTCATTGGTTTGGTTTTGCCGGCCCGAAGAAAATGGCATTTGGGCAAAGACCACAGCTAGTGCTCTCGGTGCTTATACGCCATGTGGCATTGAATCTGTTGTGGGTGGTATATCAAATGTGGTTTTGATGGGCTTGTGCTTTTATAGAATATGGCTGCTCATGAAAGACTTTAGACTCCAGAGGTTTTCCTTGCGGTCGAAGTACTATAATTATATGTTGGCTTTTTTAGCTGGTTATTGTGCTGCAGAGTCATTGTTCAGATTACTTTTCGATGTATCAATGTTTGACTTTAGTGCACAAAGTAGCCTTCCTCCATTTGAGGTATCATACTTGTTGTAGTTGTGACGCATATACATTCATTATTTGTTCACAACTAAAAGGGAAAGTTGCTCAAAAAGTTAACCATCTTTGGTCTAATTTCTTTTTCCTCTAACCTCTTTCTTTATTTTTTCCCTAGAAAAATACCTTAAAAGAATCCAGTAATTTTGATTCAGGATAATCAAGAACCTTATCAGCAGGTGGTTCTTAGTGCTAAAGTCAGAAAAAGTCAACATGGTCAAGTTCACTAGTGCAACAAGGTTTTTTTAATCAATATTTGTAACTTTGATGGTTTACCTTACCTGAAATAGAAATGGGACAAAGTTGGTTACCTTTTTATGCAATTACCCTCAATGAAAAACCTAACAGTTGGTGCCCTGCAATATGCTCTCTTTAGATGAATTAACTTCTATGCAAATATGTTAAGATGAAAGAAAAATGTAGTAGGGTAGGTTTCTGTTGTTTAGCACTATGTCTTCATGCAGGCAGTTTCACTTGTGATTGAGACCCTTTGTTGGAGCTCTTTGGTGATCATGACACTTTTGGAAACTAAAGTGTATATTAGAGAGTTTCGCTGGTATGTCCGATTTGGTGTACTTTATGTCTTGGTTGGGGATGCTGTGAAACTTAGTGCCATTCTTTCAGTAAAAGATTTATATTCAAGGTTTGTATCCTCTTAGTTTTTGTTTTGAGTAAATTTGCATTTTTGCAGTTCTAAATTGGTATATAAACTTTCATATTATGTTAAAGATGCAACTATTGTGCATGATAACTTTATTACGGAGTACATTGCAGTTTTATGTGTGCATGTAAAGTTATGTATTTAAGGACAAGTTAGATGAATGTAATGGTGATGATGATGATGATGATAGCATGATGAATTGAAATTCTGAATAGAAGCATATCATGAGTAGCCTTCATGTATTTGATTGGGGTTCTCCATTGAATTAGAATATTCAATTTGTTAAATTTTAAATCTAGGGGTGGAAAATTGGAGGGTTGGATGGGTTAGATCATAGGCCAAACTCCTATTAGTTAAAACTGGTTGGGTCACTGGTTGACCCAAACATTCCTTGTCCAAAATTATTTTTTTATAAAATTATTAGTATTTCAAATATGATTACCCAATTGGCAAATTTATTATATAAGTACAAATCTAGTGTTTTGGAAAAAATGATTTGGGATGTTTGTTCTTAACATACACGATGGGCAACTTCCTACCTGTTGGACCCATTTGACCAATCTGTCTTGTTTCGTTTTTAGCCAATCTTGATTTTTCACCTTTGATTCGTTAGAGAAAAACCATAATTCAAGTCAACCCAATCGTAAATGAGTCAAATTGTCACCTCTAACATTGGTATAGATGTCTTAATATGTCAAAATTGACTCCTTGAAAATTATTAAATGTTTGTCATATTGCCACGAGAAAAAAATAATAAAGGAAAACAAAGAATGGAAAAGAAGTGGTACTTTGGTATCCAGAGGTGGATATATAGGAGTTTTATAATAAGAAAACATTCTCCCTGTTGAATTATGTTTAGTTTTCCTGAATATTGAAGGAGGTGGTGACTTAAGTTACTCTGTTTGGAAGACGCACTCACAATTATATTTGTTATGCAGATATATACTCTTTGTGTACATCAGTTCGTTGTTCTGCCAGGTTTGTTTTGTATCTCTGTTATTGTATGGATTTATTATTCAAATACAGTGCATTCATAATTTTGGTAATTTAATCGTCAGTTCTTTTATATCTGATCTTATTAAATACAAAACAAGAAATGAAACAAGAACAAAAGAACTACGAAAACCATTCAAGTATATTTTCTGGTGTGATGCAGACTTTATTTGGAGTGTTTCTTCTTGGTTATATACCAAATTTGGATGCCTACATAGGTCATATCCCACTTCAAACTGAGCCTTGTGATGACATTAAGTATGAAGTGCTTCGTGGAGGAGAACATATTTGTCCAGAGAGGGATGCCAACATATTGTCAAGTGAGTATTTTTATCAGAGGTGGCAATATGAATGGGCTGAGTTGATCCGAAACACACTTCCAAAATATCATGAATAATTTTTGATAAATATCTATCATGACAACAAGAGTCTAAATTTCTTATAATAATTCTATTTAGTTGGTTGTATCACTAGAAATACACTTTGTGAGACTTTTTCACATGTTTCCTTTATAGTACCCTTTGACCCAGTGGAGATAAAACATGACCTAGTCAAGCATTTCTAAGTAAATGGGCTGCAATTGTCACCCCTATTCTTGATTGTAGGACTAAATTTTGTGTTAAACTGCTTACTAATAATGTGCTGAACCATTGTTGTGGTAGGAATATATTTTGGATGGATGACTCCCCTTATGCAGCAGGGCTACCGAAAACCTATAACAGAAAAAGATGTCTGGATGTTAGACACATGGGACCAGACTGAGACATTGAGTAAAAAGTTCGAAGCTTTGTGAAATCATGTAATTTGAATCGTTTTCATTCATTCATTAGAGATTAACTAAACTGACTAGTTATTATCAATTGTAGATTCCAGAAATGTTGGGCTGAAGAATCTCAAAAGTCAAATCCATTTCTTTTACGCTGTCTGAATAATTGTGTTGGAGGAAGGTGAATAATTACACTTTCTCTATGATAAGATTCATGATGAGGTATGCCACCGGAGGCCTGTATTTTATACTTAACTATTAGCTGTTGTTTCTTTGTAGGTTTTGGTTTGGAGGCCTTTTCAAAGTATTGATTTCATTATCCTAATTGGAGGTGTCAGGATTAGAGGGATTGGGTCAAAATGGGTGGTTTGGGTTGGCAAAACACTAATTGTCTAAATTTATTATATTTTACTAAAAAAAATCAAATAGTGTGATGGCAAGAATTATATTATGGCAATTATAATCTAATTTGCTGAACAAAATGATTTAGGAGGATTTAGGCACCAAACAGCGACTTTCAACCTGCTTATAAGCATCTTTATGATTTTACCCATTTTACATGTTAAAAGTATAAACAAAATCTGAGTGGACCCATTCCTAAGCAAATGGATAGAAATTGTGACATCCACCAAGTATTGATCTGTCACAGTCAACTAAGGCAAGATCCAACCTCATTTTCACTTGTAGGTAGGCAGTGATCTTTCCCAGTTTGTGGGACCAGTTATATTAAGCTATCTCCTTGAGGTAAGTTTCATCTTGAGAATCCATTACTAGCTATTTGTTGCATTTATTATGTGATTTGTATTAGACTATATTATTATTAAGGTTTAGTAATAATTATTATTAGGGTTGAGCCCACGGGCCCGTTTAGGTTTTTAGGGTTTTATTGTAAACTCTATATAATGTAACCTAACCTGTCAATAATATCCAATCAAGTCTTTTACCATTTGACAACTTGTTCTTGTACGTGGCTACAATTTTTTCATAGTAGTTTCCCTCAAATTTTAAGCCTTTTGTTATTACTTCTATAGTAATGAAGTTACGAAGTTGAAAATTGTGCATATCTTGTATTAGTATGGACAAGGCTATGTTCATAGGTTTGGTATATAAATCCCTTGGTTCAGCTGGGTATGTATGCGGTACATATGACTTATTAATGTTTTATTTTATGGGGTAGTTTCACATATCTCCCTCTAAACATGCAAAATATCATATTTCCCAAAATCATGTTTTAAGAGCATTTTACCTTATGTATAAAAAACTTGTGTTTTGAGGATACATGATATTTTGCAAGTTTAGAGCGGGACGTATGAAATTCCCCTTTAATTTTTTTATCCACAGTAATTTTTTTCAATGTCATTCATGTAATAGATACAAGAAGGAAAGAGAGATGATGTTGATCTTCATCTATGTGAATCTATAAGCATGTTATCACTTCGTTATTCTCTCTATGTGCATGTGTATGTGCAACCTTTTCTTTTAAATAACAAATGCAGATGTTGGTTTTTCTCATTGTAGAAGTAAGTGGCCAAAAAAGGTTAATTATATGGTTGAGAATCACTAGAGATTAAATGAAGTACATCTATAATTGTTTCTTCTTCAGGGTGGATAAACAGATTAAGGACCTGGTGTAATAGTGAACCATCAAAGTAGTTTACTGGACTATTTAGTATCTTGTGTAGAGTATGAAGCTATAGTGAAAATTACAGGGTCAAGCTGTTTATTGCTCTATGTGCTTTGACAATAAATGTACTTGGCTATCTGTAGTTGACATGTTAAGTTTTTCCTTTTCTTTTGCAGTCTTTGCAACGAGGTGATCCTTCATGGATTGGCTACATCTATGCCTTCTCAATTTTTGTTGGTGTGGTATGTTGCAACTTGTACATTGGCTTTTAACTTCACATTTTTTAGAATAATTGCGGGAGAAAGAGTGAAATCATCGAAGAAAAAAGTTGTAGGAAAGGTTTTGGTCAAAGTGTTGATATCTTTGCTAACGAATGGTGAGCTCTCATCTATATAAAATCCAGTCACTGGGAGTTCTTTGTGAAGCACAATACTTTCAGAATGCTGTTAGAACCGGATTCAGGATAAGGTCAATTTTGGTAAGTTCTTTATTGTATAATTCCCTGGTAATTAATGAACTTGTTATAGGCATAATATATAATCTTGGTGATGAACTCAATAATGTATGTTGTTATAGGTGGCTGCTGTATTTCGCAAATCTTTGAGGCTGACTCATGAAGCCCGAAAGAATAATCCATCTGGGAAAACCATGAATATGATAACTACTGATGCTAATGCACTCCAGGTATGCATATGTTACAAAAGAGTTGTTAGCCACCTACTTTATTTTCATTCCTGTGATGAAGACTATGAAAAAGATGAATCATTGCTATGGCCTATGTGCAGCAAGTATGCAATCAACTTCATGGCTTATGGTCAGCTCCATTCAGAATTGTGCTTTCCATGGTTCTTCTTTATCAACAACTAGGGTTTGCTTCACTTTTGGGTTCTCTGGTCTTGGTTCTCATGTTTCCTATACAGGTACATTCAGTTGTTTTAATTGCTTAAAATCATCTCAGGTAATGGATTTTAAATATGCATCCTGGTTTGTGATTTTGCCTTTTTTGTATCAGGACTCTATAGCATTGTTTTTCTTTCTTATACTTAAAAAAAGTTCTATATAAAAAGAATCGTGGCGAGTTTGGTGGTAAATTTAGCTGTGGTTGCCATATTGAAGTAATATTTTTCCTGGATAACCTTATTTTTACCATTTTTGTACAATCTGCTGATAATAGACGATGATTGTCCGCAACATGAGGAGATTATCTAAGGAAGGATTACAATACACTGACAAAAGAGTTGGACTAATGAGTGAAATTTTGGCTGCAATACAAACCGTAAAGTATGTATTACTTAACAATAATTTCTTCTGGATTTTGTCTTTTTTGTAAATTAATTATTATTTTTGTGACACTACACAATTTACAGATGTTATGCATGGGAGGAAAGTTTTCAATCTAAAATTCAAACTATTAGGAAAGATGAGCTTATATGGTTATGGAAATCACAATTCTTAGGAGCGGTGAGCACCATTTTACAATTATACACCACTTTTTTGTTATATAATATATCTATAAATTCAAATGCTTAATTTTAAAGAACTTATGTTGGGTACTGAGGTTTACAATCTATATACTAGTAAGAGAAGGTATTGTGACACTGGTTATAAATATTTCATGTGTTATGTTTTGAAAGGTTATCATCCGATAACTTATTTTTAGAAAGACGAATTTCTTTTACTCATGGGGGACTTGAACCGAAGACCTCCAAATTCTAGGTGCTCTCCAGTGGCGGAGCTTGAACCATACTTAGGGGGGTGGGAGCGAAAGTAAACTATTTTAGGGGGGGGGAGAGCTCTATAATTATTAAAAATTTACACTAACATATCGAAAATTAACACTACTGGTGAAAAAAAGAGGGGGGGCGGGGGCCCCCTCCGGCCCTCAATAAACTTCGCCTATGATGCTCTCAGAGGCAAAAGCCTCTACCATTAGGCCATGAACCCCAGTGGTATCTCATGTATTTCATGTAATTACGGTTTTTTTATATTTCTATTTCTCTTTCTTGCAGTGCAACAATTTCATACTGAACAGTCTTCCCGTTCTTGTGGCGGTGATTTCGTTTGGTTTTTTCACATTGCTTGGTGGAGATTTGACACCTTCAAGGGCTTTCGCATCACTTTCCTTATTTACAGTGCTGCGAACTCCTTTAAGCACACTTCCTAATATAATTACTCAGGTTCTCTCTTTTCACCAATTCATATGTGTTTTTTGCAAGTCTTCAGATTACTAGTCACTAGAAGTGGCAAAATGGACGGTAAAAGGTTAAAGTTTTAGCCATAACACTTTTGTCTAAAATTTTCGATTTTTAGTAAATAATTAGTGTCTCTAATATGATCATAATAATTACACCTTTTCAATCATGATTTAACTTTTTTTACTAAAAAGATTTATGAGGTTTTATGCGTAGTAGTCAAAAGCGCAAGAGGAGCTCACCTAGGTGTTAGGCGAGGCACAACCATACCGCCTTTGCCTTCGTCAAGGTGCTTAGGTGAGTCCTCGGCAAGATTCCGGCGAAATTGCGGCAAGGTTTCCTATAAGCGTTGGACTTTATGGTGTAGGACAAATGAAGTAGAAGAGATAAGAAAAAGTGTGAAGTACATGCAAGAGGTCAGGAGTGAGGAGGATGTGTAGATAGAAGAAATGGACTATAGGAGTAAACAATCCACAACTACTCTATTATGTATAGGAGGACTATAGGAGTAGACAAGTGATGATGGTGTTAGTACTTGTCTGAGTTTTTCCACAAGAGTATTATTATTATTATTATTACTATTTTAATTACTATTACTATTATTGTTATTATTATTATTATAAATATTAATTATTATTAATGTTATAATTTATTATATATATGTGTGTGTATATATATACATATATATTCATATATGTGCATCTTTCTTGTTTGGGGCAAGTGCTTTTTTTGCGCCTACGCGACAAGCGAAGGCTTTTCCCCTTGAGTATGCCCCTGGTCTTCAACTACCATTGTTTTATGCATTAAGAACATATGTAAGGCTACTTTTGACTTGTTTGCCCTTTATCCTTTTCATCTTAATCTATTTGCTTTTATCTTAGCCATTGATATAGAACATAACCCAAACCGATCCATATATATAATTACGTCAAATTTTGACTTCTACAAGTCACCATGGTTGTTCATGAAATAATCTAGCTAAAAGGCAGTTGTTTGGCCGGATATCTTAATCTTTAAGCTATTTTGTTTAATGGTAATTTGTAGGCGGTGAATGCATATGTTTCATTACAGCGTTTGGAGGAACTATTTTTAGCTGAAGAGAGAATTTTGTTACCCAACCCACCACTTGAACCAGGGCATCCTGCAATTTCAATTAAAAATGGCTACTTTTCATGGGATCCAAATGGCCTGAAGCCAACATTAGCAGATATAAACATAGATATAGAGGTTGGCAGCTTAGTTGCAATTGTAGGGGGTACAGGAGAAGGAAAAACATCTCTTATTTCAGCAATGCTTGGTGAGCTTCCTCCTTTGGAAAACTCAACTGCTATCATCAGAGGAACAGTTGCTTATGTCCCTCAAATTTCATGGATATTCAATGCTACAGTAAGTTGCTGCGTTCAGTTCTTTTTGCATATTCAAGATGAGTGGGTCAGCTAGTTTGGGTAATGGGCCAAAAGATATACAATGGGTATTTCATCAATACACAGGCTAGGTGTGAACCACAAACATTACTTTGTGCCCCAATTCTTTATAAGCAAATGTGTAATTATCATTATGTAAACAATTTATGAATTAAAAACAGACTTTAGGCGACTTTACATGCATTTGACCCATTCACCTTTTAGCTATTTCTTTATTGGACAGTTCGTAAGTAAATACGTCAAAATTTCCATCTCTAGTGTGTCTAAACAGAAAAACATCATCTCATAGCTCATGTTAGCCTTTAGTATTTAACTATTAAGCCCCCCGCGTTGCAGTGGGGGGCATAAAATCATACTAAGTAGCACTAATTATATACCACCGTCAGTGACCACTAACACTGAAAAACTCGTATTAAAAAGAATAAAATAACAAAAAAATACAACTGAAAGAAAAATAGATGTAAAAACATTAAACCACGCAGGCGAAACGCAAAGCATCTAAAACAATAAGTCGATCTAGGACCAGCGCATTGCGACAGGGCCGTTAACGGGGAAAGAATAAGCGTAAAAACGTTGAACCACACATGCACGTTGCGGCGTTTTAACTCGCAAAATTTATAAAATGAAAAATTTTATATGAAAAACGCACCAAAAAATACAACAAACCACCCCAAAAAATAACAAATAAGTATAACTCGATATGCCACAACACAAAACCGCCCTAAAAATATACAACAAACCGCCTCAAAAAATAAGTACAACCAAAGATGCAAAGTATACAACCCAATATGCACAAAGAAGTTGGTAATTAGTAATATTTAAATTAAGTGCCGACTTTTACAATTTTGCATGTCCCGCCTTCGGATGAATGTTTGCAGGTGCGTGAAAACATATTATTTGGATCAAAATTTGAAGCTTCAAGATATTGGAAAACCATAGAAGTAACTGCATTGCAGCATGACCTTGATATTCTTCCAGTTAAGTGTCTTGACTTGAGTATCCAAGTGTGTATAACCTGTTGTTTCTTGATGGTTTGAGGTTAAATTTGTGTTCCTTTCTGCTGCTGTTTGTTAGGGTCATGATCTAACTGAGATTGGTGAAAGAGGGGTGAATATTAGTGGTGGTCAAAAGCAAAGAGTCTCAATGGCTAGAGCAGTGTACTCAAACTCAGATGTTTACATATTTGATGACCCGTTAAGTGCTCTAGATACTCATGTTGGCCGAGAGGTAAATTTGTGATAGGTTTTCGTCAATTATCTCTGTTATTTACGTGGTTCTAGAATACTAATTTTGAACTATATGTTTCTGTAAATTGATAAAACTTGCTTGAATATTTCATTGAATAAAACCAGTATATATACAAGAATAAGTCTAACTTATTAGGTAACTAATAAGGAAAAGATATGCACATAAATAATGATGCAAAAATAATATAACAAACGATATATTCCTAAACAATAGAAATTGGTCAAATATGTTTGACCGGGTCCAATCCAAATTGGCACTCGCTAATAGTTTCTTCTCTGATGAGTGTCGCAATCATCCATGTATGTTTTAGTTGGAGATGGAAAATTGGCATGTTGGGTAATCTATCAAACGGGTTTTGGTTAAAATGGGTAATTATTGGTGTGGGCAAAACGGGTCAGGTTGGGTTGACCTGAAAGACTTCTATTTTCATATATTCTACATATATTTGTTGCAAATTACGATTAGAAGACTATATTATTAAACTATTAATCATTTTTTTCTCATAAAGTGGTTGTGTGCTTTGAATGTATACTTTACATGACTTTCAACCCGCATGAATCATTTCATTATTAATTAGACCTTTTGTTTTTACTCATATAACCCACTTAGAGATAAGAAAAGAATAACCCAAATAAATTTTTAATTACCTCTCTGTTTTTAGTATCTTATGATAAAATTGTTCTATACACCAATACGTCCTTTCTCTCCCTCTCTATATATAGGATCTTATGATAAAATAATTCTGTAAATCAATACATCATATTACTTTTATATAACCCACAGCACATCCCATCTCCAGGTTTTCGAAAAATGCATCAAGGAAGAGCTGAGAGGGAAAACAAGAGTGCTTGTCACAAACCAGCTACATTTTCTTCCTCAGGTGGATAAAATTATTTTGGTCTCAGAAGGTATGGTTAGAGAGGAGGGGAACTTTGACGAGCTATCTAAAAATGGGTTGCTGTTCAAAACATTAATGGAAAAAGTGGGTGGAATGGACGATCACATGGATGAAAGTGAATGCAGAACCAATTTGGATCATGGATCCTCAAAACAGTATGCTGATGAGGTGGTGGGTGAGTTGACTGATGATCAAAGCATCACAACCAAAATGAATCGTAAATCTGTTCTTATAAAGCAAGAAGATAGGCAAACCGGTATTGTTAGCTGGAAAGTATTAGCAAGGTAAGCATCAGAGCGTGCATCTTCTCCCTTTTTTACCATTTCTTACAACATATAAATCCATGTTGAAAACAGAATTTGAACCCTTTTTTATGTTCTGTGGAAATAGAATGGTGACGGCAAGAGATCAGACTGGTAAACATATTATTTGATGTCTTTGCTTGGTAGTATAGGGGTAAACTTTGACTCATGTACCTATAATTGGGTTGATCCAGGTTATTGTTTATCTATAACGGTCACACAGGTTACGCCAAAATTTTAGTTAAAAGGCATTTGTTGAAAGAATCTGAAGTGCATTGAAATGCATTAAACCTCCAAAGTTGCTTTATAGAAAAAGTTTGATTGATTGATAATATACATTTTATACTCGTATTTTAAACATCAATTATATAATTATAATAAAAAAGAGGTTCGTATAAAAGCGCTAAGACAACTTGACCGTCACTAAAATATTACTCGTTTTGACTCATAACTCATTATCCAACCTGCCAACCTGCACATTTTGCCACCTCGACTTGTAAGGTATTCTTCTGCGGGTCGTTTATAAACGTTTGTGGCTCAAACAGTGATAACAAAAGCTCAAAGATCAATGTCTATTTACTGGAACAATTAGGACTACTATGTGATAGATGTTATATGACTTGGAGAAAGTTAAGCAAATATTTGACATTTTCAGACTATTAACTCTCTAGAACCGTCTATATTGATCATAAATTACAGGTACATGGATGCTTTAGGAGGCTTATGGGTTGTACTGATATTATTCACTTGCTATATATCAACTGAAGTGCTTCGAATATTAAGTAGCACATGGTTAAGTTACTGGACAGAACAAAGCAGCACAACGACTCGTGGGCCTGGTTTCTATGTTCTTGTCTATGCCCTCTTGTCCCTTGGACAGGTATGTGGACAATGGTCAATTTGGGTTGTATTTTATTCTTAAGGGGTCAATTTAAAATAATCGTAAAAATAAAACAGTCAAAATTCACTAAATGCGTATTTCAATGCTTATAGTATCCTATAAATTATTTTAATCGAAAGAAATTTGTATACTTATTTTACTAGTATAGTTTTCTTAATCTTATTGATTCATTAAGACTTACGGAAATTTTAATATCTGGATCAATTGCATTGGGCAGTCCAACGTGACGCGTCCCATTTTGTCCCGCAAATATAATTAGCCATTTTGACCCCTTACCCAACTTGCCTGGAACCGACAGTGTATGCTTACTCCACCAATTGCTGCATTCAGGTACTGGTAACTTTTGCAAATTCTTTCTGGTTAATTTCATCAAGCCTTCATGCAGCTAAAAGACTTCACGATACGATGCTGCATTCGGTTCTTAGAGCTTCCACAACATTTTTTCAAACTAACCCAATTGGACGGATGATTAATAGGTTTGCAAATGATCTTGGTGATATTGATCGTAATGTTGCTAGTATTGCAAATCAATTTCTAAATCAACTTTGGCAACTACTTTCAACTTTTGTGCTTATTGCCATTGTGAGCACAATATCTTTATGGGCCATAATGCCTCTTCTTTTTCTGTTTTACACAGCCTACCTCTACTATCAGGTAATCATCCTCTCTTACCCTTTTTGTTTCTTTATTCCTATTTTAATAAATTATTATTATTTTTCTTTGAAGCTTGCTTCTATTTCTTCTTTTAACATTTTTTATGAGAATCACTGTTCTTTTCATTAACGAAAAATGAGGTGGGAAAATGGCAGTCAGGTTGATTGTGTAATGGGTCGAAATGGGTAATTTTTTATATGAGTCAATCAGGCTAGGTCAGGTTGACCTGAAACACATCTGATTCCTTAAACATGTTGAACATGATTAAAGAAACTATATGATTACAATAATAGTAAAGAATTTTAAGCAAATAATAATTACATTTTGGGCAACCTGTTCAATCCATGTGCATTTTAGCTATTCTTTTCTTTATTTTGTGCCATTAATCTATATGGGATATACCATAATTGGTATTGAACTATTCATAAAGAAATGATAGACAACTCTACCAGAAACCATAACATGTAATGTTTTTATATATCAATTAATAGCCAGAAGCCATCGATGAGAAGACACAGGTATTCTTGAAGATCTAACTGTGTTTTCTTAATAAGAATTTATTAATAATCTTTCAGAAATTCAATTCCTTGTGTGATATCAGTGATTTGCCCATTATATATATGAGGTCTAACAAGCTCAAATTAAAAAATGTTTTGCAGAGCACGTCAAGGGAAGTGAAGCGTTTGGACTCTATAACCAGATCTCCTGTTTACGCACAATTTGGTGAAGCACTAAATGGTTTATCAAGCATTCGTGCTTACAAAGCATATGATCGTATAGCCACCATTAATGGGAAATCAATGGATAACAATATTAGATTCACCCTTATAAACCTCAGTTGCAACCGATGGCTGACCATAAGATTGGAAACATTAGGAGGTTTAATGATTTGGTTAACCGCCACTTTTGCTGTCATGCAGTTTTCAAGAACAAATGATCAAGTAGCTTTTGCATCTACAATCGGTTTACTCCTCAGTTATTCTCTAAATATCACAAATCTTCTGAGTAATGTTTTGAGACAAGCAAGTAGAGCAGAAAATAGTTTCAATGCTGTTGAGCGTGTGGGCACGTATATAGACTTACCATCGGAGGCTCCAGCCGTAATTGAGAAAAACCGTCCGCCACCTGGCTGGCCCTCATTTGGATCAGTGGAATTTGAAAATGTGGGATTTCGGTATAGACCTGGTCTTCCTTCTGTTTTGCATGGTTTATCTTTTAGCATATCTCCTACTGAAAAGGTAGGAGTAGTTGGTAGAACAGGTGCAGGGAAATCTACCATGATTAATGCGTTGTTTCGGTTGGTTGAGCTTGAAAAAGGAAGAATTTTGATTGATAACTATGATATCGCAAGTTTTGGATTGACAGATTTGCGTAAAGTTCTTGGTATTATACCACAATCACCTGTTCTTTTTTCAGGTATGATTTAATTTTGAGGAGAAAACTGCAAAAATAGTCCCTATGGTTTGATCATATTGCAAGTTTGGTCCCCAGATTTTAAAAATTGCAAATTTAGTCCAAACATTTGAAAGTTTGTTGCAAATTTAGTCCCCACCGTTAGTGTCAGTTAGTTTTTAACGATCTAGGGACTAAATATGCAATATGATCAAACAATAGGGACCAATTGCGCAATTTTCTCAAAAATTTAAAAAAACTAAAAATCATTTATAAATTAAAAAATTAAAATTTAAAAGTTTATATGTCATGTTTTTAATCAAAAAATACAAAACCCTTGTGAAAGTATAAATCCAAAAAATGAAAAATGAAATCAAACCATTTTTTTTATTTTTTTTACTTTAATATGATTTTTTCAATATTTATTTTGAATTTATAAATGTTTATTCGATTGTATTTTTTAAATTTTTATTGGTTTTATTTAATTTTTTACTATAATCACATACTTTTTTTCAATACTTTTCGCTTTCTTTTTTTACATACGTTTTATTTTTACTTTTATTTAGTTTTGAATTTGATTTGATTTTTAACCTTTATTTTATTTTTTTAAAATTATTGAAATTTATTATTGATGTTTATTTGAATTTATTATGTTTGATTTTAATTTCTTTTAAATTTATTTGATTTTCAATTTTTTTTAGTTTTCAATTTTTTTTTAATTTTTTGAGCAAATTGCACAATTAGTCCCTATGGTTTGATCATATTGCATATTTAGTCCCTAGATCGTTAAAAACTAACGAACACTAACGGTGGGGACTAAATTTGCAACAAACTTCCAAAAGTTTGGACTAAATTTGCAATTTTTAAAATCTAGGGACCAAACTTGTAATATGATCAAACCATGGGGACTATTTTTGCAATTTTCTCTAATTTTGAGCATGATTCGCAATACAAATATATCCCATTGCGTTCTCAAGTTTAAATATAATAGAATTAATAAGAAAAAGATAGATGTACTAAAATAAAACTTTACGTGTAATGAGAACGAAAAAAAGGAAAAGGAAGTGTAATGTATCGATAGTAATGGGTTTGGGTCGAAATGAACGGGTCGGCTTGGGTTTACTGGCAGACATTTTCAGTCCATTTTCGTTTCTTTTTTTTGGTACATAACTAATTTGTTACTTATGATTACAAAGACAATGTTTTTTAGTAATAATCTAAACCTTGGAGTAAAGCAATATAGGAGGTTCTACGCATTAAAATAGCATGCGACACATTTGACCAGTTCATCTTTTAACTAAACTTTTCTATTCGACCCATTTTACAATGGCTAACAACAGGAATAAACCCGTTTATAAGCAAATGGGGTCGAAGTTGCGATGTCCAGAAAAGAGGAACACATAAGACAGTGTGGTCGAATTTGTATGTATGATATAATATATGGGGTTTTGTCCTTGAACAATTTGAAACACGACACAAACACAACATGACATGACACGTTATCTTTGCGATTGACATGTCTAACCCGTCTAATAAACAAGTCGTGTTTGTGGTGTTCTAAAACTAAACGGATCGAGCCGTCAACACATTAAAACTAACACTACAAAAACTAAAACATATACTTATGTGTTCAACTCGCCAATCCGTTGTCTTGCCAACACATTTGATTTGTTCTAGTTCATTATTTTAACCCATCCACCTGCTACACTAGACCACCTGATTAAATTTTGATGCCAACCTAATTATGAGTGTGTCTACTAACACTCACCGTGTTAGAAAAAGATATAATTTGTTCTTAAAATGACCAGCATCTTTTAACTATATATAGTTATCACAAAGTAGAGGCAGATATGGAGCTTACGATAAGATGGTACACGTATAAATCAATGTACATGATATAAGATGTAGCCAATTTATATAATTTTGTTATGAAAGATAAGAACTAATCTAGTTATTGACTATCAAAATTTACTAATCTTCTATTGTCTTCTAGGCACGGTGCGTTTTAATCTTGATCCATTTAATGAGCATAGTGATGTTGAGCTTTGGGAGGCTCTTGAGCGGTCATATTTAAAACAGGCAATTATCAGAAATCCCTTTGGTTTGGATGCCGAGGTATGACTTCATATCTTACTCTTTGGTGTATTTTACACCGTGAAGGTATATGATGTAAATCAGACAAGTAGGTAACAACTAAAATGAGTCCGGATCACAATGGGCGACTTTTTTTGACAAATCGGGTTGGGTTGATAAAAAAACACTTTCTTCAAATATTTTAGATAATCAGTGTGTTAAAACTCAAGACTTGTATTATTTAAAAGATAATCTAAGTTTTTTGTATAAAATGATCTAGAGGTTCTCTATGCTTTTGACCAGGTTTGACATGTTTCTTAGTAATTTTTATAATTTTTGTTCTTTTGATCTGTTAGAGATCAAGTACAATCCCAATCAACCCTTCATTAGTAAATCTAAATTGTTGTTTGGTACATAATATATATGAGAAAATCAAAAGTTGTGTAAAGTTGATGTTAATGAGTGAGTTTTTGATTGTAATGAAGGTGTCGGAGGGAGGTGAGAATTTTAGCGTTGGACAGAGACAACTACTGAGTCTTGCAAGGGCATTGATAAGAAAATCAAAGATTCTTGTTCTTGATGAAGCAACTGCAGCAGTTGATGTCAGGACCGATGATTTAATACAAAAAACAATCAGAAAAGAATTCAAATCATGCACAATGCTTATTATTGCTCATCGACTCAACACCATCATCGACTGCAATAGAATTCTAGTGCTT
Organism: Flaveria ramosissima; assembly: GCA_025215565.1. Taxonomy (NCBI): domain Eukaryota; kingdom Viridiplantae; phylum Streptophyta; class Magnoliopsida; order Asterales; family Asteraceae; genus Flaveria; species Flaveria ramosissima. The sequence goes on along the minus strand of CM046044.1, from coordinate 29,092,347 downwards.
GAAAGCGGTCAAGTATGTCTTCGTATTGATAACATCTAATTTTACACAATGGGCATGTAGTCTAATGGGTGAAATACAGGCTTTTTTTGTACAGGTTGAAATGGCTGGGTCGGGGTGGGTTGACCCCCAAATGATACTTTTCCATTTTTAATTTCTAATTAATGTGGTAAATATGATTATAGAAACAATATAATTACTAAAATAATCTTTTATCTTTTAAATAAAAAAATAGGATTAGCACTAAAATGTGGACTTTGGATAACTTTAAACCCGTTTCACCCTTCCCCTTTTAGGTACTTTTTTCTTTATTTTGCCCACTTTGAGATAAAACACAACCTAAATCGAGAAACAAACAGATCAAAGTTTTCACTTCTGGAAATTACATGATACATTTTACAAAAGAATTTTGTATTCCTTTCAGATTTTGGAATATGATTCCCCAGAAAGATTGATATCACGTGAAGGACCGTTCTTGAAGATGGTTCAAAGTACAGGGGCTGCAAATGCTCAGTATTTACAGGACATTGTACTTGGTAGAGAAGGAATAAACAAATTCAGTGGAGAAGAGCCTACAGCTTCACAAATTGCTCTTGATATAAGCCCTGAAGATCACAGGTGACAAGACATTAGCCTGTGTTTTAACAAAGACAAAAATATGCATATGAAGACTGGAAATTTTAAAAGAACTATCATGTGATGAAAACAAATTACAAGGTCTCCTTTATTTTTTTGTCACATTTGTAGCAACAGCCCACACACAAACATTCTAGAAATTCCCACTCTCTTTGCCTTTAAAAAAGAAAATTTCATTTTTGTTTTGTTCATTTTAAGGACAAAGAAGATGAAATGGTTGCCTTTTATTGTGGGAGTTATGTCCACCCACTAATATTATTTAATTTCCCAACCATACTATTTATAATTTTTTTTTTGCTAATATTGATTTTCTTTTTGATTTATTATAAAAATATAAAGAAGATAATTTTTTCCTAATATATTTATAATGTTTCTTATTTTGGAAATTGGGTATTTAATGTTATCACTTATGGAATTGTGTTTTGGATTTTGATTACCGTGATAGTGATATGTGAGCCTTTGTCGGGTTGGGGTGTTACAGTTTTGGTATCAAAGCACAGGTTCTTTCTTGTAGAAACTTAAAAACTTAAAACTAAATTTGTGAGGTACTGGTTAGACATGGGGTTTAGGTTCTAATCTTCCGCTTAATCTATACCTAACTACTTACACGTAAATTTTTGTTTTTAGTTATCATGGCTTCTAATAAATGCACGAACAATCAAAATGTTGAGAATAACTCTTTAATTGATACTCCTCTAGAAACCTTTGTTGCTAATGCCATAAATGCGGCTATTCCCGGATTGCTTCCTAATTTGGGAGGAACATGGACCGTTATTCGAGGGAAATAACACTAGACCACTGCCAGCTGGAAATAACACAAGACCACCCAGTGGAAACAATACAGGACCACCACATGGTGGAAGCAACACCGGACCTCCCCCTGGTGGAACTAACTCAGGGCCACCTCCCGGGCGGAATAACACGGGATCACCTCCTAATGGAAATGCAACACCACCTGTGGCTAAGATTCATGTTTGGCTTGACCGCTTTATGAAACAAAGACCAAGATCTTTAAGTGATGTTGCTACCCCAATGGATGCTCAGAACTGGATAACCCATGTGGAAAAGATTTTTGAGGTGTTAGGGGTGGGTAATATATTTAAAACGAGGTTGGCTTTTTAGAAAATGGAGGTGATGCTCTAGCTTGGTGGGAAGGGGTCAAATTTGCACATGGTGAAGAGGATATGATGCTACCCTTCCTTGGGTTGATTTCCGCACTATATTTTTCCGAAAATATTTCTCTGAAGTGGAACAGAATGAGTATGCATGAGAATATGCGTCTATTGAGCAACGAGATGATAATCCTGGCTAGAATACATGGTTAGATTCTGTAGATTGGCTAGTTTATTTAGGGAAGCTGCAGATAGCCTAGTAGTCCAAGCAGAAAAGTTGAAATGAGTAGTTCATGAGAGAACTCGAAGATGGATAGTGACCCAAAAGTTTAACAACATGAATGAAGTAGTCGATGCTGTGAGAACACTTGACAAAAAGAATAAGAAGAGGTTGGCTACATCCGAGGAGAGTCGTAAGAGAAACCGTGAGAGGAACACCATCACACCTTCTAGGCAGTCTTCGAACCGGAATCATAATATAAGTGACCACAAAGCCAAATTCAACAAAAATAATAACTTCCAAGGTAATCAATGGAAACAAAAAACCCTAAGCCTATCGAAAACCAAGGTCAAGAGCAAGCCCCAGTATGCACTACATATAGGAAACGTCATTTTGGCATCTATCATCGAGCTTTAGGAGCCTATTTCAGATGTGGAAAAACTGGTCATTTACTGAAAGACTATCTGTATCATGGTAATAAAGGAAAGATAGGAGGTAATACTAATCAACCTACTAACGACAGACAGATGTTTGCCAAAGGCGGAGGATGCAGCAAACACACTAGGTACGATTCTTAATATTGCTCACATATGTGAACCTAATATGTCTACCATTATTTATGCTTGTTATTTGTTTACTAAGTATATCATCGTATCGTAAATTTCTTAGGTACGGTTTCTTGTACTCTTATTTTAGGCACTCACAATATTCAGGTCTTATTCGATACCAAATCAACACATTCTATAGTTTTCAATCTTTTGTTAAACATCTAGCGACGACTCCCACATTATTAGAAAATACTCTGAATATTATGACTCCTATGGGAAACTCTGTTACAATCTGTCACGTGGGTGAGGATTGTCCGATCCGAGTTGAATCGCTTATTCTTACAGCGGATTTGTTACCCATGCAAATAGAAGATTTTGATGTTATCTTGGGTATGGACTGGTAACATCATGTCATAATTGAGTGTCAAACTCGTTACGTTTTGTTTGGAGATCCTTGTTGGTCCAATTGATCGATAAACAGTGCAATCGATCATCAAAACGTTAAAACTCCACTAATCAAACATCCATGGTAACCACACAACAATGATATAGAATCAAAAGTGTTCAATAATAAAGAATACAAATCAAACAACAAGATCACTAGAGCCCTCTCCTGCCCTTGATGAGCCTTTGATGTATCTGTAAGATCATTTAACCCAGATTGAGTTAACTGATTTAGCAGGCCGGCTGATGCTTTTAACTTATTCAGTTCCGTCAGTAATCTATTAATTAAAACCTGTTGATCCATCATCATCTTAGGGGCTGTTTGACAACTTCTGAATGATTAAGTGCTGGTCCAATAAGAGGTCTGAACCATTAAGTGCTGAACCATTAAGAGGTCTGAACCATTAAGAGCTAGTATATCGTTTTACTATTCAAATGCACATGTCTGACCAATTCAGATAAGAGGTCTTAACCATTCAGCATTAGACCTCTTAGCCATTCAACACTAGTATAATGCTTACCATTCAGAGGCAAATGTCTGAACCATTCAGACATCTGCTTGCGAAACAAACAGTTTGAACCATTAAGTGCTGAACCATTCAGACATCTGAACCATTAAGAGGCTGATTAAGAGGCTGCCAAACAGCCCCTTAGTCATACTCTCTAGCATCTCATCTTTCTTCTTCTCTCTCAATTCCTGATTCACCAGTTTTGTCTTAATCATACTTAACTAATTTGCCAGAGAAGAGTTAAGATTTCTAATCACATCTTCATCCAAAGTTAACCTTTCATCTCTTCTTTGAGTCTCAGAGAAGGTCTGATGTTTATGCTTTGACCTCCTCTTAGTCACCCTCTTAGATTCTGCTTGATCAGTCTTTTTCTTTGATCTCTTTTCCTTTTCAACTCTTAGAGCCTCCTCAACCTCATCAATTTCCTCCTCAAAATCATATTATTTTTCCTTGGCATATTTCTTTCTCTTCTTGATAGTCTCAGATTGTTTTTCCCTATTCTTCTCAGCATTCTTGTTCTCTGTCTCTATCACCCTTCTGATATAGTTCCACCTCTCTGCTGTATACATATTTTCCCATAAGTGAGTAATCTTTCCACTAAAATCATGTCTTATTGCAGAGTAGTCAGTAAATATTCTTGTGTTCATTTGAACAAGCCTCTTAATTTCATCATGACGTGGAACATTAGGGATCAAATCCTCAATCAACATCTGTATGAATCTTGGATATAGAAGCCATTTGTCTTTCTTCAAAGCCATGATATTCTCAGTCATACAATCAAAGATCAGCTTGGCAATGTTGGCCTTTTGGCCTCTGTAGAATATGATCATGGCCCTTGCCCAATCTAGGTTTAGCCCATCTAACTCTCCTTTCCTGTGATCTAAACACATGATGAATACGTGAAGGATGTATCTCCATTCTTTGGATAGAAAGGATTTCTTGATTTCCTTTCTAGTGCCAAACCAATGCTCTTGAAAGCCTCCAACACCTTAGACTTAGATAAAAACACCTCATCTCCAGAGTCATCCTCTAGTCTCAGAATCCTCACAATAATGTCCACAATTATAGAGATGTCATGCTCCAAAACTCTTGCAACAATCCGCTGTGGGGTGGACCTTGTGTCATACTCTACCATTCTCCAGAAATCTCTGATATGAAGATTATAAATGGTCGAAGAGTGAGAAATAGCATAAGAAATGGTTGACTTCCTGAGCCATCGAATACAGTCTCTGAAGCCCACAGCTTTTGGATTCTGATCAAATAGGAAAGATAAAAAATAAAAAAAGATAAAATTAAAGTAAAACATATATAGTTTCGCTAGTTTCGGCAGGGTGAAATTGTAGTTTCGCTGAGATCAGAGAAACTGAACAAGAGGGTGAGAGAAATTGTAGCTTCGCTGAATTCAGTCATGCGAAACTATCAAGTTCGCACGGGCAGCATGACAGTCATGCGAAATTGTATTAGCACTTGAAGAAAATATTACCCGTTCATTAGATTGTGAAATTTTAGTTGGGGTAAACGATGGAATGGGATGAGAAAAGAACTTTTCAAAGCACTTTCCTTTAGTTTTATCATTACGAGCAATAACATAATCATCCACAATCTCATTCATGCAAACATTTGAAATATCATCATTACATCTTAAATCATTCAACAAAGAAGTGGAACACCCACTTGAACATATAGAGTTAATGTCTGAGACAGACTTTTGAGAAATAAAAAAGTTACTCAAACTAGAACTATTATCTAGAACAGATTGTTGAGATTTAGGGGTACTAAGGCTATGGAATCTAAGTCCACTCGTTGGTCTATAACCGTACTCCTCACGCACTTTCTTACGATTAAAACCTTCTAAACCTACAGACAGATTGTTAGTATATGATTGAATTAAATCATTTGAAGGATGAGGAATTGGTATTGGTGAATAACAGTAAGTACTAGGAGGATAAGCTGAAACATTTTCATAACCCAAACATGTTTTAATCCTAGTCCCCCGTTGTGATTTACACAAATCGTCATGTTTCATCCCTGAGATTATCCATTTATCAAGTTTTGACTGAAGTTTACTTGTTTCAAACTCAGCAAGAGTGACTCTTTCAGTCAAAGTATTTATTTCAACATTTATTTCTAAAACTAGTCTTTTAAGATGTTCATTTTCTTTTAAAGCTTCATTTAATTTAACAAAGTATTTTGACTCATTTAGTTTAAGCTTTTCATTGATTCGTTTTAGTTCTTTTTCACTATCAAGTAATAGACGATTTACTTTATAAACACCAAATAATCTGATTTTGCAAGCAGAAGAACACATGTCTTGTATTACCTCATACAGGAAGACCCATTACCACCATTTCTGCTGCGAGGGCTCTGTCACATTAGCACACTTGAGTACTTTTCTTGATTTCCTCAACACTGGTTGTACTAGCTTGCTTCTCCTTGCCCTTCTCCTCAGACTATATCTTCACCAACTCCACATTCTCAGCCTTTAATTCTTTCAGATTATCATTCTTCTCACCAACATCCACACTTTCTTCACCGTAATCCTTCTTTTCACCCATTCTTGTACCCTCTAACCTGGCTTGTTCAACTTCCTCATGGATAAGAGTCTGATTAACTTCAGATTCATTGGTAAACTCTTTAAAAGGATCAAACTCTTCAATACTCTCCTCTTCATCTACTATCTCAGCTACTAAGGCTTGGTTGATTTCCTCTTTGGTATCTTCAGCTTCAGCACTTCAATCAAACTTGTAATCAGCACTGTCTCTTTCTTTTGCTTACTTTCTTCTTTCTCTCCACCAGAGACTAGTCTTGGAACTCTTGAGTTGCTTGGGTCAGTTATTATTGGCAAAGGACATTCTCTTTTGAAATGTCCTAACTATTTGCATTTAAAACATCTTAACTTGAATTTGTCAAAACCTAATCTTGAGTTGGAATTTTGACCTCCAAAATTCTTTTTGCCAGTCCTTTCCATAAACCTCCTAGCCCGAGAGTCAACAATGCCATCTGCCACTGAATCTATGTTTCTTCCAAGTCATCTGGGTCAACTTGATACATATCTTTCATAGTCATCCCTTTTCCTTTCAATTCACCAGCTACCAGTGCTTCGTAGCTGTGGACAAACATACCAAACAGTGCCATTATGTCAGATGGAATCGAAGTACTAGAAGCAACCTTTGAGTTTGATTGATCACTGAATGAGATACCACCACCACTTGATTGATCAAATGAAACATTTGTAGTTGAGCATCCTTGTCTTGATGCATGAATTGACGAGCTTGTAGCGGATGTGTTTGATGCAACATATTTAGAAAAACCAGATGATGGCATCATAGACTGATTGAACTCTCTCCTTTTCAAATCCAATTCAAAAGACTTCAATTTGTTGATGATATCCATAAGCTTGTAATCAGTGAATCCTCTCTCTTGCTTTAACATTCGCACTTGTAGACTCCATTAAGGTGGAAGTGAATCCAACAGCCTATTCACTTGTTCAAAATTTGAAAGCTTTTCATCATATTTTTTCAGAGTGCTTGAGACCGTCAGAAAACGATTTGTTAAGTCAGTAAGGTTCTCATTATTGTATCCCATGAACGAATTGAACTCCTTCTCAACCTGTATCCCTTTGTCCTTGACTAACTCATCATTCCCATCATAGAATTCACATAAGGCATTATACAGAGATTTGTTATTTTTGTGTTCGGCAAAGCGGTTGTAAATGTCAGGTGCAAGACACAAAGTTAAAGCTCCGAATGCCTTTTGGTCTCTGTCAATCAGTTTCAAATCTCTCTCATTGAATGTAGATGGATCCTTGTTTTGAGAGACAACCTCCCCAACGGTAACAATAGGAATACGCGGACCAGAGATGATTGATTCCCATTGATTGTGATCTATGTAATAAAAGAATACCTTCAAACACATCTTCCAGTCTTCAAAGTTATATCCATTGATCAATCTTGGAGGTCGGTTTGGTGCCACACTCTCCAAATCAGATATCGTAAGAGTTGCCATTTTAGATATGATCAAACAAGTAGTTTCACAGGGAATGAGCTAGTTTCGCTACTAATTTCGCTCAGAGTTTCGGCAGCAGTTTCGCTAGCAAGCAGCTCACTGATACTAGTTTCGCAAGCAATTTCGCTCGAAACTAGTTAAACTTTCGTCAGAGGGAAATTAGGCAACAATTTCGCTAAGAAGAAGTGCACGAACACAGATGAACTTTCGTTCAATAATGGTACTTTCCTAGGGATCATAAGAACAAACACAACTAACAAAACAACAATAGTTTCGTTGAATGAAGATACAGTTTCGCTGAATGAATCTGAAAACAATTTTCAACACGGAATTGATCCAAAATCACCCAAATCTTAAAGCACTTAAGATTTGATGATTACAGAAGCTTTTTACACCAAGTACTAACCAAACTCAATCAATTTCCATAACCAAATCACTCAAAATCGATCCAGAATTGATGAAACAGTGATTTTGAACTAAAATACATAAAAACTCAATCAATCAAGAGCACATAGGCTCTAATACCATTTTGTTGGTCCAATTGATCAATAAACACTGCAACCGATGATCAAAACGTTCAAAATCCACTAATCAAACATCCATGGTAACCTAGAATTAAAAGTGTTCAAGAATAAAGAATACAAATTAAACAATAACAAGATCAAAGGCTCAATATGAATTCTATTAGCATCCAACTACCAAAATCAGACTTGCAACAATATTTTTGATTTAGGGTTTTTGCAAGGTTCCCTACAATGATGGAATCAAAACAATTTATAGGCTAGCTAGTTTCGCTAACAGTTTCGCTAGAAACTGTCAGGCCCATGACCAGTTTCGCATGGCGATGAAACATAGTTTCGCTAGGTGAAACTGGTCTGCTGATTATGAGGGAATTTACAGTTTCGCTCTATAAGGTTTAATATAAGGCTGATGCAACCCAAACACCCAAAGTCTCCCTGCATGCATGCACAAGTGTACTGAAGTGGAATGCTTCGGAAGTTTCACACTCTGCCTTAGAAAATATTCTAAGTGTGAAATCTTCCGAAGCCAAGACCAATATCTTCCAAAACCAAAGATAAAGTCTTCCGAAGCCAACACTTGAAGACAGATTTTTTTCGAAGACTTTTGAACACATGCTTTATCTGATGTACCTTTTCCATAAAGCTGGACCCTTTTTCGCCGCAACTCTGATAAGACACCAACTTTACATAAGTTGGTGAAAGGTCCATGCTTTTGGTAACTGTACATTGAGGTCTTGAGTTTGTAACTTTCTACTTTATGTACTTTATCCTTTTTGTAATATATTAGGATGTGAGCTATGGCATGTCATAGTCACTAGTCAAAAGGCAATCTGTCTTTTGACTCTACATTGATGTTGTTGTTGTCTAGATCATGTATCCAGCTGGCCTTTAAAGTATGGCCGACTGTAGGTTGTAGTATAAGATCATGTATCCAGCTGGCCTTTAAAGTATGGCCGGCTGTAGGTTGTAGTATAAGTATCTCTGGTCCTTTGTATCTTAAACCATTGCTTTGTAAACACTTGTAAAGAACTAGAGAGCAATATACATTAACCTTGAAAACCAACTACTTGTGTTGTTCTTGTTCTGTCTCTTATACTTGTGTTTCTTAGTTCTCATTAAAGCTAGTTTCTAGTTCCCCATTTGATCTGTTAAGTGTTGTTGCACACTCTCCTCTTTGTGTTGTTGTGTTGTAAACAAGTACCCTTTAACGGTCCTGCAATTGGTATCAGAGCATTTCAGGCTCTTGATATAAGATCTCACCATCTTAAGATCCCTCACACACACAAAATACTTAACAACTCAAATGGCAGCTATCTCTAAAGTTGATATGAAAACTGGAATCATGACAAAGTTCCCACTGATCACTCTTGATGACTTTGACACTTGGTGCCAAAGAATGGAAGGCTTTATCAAGTCTCTAGACTCAAGAATGTGGGAATCTGTTGTTACTAGACCTTACATACCAAGCACCTCTTCAGCTGCTGCTGGAGGTGGTATGATCCCCAAGGTTGTGGCTGACTACTCAGATGAAGATAGAAAGAGAGTTTGATCAAAAGGCCATGACAGCCCTTCAGACTGCTCTTCCAAACTATATATACAGAGGTTTCAAGAAATGCAAAACAGCTAAGCAGCTGTGGGATGCATTGAAACTGATGTATGAGGGTTCCACTGAAGCCAAGGAGAACAAGAAGGATCTCCTGAAGCAGCAGTTTTAAAATTTCACCTTCAAAACAGGTGAGACCATGACTCAACAATACTTTAGGTATGTTGAGATTGTGGATACTCTAGTGGATGTTGGAGTAACTCTTGAGAACAAGGATATTGTAAGGAAGTTCATGTCCTCTCTTCCTAGGCAATGGACACATTATTGTGTTGTTATCAAAAGGACTGAGAACCTTAAGACTCTCACTTTGACAGAGTTGTATGACATTCTAAGTGGATACCAGATGGAGATGAACATGCAAGGTTCATCTGGTAACTCCAGCAATCAAATAGGTTCAGCCCTTCATGTGACTGAAAGGGATAGCATAAAACCCCAACATCATCTCATATGCTACCCTGACAACTCACAAAAGGGTCTTTTCATCACCTTCCTGGAGACACCAAGGGAGAACCATACTCAAAAAAGCCCATTCCAAGAGACAAGTTCTTCTCAAGCCTTTGTGTCTTCTGATGAAAGTTGTGGCAGCTTTCTCTTCACCCTTGAAGACCTGGACTGTATCCATCCAGATGATCTGGAGTATATGGAGATAGTCCAGCAAATGGCTCTTCTCACTCACAAAGCCAAGAAGTTCTACAAGCGGACAGGAAGGAAGTTTCCCAGCAATACAGCTAGTGGAAAGTTTGGGCTGGATAAGAGCAAAGTTAAGTGTTACTACTGTAACCTGATGGGACACTTTGCTAGAGAGTGCAAGGCACCAAGAACAAATGGTGGCCAAGCACAATCCAGACCAAACTACACTGATAAAGCCACCCAGAATGAGAAGCCAAAGCAGTAAGCTGTTGTTGCTGTTAAAGAAGGAGGCTTTGACTGGAGCTTTCAGGTAGAAGATGCATCTTCAAACCAAGCATTGATGGCTGACCATGATGAAGCCAAGGTATTGGAACATCTCTGTACTCTTGAATGTATTGCTAAAGTCAACAGATACAGGTCCTATAACTTAGAGATGAGATCTGATCTTGAGTCCTTGAACATTTTAAAATCTGATTTCAAAAAGGCTGAAAATGACTATAAGTTAAAGATAGAGGACTTAGAGAAAACTGTCACACCCCAACCTTGACGGCGGAAACGTCGAGATGTGAGGGTTAAGATCGTTCACAGCCACATAACGCTATTAATAAACTCAAATATATTATCATAAGTTTTAAATGTAACATTAAAATATAAGTCTCAAACAAGTAAACTCAACATGCATAAAGAGTAAATTTCAAGTTCATCCATTTATTTGTCTAGGTCCATTCCTAGGTGTGAATAATCTTCAAAAGTGGCAATCAAACTTGTGCGTTTCCTGAAACATGTTAATAATAAAAGGTCAACATAAAGTTGGTGAGATTTCTATAGTTTTTAATACATAAGTATATAAAAGATGACAATTCATGTTATAAATTAGTGAACAAAGTAACTAGGGATGTAAGACAGAATGCACAATTAAACCTTGACAGTTTACAAGTTCTCACGTTTACAAGTTTATACGATTAGCTAAGTGTACTTGGATTAACCAAGCAGGCTTGTCAAGCCCATAGATCTATGACGTTGCCAGGCTAGCAATAGTTAATGATTGTACATATAATCGTCAATACATGGTAATTACTAAGATCAACTAACCACAACATACAAGTGAATTGCCATAAGTTTACAAGAATCAAACGTTTTACGAGTGCAACGATTATAAGGTAACATGTTTCACCCCAAAGTGTGAAAATATGAAAAAAGGGGTATAGAAATACTCACTTGATCAATAAAATATATAATTGATGATTAATAAAAAATAATAAGCGTCGTTCCAACGTAAACCGTCACAAGGCACCTAAATATAAATATTTACAAGATTTAAGTTCATTTATAAGTTAAACGATTTAACGAGAACTAGGGTTTCAATAAGAATTTGGGGTTTTTTTTATAAATGGAATTTGTTATCGGAATCATATATATATATATATATATATATATATTAATACATTGAAGAAATCTTAATTAATTCTTTTTGTATTGATTTATGAAATTCAAGAAATTGAATCCTTATAATGATTTAATTATGAAATGTGAATAAAATTTTGTAATTAACATAATTAATCTATGACCAATAATAATCTAATGATTTCAACTTTTTAATGTTTATTTCTAAACCAATTATAGCATTTGTTAATAATATTTTATAAAAATATTAATGTATTTTGATTGGTAAATTTCCAGAAAATAATTAGTTAACTTTAAAAATAAACAAAGTTTACAAAATTTATTTTTATAATTTTTAAAAATTTTTCTATAATTTTTTATAGGCTGCAAAAGCCCAAAAAAATTAAATTGAGGTTGCCCGGGTTCGAACCCGGGACCTCAAGAATGACATGGGAGTGTTTTACCAATAGACTGGGTAGCCTATGCCTGACAAAAACCGTTTCCCATATCTTTAAACAAATCAAATAGAAACCCCCAAATCCTAAGAACCCTAGATTCTTTTGGTTTCAAATTGAACCCTAAATCGATGTTGTCAATCAAATTAATGTTAGGGCTTTTGCTCCCCAACAGAAATCGAGTATGTACATGCCTTTGATTACCCGTATTGAAGTGTGGAGCACAAGAATAGGTGATAGACAGGTCGCGGTTGTCTTGGGTCCAATCGACGAGCAATTGCTGATGATAATTGAATTAACCTCGAGAGCAGCTTCGTATGTTGTTCTAGACTTAAATCCCCTTTCCAATTTCAACTCTTGGTGTGCAGAGAGTAGTGTTCAAACGAGTAGCAGGTCGCGACGTTTGTGCGGTTCGTTGGGATAATCAAATGTGTTTTGGGTAAAATGGTGTTTAGTAAGAGATTAGATATGGTTAAGCGATCGTTCGTAATTCATTTAATTGTGCAATTATCGGGTTATTGTTGTCGAACGGCTTTGAGGGTTAATGAGGATCGGTTACGAGTTCAATCGTCCTTTTTAACTTAGATTAAAAGGCTTCAAACGTTCATAATGGTTTCCAGCAGTGAATAGCATCAGTTAGAGCATCAAATTCGGGGGTTATACGTGGTTTTGGAAGTCGCAGGAGGGTCGCCGGCGACGACTGGAGAAAGCCGCCGGAAATGCGGGTAAAGAGGGGAATTTGGTTTGATGTTTTTAAGAATTCCTCGAAAGTGAAGGACACATAGTCGTAGCAATTCCTCGAGGGGTTTGAATTGTTTGTTCGGTTTGACCATCAGTTTGAGGATGGTAAGCCGTACTTAAATCCAATTGAGTACCCCAAGAGTTCTTGCTGAGACGACCAAAAGTGCGAAGTGAAACGAGCGTCTCGGTCGGATATGATATCCAACGGCACGCCATGACGACTCACAATTTCGTCAATATAGATGCGAGCCAATCTTGAAACTTTGTATGTATCTCGTATAGGTATGAAATGTGCTGTCTTGGTCAAACGGTCAACAATCACCCATATACTATCATGACCACGAGGAGTACGAGGTAACTTGGTTTGAAATCCATGGATATATGTTCTCATTTCCACATAGGGATCTCGTGTTGTTCAAGTAAACCACTTGGTCGTTGATGCTCGGCTTTGACTCTTGCACACGTGAGACACTTGGAAACATAAGACGCGATATCTTTCTTCATTCCAGGCCACCAATATTGACCACGCAGGTCCATGTACATCTTATCGGAGCCACGATGAATAGAATATCGAGTTTGATGAGCTTCGTTCATAATGAAGTGTCGAAGGTTATCACGATTCGGAATCCAAAGTCGATTCAAGAAGTACCACATGCCGTTTGGTTTTGTCTCTGTTGTGACCGAACGCTAAACACCAAATCTTCATCTTTCCCTTCGTCGGTAACGCCACTTGTTGAGCCTCGCGAATGCATAACTCGAGATCACTATCAATCCTTATGTTTTGAAGCAAGATAGTAGCCTCGTTAACATCCACATGGATCTCGGTATCAAATTCCCCTAACGTGTCAAACCGTTGCCTTCGATCCCAGATTTCTTGAAGTGAGACAACCTTGTTGTGGACCTTGCGACTCAGCGCGTCGACTACAACATTCGCCTTCCCAGGGTGGTAACGAATGTCGCAGTTGTAATCGCTAATCAACTCAATCCAACGTCTTTGCCTCATGTTGAGATCCTTTTGATTGAACACATGTTGGAGACTCTTATGATCGGTGTAGACTATGCATTGCGTCCCATAAAGATAATGTCGCAAGATCTTCAAAGCGAAAACCACAGCACCAAGTTCAAGATCGTGGGTTGTGTAGTTCACCTCATGAACCTTCAATTGCCTCGACGCGTATGCTATGACTTTGCCTCGTTGCATAAGAACACAACCAAAATCGTCGTTTCCATCGGGGAGTGTGAGAATAGGAGCATTACACAGCTTGCGTTTCAGTGTCTCGAAAGCCTCTTCTTGCCCGGGTCCCCATTCAAAAAGTCGGTTCTTTTAGGTTAGAGCCGTTAGTGGCTTAGCAATCTTCGAAAAGTTTGCTATGAACCTACGGTAATATCCCGCTAAGCCTAGAAAAGAACGAACCTCGGTTGGGGTTGTGGGAGCACACCAATTTTTCATGGCTTCTATTTTGGCAGGATCGACGTGAATTCCTTGGCTATTCACCACATGCCCTAAGAATTGAACTTCTTCTAGCCAAAAATCACACTTAGAGAACTTGGCGTATAGTTGCTCCTTCTTTAAAAGTTCAAGAACTTGTTGCAAGTGCATCTTGTGATCAATTATCGTCTTGGAATAAATAAGAATGTCATCAATGAACACGACCACAAACTTATCCAAATACGGTTTACATACTCGATTCATGAGATCCATGAACATGGCAGGTGCGTTGGTCAAGCCAAAAGGCATAACCATGAACTCGTAATGTCCATATCGAGTACGAAAAGCAGTCTTTGGAATGTCGTCATCGTGGACACGTAATTGATGATACCCAAAACGTAGATCAATCTTCGAGAATTGGGTTGCTCCTTGAAGTTGATCAAAGAGATCATCGATTCGAGGAAGAGGATATCGGTTCTTGATGGTAAGCTTGTTGAGTTCTCGGTAGTCGATGCACATACGGAATGAACCGTCTTTCTTCTTCACAAACAGCACAGGTGCACCCCATGGTGAAGAACTAGGACGAATGAATCCTTTATCGGTCAACTCTTGCAGTTGACAAGGTAGTTCTTGCATTTCAGATGGTGCAAGGCGATAAGGTGATTTAGCCACAGGGTTTGCACCAGGGATCAAATCAATCTTAAATTCCATTTCTCGCACAGGAGGTAACCCCTTAAGATCTTCAGGAAACACTTCGGGAAAATCTCACACGATAGGAATGTCTTTCAGTTCCTTACCCTTGGCTTTCATATTAACTACATACGCCATGAAAGCTACGTAGTTCTTACTTAAGCACTTTCGGGCCTTGATGCAGGACATAAGTTTGAGTCCTTGGGATGATTTCTCCCCAAAGACTTTCAAAGTATCTCCCACCGGTAAAGGAATTCGAATGCACTTTTCGAAGCATAGAATTTCCGCGTGTTTCTTTGATAACTAATCCATGCCGATAATAACATCAAAGCTTCCCAATTGCATAGGAATGAGGTCGATGGAGAACTCGTGTTCGTTAAGGCTCAAAGTACAATCACGTATTACAACGTCAACGACGATCGATTTTCCATCGGCAACTTCGACCGTGAAGGATCTTTCCAGATTAACATGCGGTTTAGAAAGAATGGGCTCGAACTCCAAAGACACGAAACTCCTATCCGCACCCGAATCAAACAATACAGAAGCATAATGACTATTTATAAGATACATACATGTTTGGTAACAACCTATTATTGGTATGATGAACACAGATAGGATTTTTTTACAAGACAAGAAACGATTAAAAGAAGTTCAACGACGTACCATTTACCACGTCATTATTGGCTTGTGCTTGGTTGGTGTTGATGTTGGAAGCCCTTCCACGAGCCGGTGGCACAGTTCTTGCATTGCGAGGACATTGCGGACGAATATGACCAGGCTCACCACAGTTATAGCAGGTTCGGTTGGTAAGCATTGCAGTGTTGTTTGGCGCGCGAAGGAAAGTAGCCACCAAATTCCCATACTTTCCACACAACGAGCAGACTCGGCATGGAATATTGCTCGCGTGATGGTACTTGCATGTATTACACATAGGATATGGACCAGCATAAGCTCTAGCCACGGGAGTTTGATTTGCAACCACCATTTGTTTTTTAGGAGAATTTGGTGCGGTCACAGCGTAGTTGCGTGTCGGGGTGAACTTACGCTTCTTGTTTTGAGAAAATGACTCGACCCTCACCTCCTTGGTTGCCTCGGGTGTCACCTTCGTAGTAGTCTTGGAACCCTTCGCCGACATAGTGCCAGCTCTAATATGATTCTCGGTGAGCTGTGCTGTGATAGTGATTGCCTCCTCCAAAGTTGGGCCTACTACCCACCACGACATCTTGAATTTGAGGTGTCACCCCCTTGATAAATTTCTCAATGTTACGGAGCACGGTGTCCACCATGTGTCGTAGAAGCATACTCAACTCATGATGTCGGGTGGAATAAGCCAAGTGATTTCCACCATCTTGTTTGAGATTCCAGAATTCTTCCTCAAATTTTTGTAACTCGCTCCTCGGGTAGAACTTTTGGATCATGATATCCTTGAATTCCTCCCAAGGCAACGCCAAAGCAGCTTCAGCCCCACGGTTTCTCTTTTCACTATTCCACCATGTTAGTTCCCGTTGTTGAAGAACACTTGTAGCATAGCGAACCTTGAACTCGTCGGGGCACTCACTAACAATGAACGTGTTCTCCATGCTTTCAAACCACTCGAGAAGTCCGGTGGCTCCTTCTTTTCCACTAAAACTAGTGGGTTTGCACGCATTGAAGTGTTTGAAAGTGCAAGTACGATTGTTCTCGTTTTGGTTGTTGCTATATTCCCCATGAACATTGTTGTCACCACCACTATTGTTTCCATTAGTGTTGTTGTTATTGGCCATTAAGGTGCTGCTAAGTTCAGCAACCATTGACGGGAGCACAGTAGCCATTTGCCGGGCGATCATTGCTGCAAGCTTGCGGTCAGAACTTTCACACTTTCCATGATGACGAGACATGCTGAATACAAAATGAGTTAGTTACGGGAATGAGGATAACAAAGGATAGTAATTTAAACAAAAATAAGCTAAGAGTTGTAAGGTACATAGAATGATTCCATTTGGTAACGCATTACCATTTGGAAACGTTGACACGTCAAGGTGAATTGACCCATTTGCCTTAGAAACTTGTGTATATCGACCGTAGTTTATCACTCATCCCCGAAATCCCCATGTAAGCATAACTAGTCCCGTAGGATTTATGCGAAATGCTTACCTTAGCCCGAAGGCCTTTTGCCAGGAAATCCAGAATATAGGTGTCTATGTGTCACACAATATTTCTTAGGTTCATGGAATCAAAACCTTGATGAGATTTGTATAGATTAGACATAAAGTCTAAAGATTTAAACCAATAATATAAAGCGTACGAACCCACATGTTGTCGAGAATAAGATTAAGAAGTTTCATTCGTCGGGGAGAGTTAAAGAATCAAGAATAAGTCTAGGGGAGACAAGTAACAATGTTTAGGCATTTACAAGGCAATCCTATGCTAAGGCATCAAATTGCACATAAGGAGGCATAGCACTATGTAGCATGCAAACAATATATTTTACAAGATAGAAATATAATTATAAAATTCATGCATACGCTATAGTCTAGGTCGCCATTTCTAATAACCTAAATCCCTATAGTTATGGGCTCTGATACCAATCTGTCACACCCCAACCTTGACGGCGAAAACATCGAGATGTGAGGGTTAAGATCGTTCACAGCCACATAACGCTATTAATAAACTCAAATATATTATAATAAGTTTTAAATGTAACATTACAAATATAAGTCTCAAACAAGTAAACTCAACATGCATAAAGAATAAATTTCAAGTTCATCCATTTATTTGTCTAGGTCCATTCCTAGGTGTGAATAATCTTCAAAAGTGGCAATCAAACTTGTGCGTTTCCTGAAACATGTTAAAAATAAAAGGTCAACATAAAGTTGGTGAGATTTCCATAGTTTTCAATACATAAGTATATAAAAGATGGCAATTCATGTTATAAATTAGTGAACAAAGTAACTAGGGATGTAAGACAGAATGCACAATCAAACCTTGACAGTTTACAAGTTCTCACGTTTACAAGTTTATACGATTAGCTAAGTGTACTTGGATTAACCAAGCAGGCTTGTCAAGCCCATAGATCTATGATGTCGCCAGACTAGCAATAATTAATGATTGTACATATAATCGTCAATACATGGTAATTACTAAGATCAACTAACCACAACATACAAGTGAATTGCCATAAGTTTACAAGAATCAAACGTTTTACAAGTGCAACGATTATAAGGTAACATGTTTCACCCCAAAGTGTGAAAATATGAAAAAAGGGGTATAGAAATACTCACTTGATAAATAAAATATATAATTGATGATTAATAAGAAAATAATAAGCGTCGTTCCAACGTAAACCGTCACAAGGCATCTAAATATAAATATTTACAAGATTTAAGTTCATTTATAAGTTAAACGATTTAACGAGAACTAGGGTTTAAATAAGAATTTGGGGGTTTTTTTATAAATGGAATTTGTTATCGGAATCATATATATATATATATATATATATATATATATATATATATATATATATATATATATATATATATATATATATATAAATACATTGAAGAAATCTTAATTAATTCTTTTTGTATTGATTTATGAAATTCAAGAAATTGAATCCTTATAATGATTTAATTATGAAACGTGAATAAAATTTTGTAATTAACATAATTAATCTATGACCAATAATAATCTAATGATTTCAACTTTTTAATGTTTATTTCTAAACAAATTATAGCATTTGTTAAATTATATTTATAAAAATGTTAATGTATTTTGATTGGTAAATTTCCAGAAAATAATTAGTTAACTTTAAAAATAAACAAAGTTTACAAAATTTATTTTTATAATTTTTAAAAGTTTTTCTATAATTTTTTATAGGCTGCAAAAGCCCAAAAAGTTAAATTGAGGGTGCCCGGGTTCGAACCTGGGACCTCAAGAATGACATGGGAGTGTTTTACCATTAGGCTGGATAGCCTATGCCTGACAAAAACCGTTTCCCATATCTTTTAAAACAGCTCTATTCTCGACTTGAAATCCATAAAGGACTCTTGGAAATCGGAGACTGTTCCAATTTCCTAAATCAAATAGAAACCCCTAAATCCTAAGAACCCTAGATTCGTTTGGTTTCAAATTGAACCCTAAATCGATGTTGTCAATCAAATTAATGTTAGGGCTTTTGCTCCCCAACAGAAATCGAGTATGTACATGCCTTTGATTACCCGTATTGAAGTGTGGAGCACAAGAATAGGTGATGAATAGGTCGCGGTTGTCTTGGGTCCAATCGACGAGCAATTGCTGATGATAATCGAATTAACCTCGAGAGCAGCTTCGTATGTTGTTCTAGACTCAAAGCCCCTTTCCAATTTCAACTCTTGGTGCGCAGAGAGTAGTGTTCAAACGAGTTGCAGGTCGCGACGTTTGTGCGGTTCGTTGGGATAATCAAATGTGTTTTGGGTAAAATTGTGTTTAGTAGTAGATTAGATATGGTTAAGCGATCGTTTGTAATTCATTTAATTATGCACTTATCGGGTTTTTGTTGTCGAACGGCTTTGAGGGTTAATGAGGATCGGTTACGAGTTCAACCGTCCTTTTTAACTTAGATTAAAAGGCTTCAAACGTTCATAACGGTTCCCAGCAGTGAATAGCATCAATTAGAGCATCAAATTTGGGGTTATACGTGGTTTTGGAAGTCGCCGGATGGTCGCCGGCGACGACCGGAGAAAGCCGCCGGAAATGCGGGTAAAGGGGGGAATTTGGTTTGAGGTTTTTAAGAATTACACAATCTGTCCTTGTAGTTTGTTTGGTATCATTTTATGTACAAACTTTATTTTTTTAAACTTTCTAAATTGACACTAAGACCCCTTAACTTAACTAAATATTATGTTTTACAATAATTTAATTTGTTAACTTTTATAACTTATTATTATCATCATTATTATTACTACTATTATTATTGTTAGTTATTATTATTATTATTATTATCATTATTATTATTATTATAGACTTAAGCATTTTAATTAATAACTTACATCATTTAAAATTAAATGACAACAAAACAAATAAAATAGATAACCCATAAGTTTCATGGATGGCAACGATGGTCCTTACAAGAATTTAACGAAGCTAACTTTTGGTTAACAAAAATACATGATGTTACAAAAACCATTTCAGTTCTAAAAAATGAGCATGCCAATTATAGGACTCAGATCAAGGATCTCATAACTAAGTTGACTGAATGCCAGACTGAGCTTATGATCAGCAAAGCCAGGGCAGAAAAATGTGTTCTTGAAGAAGAGACCTTCAAGAATATCATATCCTCATCCTTGCATGCAAAAGTTTGTTATCAAAACAAGCAGGGACTGGGATCTAGTGAGATAGCTCCTCCACACACAATCTTGTTTGTAAGATCACCTAAGTGTGGAACTTGTGAAGATGAGCTTCCTCTCATAGACCCCTTGAGTGAAGAGGATGAAGAAGTGATAGTGAAGAATTCCTCTAAGAAGAGTGAAGAGGAGGATTCTAAGAAGGGACACTATCCTTCTGAGGAGAGCAAGAAGCCTGTGATGACCAAGTCTATGAGGAAAAACTTGATCAGAAAGAGCAAGAGAAAAGCTAAGAGGGCTCAAGAGATCAAGGCCACTTTTGACTCTAAGCAGAAACAAGTCTTTATCTCTGCAGGGTTTGAAATGGTTAAGACTGAAGACATCAACCTCAACTCTTCTACCAAGAGTTCTGGTTCATGTTCAAATCATCTCAGCATCAAAAAGAAGGCTGATCTGTTGTGTACCACTGCTACACAGCCTGAACCATCCAACTCCAAGAATAGTTCTCAACCCAAAAGGACTGTCTCAGGATCTGCAAAGATGAAGGTGGAGAAGGGAAGTGATCAAAGTTAACCTTGTTCTCAGAAGAAGGCTCTTAGGAAGAAAAAGATGGAATGTGTTATGTGTGAGAGTACTTCTCACCTTGCTAAGGATTGTCCATACAATCAAAGAGGTACTCTTCATGTGACCAAGAAAGAGACTTTCAAGAGCTCCAAGAAGAATTCAGCTTCGAAAGGAAAATCTGTTTCCTTCGGAAGCTCCAAATTGAAGAAGAAGGCAACTGGAAAATTGCCTTCGGAAGAAAATTTGGTCTCGGAAGAAAGGAATACTTCCGAAGCACTAAAGTCTGCTTCAGTGTTAGCAGGATCTTCCGAAGGTCCAGTCATCAAAACTTCCAAAATCTCAAAAGCTTCCGAAGTGTTGAAGGTCAAGTCCAAACTTCCAAAGGTGGTGTGGAAGTCAAAGAAAGACCAAGTGACTGAAAGTTCTCCATCAACAACAGCAAAAGATCCTCAAAGCACAACTATAGGATCTATTACTGTTTCATTACCTTCTACTTCTTTTGATGAGCCCAAGACCAATAAGGTTTGGGTTTCCAAATGTAACTAATCATTTTCTCTGTGCAAGAACACCTCAAGACAAACAAGAATATCTGGATCATTGATAGTGGCTGTTCCAGGCACATGACAGGCAATAGGTCACTACTCCAAAACTTGGAAAGAATTGATGGAGGGCCAGTTGCTTTTGGAGGAGATGAAGGAGGTTATATTTCTGGAAGGGGCAAGGTCACAAATGGTAAGCTTAGCATTGAGAAGGTAAACTTTGTCAAGGAGCTTGGGTACAATCTTCTGAGTGTATCCTAATTTGTGATCAGAGTCATAACATGCTCTTTACTGAGCATGAGTGCATTGTTCTCAAGCCCGGGATGATCATTCCTCATGAGCATATCCTTCTCAGAGCCCCCAGGAGAGGGAACATGTGCAAGATGGATTTGCAAGAAACATCTCCTTCAGGAGAAGTTTTATGCTTTCTATCTAAAGTTAATAGTGATGAGTCTTTCCTCTGGCATAAAAGAATGTGCCATGTAAACTTTAAAAACATAATAAACTGATTAAG
Organism: Flaveria ramosissima; assembly: GCA_025215565.1. Lineage (NCBI taxonomy): Eukaryota > Viridiplantae > Streptophyta > Magnoliopsida > Asterales > Asteraceae > Flaveria > Flaveria ramosissima. The sequence goes on along the minus strand of CM046044.1, from coordinate 29,070,507 downwards.
AATAATTTGGTAACTGATTAAGAATTTGCCATGTAAACTTTAGAAACATGCCTGAAAGGGAAGCAACATAAGGTATCTCACAAGCCTAAGGAAAGAAACTCCATCACTACACCCCTACACTTGTTACATATGGATCTCTTTGGCCGCACCAGTGTAATGAGTCTAGGAAGGACCTCTTATTGTTTGGTGATCACAGATGACTTTACAAGATTCACTTGGGTCTTTTTCCTTAAAACTAAGGATGAGACTCCTGAGATTCTGAAGAATTTCATCTTAAAGATTGAGAATCAATGTGATCACAAGGTCAAAACTATAAGATGTGATCAAGGAACTGAATTTAAGAACCAAATCCTTGATACATTTTGTGATGAAAAGGGTATTACAAGACAATACAGTGCTTCCAGGACTCCTCAGCAAAATGGTGTTGCTGAGAGGAGAAACAAGACACTGATTGAAGCTGCAAGAACCATGTTGTCTGACTCTAAGCTGCCCATCACCTTCTGGGCAGAGGCAGTCAACAGTGCCTGCTATGTACAAAATAGAGTTTTAGTGGTTAAGACTCATGGCAAGACTCCTTATGAACTTTGGCACAAGAGGAAACCTTTCATTGATTTTCTCAGGTCATTTGGATGTCCTTGCACCATCTTGAATACCATAGATCAAATTGCCAAATATGCTGAGAAATCAGATGATAGACACTTCATTGGATACTCTTCTCAAGCTAAAGCTTATAGAGTATACAATCTCAAAACTAGAATTGTTGAGGAGTCAGCGAATGTGACTTTCAATGAACACTTAGCCAGTGTAGCTGGTTCTCGTCCTGATTGCTATTTGATCTTGATTTAGTTACCAACTGTTTTAACAAATCTTGTGAGAATGTTTCAGGATCTACAAATATCTTACCTCCAGGTGATCCTGATCCAAGATTTTGAGCTAAGAAGACCTTCAAGCTACACATCTTCAGCTCCAGTGGTAACTAATCCTGTAAATGAAGCTTTTACTAGCACATCAATGACAAATCCTGCTGATGCCTTTGAAGTACCTTCAAATTCCAGCTTAGATCCACAAGTCTCATCCCACCACAAACATCATTGGAGATGTTGACACAGGGATAAGAACAAGAGGACAAACCCATGATGCAAATGTTTGTCTTCAATCTTGTTTCTTGTCCCAGATAGAGCCAAAGAAAATTGATGAGGCTCTAAAGGATGGAAGTTGGGTTGAAGCTATGCAAAAGGAGCTGCTTCAATTCAAAAGGCAGAAGGTTTGGAACCTATGTCCTCTTCCTCATGGGAAGACTACTATAGGAACCAAATGGGTGTTTAGGAATAAGAAAGATGATAGAGGCATTGTCATAAAAAACAAAGCTAGACTAGTTGTTCAAGGGTACACACAAAAAGAGGAATTGACTACACTGATGTCTTTGCTCCTGTAGCAAGACTGAAAGCTGTTAGAATATTCTTGGCATTTGCTGCATCCAAGAACTTCAAGGTCTATCAACTTGATGTCAAGTGTGCTTTTCTGTATGGGGTGATTGATGAAGAGGTGTATGTCAAACAACCACCTGGTTTTGCAGATCCTGATCATCTTGATTATGTCTGCAAGCTTGATAAGGCTCTTTATGGGCTGCACCAAGCACCAAGGAAGTGGTATGAGACTCTATCTTAGTATCTCTGCAAGCATGGATACAAAAGGGGTACTATAGATGGAACTCTTTTCATCAAAGGACAGGGAATTGACTTAATGCTAGTTCAAGAGTATGTAGATGACATTATCTTTGGTTCAACTAATCCAAGGCTCTGCAAAGACTTTAAGAAGCTGATGAAGGACAGATTTGAAATGAGTGCCATGGGGGAACTCAATTTATTTCTGGGAATTCAAGTGAAGCAAGTTGAAGATGGCATCTTCATAAGTCAGTCAAAGTATGTTCAGGACATACTCAAAAGATTCAACATGACTGATTGTAAGATTGCTAAGACACCCATAGCAAGAAACCACTCCCTTGGGCCTGATCTTGAGGGGGAGTGTGTGGATGAACACCTTTACAAGGCTATGATTGGGTCTCTTATGTATCTTACAGCTAGCAGGCCTGATATCATGTTTGCCACATGTATTTGTGCAAGATATCAAGCCAGCCCCAAGATGTCACATCTTATCACTGTTAAGAGAATTCTAAGATACCTCAAAGGTGCCTCAACACTTGGTCTTTGGTATTCCAAGAATTCTGACTTCAATCTGTATGCATATACATATAGTGATTATGGTGGTTGCAATATGACTGCAAAGTCTACATCTGGGGGATGTTAGTTTCTTGGAGGAAGGGTTGTCTCATGGCAATGCAAGAAATAATCCTGTGTCTCTGCATCAACTGCTGAAGTTGAATACATTGATGCTCCAAGCTGTTGTGCTCAAGTGCTTTGGATTCAATATCAGATGCTTGACTATGGATTAAATTTCAAGGAAACTCCCATTCACATAGACAACAACAGTGCTATCTCTATCATAGAGAATCCTATGCAACACTCAAGGACAAAACACATTAATATCAGGTATCATTTAATTAGAGATAACTTTGAAAAGGGATTAATTAAACTAGTTAAAGTTAACATAAATGAACAATATGCTGATCTGTTTACAAAAGCCTTTGATGAACAGAGATTTAAGTATCTTATATCAGCTATTAGGATGATTAACTTTGAGTAGCTTTTTCTTAAAACTAATTCATATTATTTCTTAAAATCTGTGTGTCCAAAGTTGTCTAGTTTATCACCTTCATAAGCTCTTGTTTTCTTTAGATAAAAATCTTTTGAAGACTTTCCTTAGATTTTTTAAAAATCTTATCCTTCGGAAGATATGATTTTATCTTCGGAAGAAACTTATGCCTTCAAAACAAATAACTGCCTAAGTAATTTTCCTTCGGAAGAAATTTCTGAAATATCTTCCGAAGCTTAAAACCTCTCTTAGGAACTTATATGTTTTCAAGGACAATTTTCTTCCGAAGCAAATTAACTCTCGGAAGCTTTGATCTGTTGAACAAAACGTCCAAGTCTTAATTCTCTTCCGAAGCAAATTTTTCAAAGCTCTTAGGAAATTCTTCCGAAGTCATTTTGGCTTCGGAAGCTTTTTCATTAAAACTTCCGAAGACAATTTACCTTCGGAAGCTTTTTCGACTTCCAAGAAAACTACTTTTTGAGGAAAAAGCAAACTTTTTCAGAGGTGGGACCGACATCCGAATTTCAAAGATTATCCTCTTTCATTAACTTTGTCTTAAATCCTTTTCACATATAAACCCAACGGTTCCCCCTCTTTCTATCATCTTCATCTTTTCTCCAAACCTAAATTCCCAAATTTCTCTCTGAAACCGCCTTCGTTCATCTTTCCTTCACCTTTAAGCTTTCTCAAAATGGCCAACCTTAACTGAAGAAATGACCCAGATTTCTCCATGCAGATACACAGGCAACACAATCAGGTTGCTCTGTTAAACTCTGAGAAAGATCCACACTTTTCAGAGGTTTGCCAATTCTTAGCTCTGTCTAACTACTTCACCTCCCTTTCCATTGATCCTGTTCTTTATGAGGATCATTTACTTTATTTCTGGAAAACCTGTCAAGAGGTTGTTTTAGATGGGGAGAAGGCACTGTCTGCTACGGTGCAGGGGAGGACAATCTTCATCACTCCAGCCATCATAAATGCTCATCTACAGCTGGATGATGAGGAAGGTGAGTTATCCTTTCCAAAAGAAGCTGTTAACCAGTCCTTCCAGTAGATGGGCTATGAAGGGGATTTCTCTTTAAAGACCTTCAGGAAAGGGAAGGTCTCATCCCCGTGGAAGTACTTACTACATGTGGTCATCCACAGCTTATTCAACAAGCATGAGGTTTGGACCAGATTCCTGAAGATCTCTCCTTCATAGTGCATGGGATGGTTCAGGGGGTCAAGTTCAGGTACTTTCAATTTGTTTATACAAATCTGCTTGCTAACTTGGACTCCTTAGAGTATTACATGTTTTCTAGATATGTTCAATACATTCTTAACTATGAACTGGGCTCACAGTTGAGGGAAACAGGTAATATTCTTAAATTAGGACATGAAGCCCAACATCTTTAAAATTTTGAAGAAGCCAACTGTTGGCTTCTCAGGGGTAGAAAACAGCCCTTGTCCCAAAAATGTTAGAGCTCATTGCTCAATGTGACAACCTAGCAACACAAGCTAGTGTTGAACCCACACCTTCTACATCTCAACCACCAAAACAGCCACAAATCACCCTCACCTACAAAAGAAAATCCAAACGAACCCCTGCTCAAGCTATTGAGTCTGTGCAGGCCCCATATACTTACCCATACAGGAGGAAGTGGATACTGGAGCTCCCACTTCTCCTAAGGAGCAAACCACTCCCATTACTTCAAAGATCAGTGCTTAGGTTCCTCATGCTCAGCCTGATGAGCTCACAAGCCCAACTGCCTTAAGCCTTCACTCTGAGTCTCAACACTCAGTGAACAACCTTCAGGGGACAGCTACCATCCCCAGCCTTTAGACTTAAACCAACCCATTCCCAACCATGACTTCTATACTGATGAAGACTTAGGTTTCAGTGAGTACCATGAGTCTCTCTACTACTCCACTACTCAAAGAGAGATGAGTGCTCCTGAGTCACCTATGTGTAGCCCACATCAGTCACCCATCACTGAGGTGGATACTTCTGAACCTATTCAGGATATCCATATGGAAGAGGCTCTCACTTCAGCAAGTGATTACATAATTAAGACCTCAACCATGGCAACTCAGCCCATTGACACTTTAACTGAAGTTGTCAGTGAGCAGAGGAAAACCAACAGCCAAGAACTTCATGCTGGTGGTGAGAGAGAAGACTTTGGTCAAATTCTCTCATCCCCCATGATTCTTCTGATGAAGATGAGAGGAATCTGAGGCTAAAGGTGCAAAAACTGTTACAAACATACACCTATCTAGTCTCCAAGGTTAGTCTCCAAGGTCAATTATCAACAACATGAGATATCTTATCTTAAGGAACAACTAGCTGGGAGACCTTTAAGAAGAGCTCAACCAGGAACACAAGAACCTGTGAATATGGTTGACCTAACCTCTAGCTCAGCTATGTAAGTGGGTGATGCTACCAAAAAGGAGGAGAAAGTCATCACAGACACAGAACCTGGGAGTTCTTCACAGAGCATGGACATTGAGGACTCACCATCCTCACTTGCAGTTGTCCATACTCAGCAACTTCCTCAAATTCACATTGATGTGGACTCAATAGACTCCTATATTCAAAGTCTTTTTGAGGAAGGTATACCAAGGGCAGTATCATCTCCACCTCAAAGAACTTCCAATTACATTACAGGGTGGATGTATGATGCAAACAGAAGAGCCCTTATTCTTCAAATAGTTTAAGGGCAGCAAGAAGTTTTCAATTTTCAGACCTTGAACTTCTATGAAAGTCTTGACCTTGTCAGCATGCCACTTGTTAACCAAAGCCAATCTAGACAAGCTGATAGGCTGGCTTAAAGGATTCAAAACAGGATCACTGCAGAGTTCAGCTTCAAAAGGAGACTAAGGCAATCAGGCAATATCATTGGTCAACTGGATGTTGAGACAGACCCTAAGATTAGCTTCATAGGGGAAACCCAGACTAAAGGCCCAATGGTAGAACCTGAGAGCCCTGTCTCACCATCAACTGCTACAGAGATTCATTTCCTTGATGAGACACCTGCTGGTGAAGGTGCATCTCAACCTCTCTCTGGCCAGAGCTTGGAAGCTACACCAAGCAATGAAGGCCAAAGCTCTCTCCACCCTGAGTCACAAAGGTCCGTGAGTGACAAAGGGAAAAGAAAAATGACTTTTACGGAGATTGAGGAGGAGGAGAGAGAGAGGAAAAGGAAGCTAAGGGGAGAAAGTTCATCTACTAGGTCTGCAAGATTCATGGAAGCTGTTATCAGGGCTGCCCCCAGGCCAAACACTCAGGATGATGAGTTGAGGGCAGTCAATATCAACTACTTGCAGACTAGAAACTATGACATTGATAATATCATCTCCCTCCCCTTAGATGAATTAAATGAACTGGCCTGATATGGAAGTGTCAAAAGAAAGAAAGGAGGGAGAGGATGCAAAATTACTTCTTCAAATCAAAGAAGAAAGAAGACAGAAAAGACTCTACAAGCATGTGCCTACTCTCTCCCCAGTTCAAGAAAGTTCTGTACATGAGGATGTGACTCCACAAGAACCTCAGGTAGACAAAGAAACTGATAGGATCAACATGATCAACTACCTGAGTGCCACAGGTCTCTATCAGGCTGCTACACTTCTTCCCTTACCATTTGATTACATTGAGTTTGAGTATCTCAAACAGCTTGAACTTGAGTTAGTCAAAGAAAGAAATACCACTAAAAGGAAGTTAAGGGAAGAGGCTGCAAAGTCAAGAGCCATCATCCAGAAAAGCATGAAGAAGTCTGCCGATAGGCAGAGGATGATGAGCTTCTTGAAGCTGTATGGATTCTCCGGAAGGAGACTTGGCCCTATGTCCCTGTCCACTATGGATGAGCACATTAGGGTGATCAAGCAGAAGATTCAAAGAGGTGAACTTGTTGACTTACACTCCCCACCAAGTCAGGTCCCTCAGGAAGTGGAGATTAAGGTTGAACCATTTGAGACAACACAACCTTAATCTCCTGCTGAGCCTCAGCAAGCTTCCACTTCTGATCCACAGCAGGGTTCTGTCCCCTCTCAATCTGAACCTGTGAGAGAGGAAGATCCAATTGAGAAAGACAAAGAAGATCAATCAGGTGCTGCAGGCCATTCTGCTCAGTTAAAAGGTTCAAAGAGGAGAAAAAGGATGGCTTCCAAACCAAAGCCAAAGAAAAAGAAGAAAGAAGCATCCACCTCTAAACCTCAGGATGAGTCAGAACATCTTGAGGATGTGCAACAAGAGGATGCTCCACCAACTCCAATTCAAGTAGCTCCTCTAGCATCAGGAAGACCCATCTTGTCCTGGACATACACTACAAATCCAGAAAGATGGCACGTCATCAGAGATCAAGGTGTTGAAAATGTCTACACATGGCAAGACATGTTCAATCTACCTCTGCATGATCTCTTTGACATGAGAAGACACTATGAGAGTCTGAGTGATCCTAATCATCTTATGAAGAAAGGGATGGTCATCGTCATGATGAGGACTGTTGATATCTGAAGTCTTCAAATGTTTTGGTAGTATCAGCCTAGGGGAAGTTTGTAAGGTTTAATATAAGGCTGATGCAACCCAAACACCTAAAGTCTCTCCTGCATGCATGTGTTGGAGCATATATTGTCATATATAGTGTGTTCGTCGCTTGTCGAATAGTCTAGGCTTAATGTAATACACCTGATATGTTGTAAACACATGAAACTGGGTCATTCGTAGGGGCATATGCGAATGAGACTCAGTCGTACGACTGAGCCATGCTAATGGACCAGTCGTGCGACTAAGAGATGCGATTGGGCCATTCGTAAGACTGAACCATAAGTATGGTCCAGTCGAACGATTGAACCATACGCATGGCCTAAATCGTACGAATGGGCCCAGTCGCATCTAATATGGGCTGAGGCCTATAAATACCAGTTTCATTGTGTAGAGAGATTAAGGAGTGTGTCCGGGGCCTAGGGGCTGTCGGATGAGAGGGGAGATCATGCTCGATCTCCCCTTGCCAAGAGTCATGATTCTTATGTTGTAACGAGCTTGTAATCATTAGGTTATATCAATCAAACCATTTTATTATAGTTCGTTCTATTGTTTGTCTCTTGGTTGTTTATCCTTCCGTCAAGAACACGCTCGGATGTCTACCGATCCAGCGACTTCACAATTGGTATCAAAGCCGGTTACTGCTGGAATGATCTAACAATCATTCTAGCAACCCGAGCTCTTGATTTCTGGATCTATTTCAGATTCTTGACGTTAAACCCACTTCGTGTTCTTCGTGTTTTGCTCAGATCTTGTTACGTGTGTTGTTTCCTTGTTAAAATCGAACTCGGAACCACGTTCTTATCACCCTTGCGAATCTGATGATGTCTATTTTGTTTCGGTTCATGTAAAATTCATCAGATTAGGGTTTTTGGCAGCCATGGCGGTTGCAGATCTGAAAATCTGCGTGCAGACCCGTTCGTACGACTGGACCATGCTAATGGACCATTCGTACGACTGGACCATGCTAATGGACCATTCGTACGACTGGACCATGCTAATGGACCATTCGTACAACTGGACCATGCTAATAGACCATTCGTACGACTGGACCATGCTAATGGACCATTCGTACGACTGGACCATGTGACTGGACCATTCGTACGACTGGAATGCGACTGGAATGTGACTGGACCAGTCTTATGACCAGTCATGCTACTGGACCAGTCTTATGTCCAGTCATGCTACTGGACCAGTCTTATGACCAGTCATGCTACTGGACCAGTCTTATGACCAGTCTCATGAAGATATCATTCGTATTATCCACTCACACGAATGTGATAATTGTACTCCATGTCATACGAATGAACGGTGTTCCAGACCAAAAAAAATTTCTGGAACTACCTTTTGCATAGATTTGAGGTTGAGCGAAGCACATTCACCTTGAGGTTCTTTTGTCAAATGATTTCGGTATATATTCCATTATTCGTTGGACTTCTAGAATAGGTGATTGTAGTTAGAACACAAAAGAGAGAAGAGAAGATGTCAGCAGTCGGTGCTGATTTTGTGGGGTAGTCAGGAGCATCTGACTATTTATGGGCCAATCAAGTTATATCTATCCGCATAGAGAGGATTCTCATTCTTAGGGGGAATCCATGTATAGAGAAATTGAAGACGCAATCAGAAAGTGATGATGTGAGCTGGTTTCTGATGATGAATCTGAGTGCATGCTGATTTGTTTGAGATTGTCAACTGTGGATTGGAACCTTCTACTTTTTGCCCAATACACCGTATGAAGACGCCAGGAGAGCACAACGTTTATATATTCGGATATGTTGAATTTAAGGGGGAATATCCGCAGATTTTAATGTTAATCAGGTTAGCCTGTGTGAAGATTGAAGCAATGGAAAACTGTTCATGTCATTATCTGGAAAAATCAGTCATATGGGGAATCTTGCTGCTATGATGGTGTTCTGCAAAGTAAACGAAAGCTATTGTGCCTAAATTCATTTTCAGGGATACTGTAGCAACCTGACGGATCGGCAACATTGGCTAATATGGTTTTTCATTTGATTCTATTGAAAACCAGAGCAAAGATTGACTGAAGATTGTAAGAGGTGTTATCTACTATTCGCAAGCAACGTCCAAGGGGGAATTTGTTGGAGCATATATTGTCATATATAGTGTGTCCGTCGCTTGTCGAATAGTCTAGGCTTAATGTAACACACCTGTTATGTTGTAAACACATGAAACTGGGTCATTCGCAGGGGCATATGCAAATGAGACTCAGTCGTATGACTGAGCCATGCTAATGGACCAGTCGTGCGACTGAGAGATGCGACTGGGCCATTCGTAAGACTAAACCATAAGTATGGTCCAGTCGTACGATTGAACCATACGCATGGCCTAAATCATACGAATGGGCCCAGTCGCATCTAATATGGGCTAAGGCCTATAAATACCAGTTTCATTGTGTAGAGAGATTAAGGAGTGTGCCCGGGGCCTAGGGGCTGCCGGATGAGAGGGGAGATCATGCTCGATCTCCCCTTGCCAAGAGTTGTGATTCTTATGTTGTAATGAGCTTGTAATCATTAGGTTTTATCAATGAAACCATTTTATTATAGTCCGTTCTATTGTTTGTCTCTTGGTTGTTTATCCTTCCGTCAAGAACATGCTCGGATGTCTACTGATCCAGCGACTTCACAGCATGCACAAGTGTACTGAAGTGGAATGCTTCGGAAGTTTCACACTCTGCCTTAGAAAATATTCTAAGTGTGAAATCTTCCGAAGCCAAGACCAATATCTTCCGAAGCCAAAGATGAAGTCTTCTGAAGCTTCAAAGACAAAATCTTCCGAAGCCAACACTTGAAGACAGATTTCTTCCGAATACTTTTGAACACATGCTTTATCTGATGTACCTTTTCCATAAAGTTGGACCCCTTTCCGCTGCAACTCTGATAAGACACCAACTTTACATAAGTTGGTGAAAGGTCCATGCTTTTGGTAACTGTACATTGAGGTCTTGAGTCTGTAACTTTCTACTTTATGTACTTTATCCTTTTTGTAATATATTAGGATGTGAGCTATGGCATGTCATAGTCACTAGTCAAAAGACAATCTGCCTTTTGACTCTACATTGATTTTTTGTTGTCTAGATCATGTATCCAGCTGGCCTTCAAAGTATGGCCGGCTGTAGGTTGTAGTATAAGTATCTCTGGTCCTTTGTATCTTAAACCATTGCTTTGTAAACACTTGTAAGGAACTAGAAAGCAATATACATTAACCTTGAAAGCCAACTACTTGTGTTGTTCTTGTTCTGTCTCTTATACTTGTGTTTCTTAGTTCTCATTAAAACTGGTTTCTAGTTCCCCATTTGATCTGTTAAGTGTTGTTGCACACTCTCCTCTTTGTGTTGTTGTGTTGTAAGCAAGTACCCTTTAACGGTCCTGCACGCTCATAGTTTCGTAGGGCAACAAAAAGCACAAAATACAAATGTTAAACAAAGTAATCTAACATAAATCCTATTACATTTAAACATAATATAAACACTAACTAAGGTGAGTCCAACCTAATCTTGATCTTCAATCCCCATCTTCTTAGACTCATTTATTAGGGGACTAAACCTCGAAGAACTCTTAAGATAATTTCAGCACTTAAGGCTCACAAATCCCTTTTGCATGGTTGTGTAGGATTCCTTGCTTCAATTAAAATTACACCTTCTGAGGAGCCCAATATTTCTGATTATCTGGTTGTTTGTAATTTTCCCGATGTCTTTCCCAAGGAGTTACCTAGACTTCCACAAGATCGTTAGATGGAATTCACTATTGATCTTATTCATGGTACTAAGTCGATTTCCATGGCACCGGAACTCAAGGAACTGAAGGAACAATTACAAGAGTTATTAGATCTTGGATTTAATAAACTAAGTGTCTCGCCTTGGGGCGCAACAGTATTGTTTGTGAAGAAGAAAGATGGAACTATGAGACTCTATATTGATTACCGAGAGTTAAATAAGATCACTATTCGAAATCATTACCCTCTCCCTCGTATTGACGACTTTTTTTGTAAGCTTCAGGGCGCGAAGTGTTTCTTAAAAATTGATTTTAGGTCTTGGTATCATCAGTTAAAGATTAAGGATTCTAACATTCCGAAATCAGCTTTCCGTACGCGATATGGCCACTATGAATTCTTGGTTATGTCGTGCGGGTTAACAAATGCCTCGACCGTTTTCATGGACTTAATGACCCGAGTTTTCCACAAATTTCTTTGGTCAATTTGTTATCATCTTTATGGATGACATTCTTATATATTCTAAGAGTAAGGAGGAACATGTCATCTTTGTATCGTGCTTAAAATTATGCGTAAAAATAAGCTTTATGCTACGTTTTCAAATTGCGAATTCTGGTTGAGTCAAGTAGCCTTTCTCGGTCATGTGGTTTTTGCGGATGGAGTTATGATGGACCCAATAAAGATAGAGGCAATCACTTAATGGCCAAGACCTACTTCAGCCACGAAAGTTCGGAGTTTTCTTGGTCTTGTTGGTTACTATCGCAGATTTATCGAAAGGTTCTCTGTTGTTGCTCTACCCCTTACGCAATGCTAAGGAAATGTGTTAAGTACTCTTGGAATTGTCACACCCCGACCGACGGCGAAATCATCGGGGCGGACGAATGTGAAACGATTGTTCATAGCACATGGAACTAAATAAGTTGGAATAATATTAAATATCATTGTTCATTGAACAATACAAGACAATTAAGTCATTACAATACACAAAAATATAAATAACAACATAAGCTGTTTAATTAATCTAAGTCCCAGTCCTATATGAGCAAGAAGAGTTCCTCAAGTAGCAATCCTGAAACATGTTAAAAATAAAGGGTCAACTTCGAAAGTTGGTGCGTTTTCATGGGTTAAGCATATATATATATATATATATATATATATATATATATATATATATATATATATATATATATATATATATATATATATATATATATATATATATATATATATAAATATACAATTAGCAATTCATGTCAATGGTTATGAATTATGCAAGTTTATAGAACACATATAGCTACAATCAAACCTCGACTAAGATTAAGATTACAAGTTTATAACGATTGGCTAAGTGTACTTGGTTCCCATGATGAACAAGTCATACGTCATCAGGAGCCGACAATACATCTGCTTTAGCACCAAATAGGCTTGTCAGGCCCATAGATCTATGACATCGCCAGGCTAGCAATAGTTAATGATTGTCAACGTATAATGTATCTCATATAACACTCATAATAATATCAATAACCATGACAAAAAGTAAAGATGAATTGCATGTGCATTTACAAGTATCAAGATGTTTACAAGTGTAAGTTTATAAGGTTAACATATTTCACCCTAAAAGGTGTGAAATAAAGTAAAAAAGGAGCATGGAGAACTCATATGGAAAACTCACATGGCAAATAAGTATAAGAATGATGATTAATAAGAATAATAAACGTTCCAACACAATCCCTCACAAGGTACCTAAGAATATATATTTTCACAAGATTTAAGCTTAATAATAAGTTTTAATAAATTAACGAGGACTAGGGTTTTAAGTGAATTTTGGGGCTTGTTAAATAATTATATTTAACAAATAGAAATCATTCTTATTTTCTTGGAAAAATATATATTTATATTTTATACAAAAATGTGAAAAGAAACACTTATAATAATTTGAAAGGTTCATATATATAGTTTGAATAAAGTTTTATGACTAAAAGAATTAAGTACTATTTAAACAATATTAATTGAAAAGAAACATTTGGACCAATAATAATTTATTAATTTTTATTTACAATCTATTTTATTAGAAATTATTCAAAACAATCTTTGCTAAAATGTTTTATTAACAAAAATATATTTATTTAAACTTAGAAGAATTTACAGAAAATATTTGGTGGCTTTTAAAAATATTTGAAGTTTATAAAAATAATTTTTTATATATAATAAAAAATTTTGAAATTTGTTTTAGGCTAATAAGCCTTTAAAAATATTGCATGAGGGTGCCTGGGTTCGAACCCGGGACCTCATGGTAGTGGGGCGAATGTCTTAACCAGTGAACTAGGGTCGCGGCCTTGGTTTACTTTGGTTTTAAATTCTTTTAAGCCAAGTTAATAAAGTTTCCCCCAATTCACCAAGAACCCTAGGTTCGTTTGGATCCAAATCGATGCACCAATCGATCCTGTGAATGTTGATAACCATGGGGCTTTTGTTCCCCATGTATAAACGAGTGTAAGGATGTGATTAATTACCCGGTGATTGTTTGAATCAACAAAACAAATGAAGAACAAGCCGCGGCCAAACTTGAGTTCAATTGATGAGCAATGTTGACAATAATCAATCAACTTTGTGTGAAGCTTCAGAGAATGTTCAAGACTCAAAGCCCTCTACTAATTTCGGGTTAGATCGATTGGAAGGTGGGTGTTGATAGTGGTGCAGGTTCGCGATGAAGATGATGATTGAATTCAGGGTTTGTGTTTGTTTCAGGTGAAATTGAAGGTTGTATTCGATTAATGATAGCTAGATGATTGTTTATGTTACGTTAATTAGATTATTATTGTGTTTTAATGTTCAAACGGCTATGAGATTAAAAGAATTTCAGTTATTCGATCGAATGATGTTTGTAACCGATGTTTTAAACGAAATTAAGATGTATTCAAGTTCGAAACGGTTTCAAGGATTATTTGGAACGATTTGGTGTCTAATTGTGGAGGTTTTGATGATTTTGGGGCTGTCGGAGCTCCGCCGGTGATCGACGGGGATAAAAGGGAAAGGGGGTTTGGGTTTTTGTAATTTTACACATTCAGTCCCTGTAGTTTTTATTTTATTATTTTATGCCCAAAACTCCTATATTAAGTTTCTAAAATTTACAAATTAGACACCAAACTTATTAAACCCATTCTATAATTAAGTTAGTGTCTATTAAATTTTATAGAGCTAATAAATAAAAATTAAAAAAATTAAAAAAATTAAAAAAAGACTTTCTCTATTAATCATTAATCTTAAAATCTCATGTTTAACATTAAACCTTATAACTTTATAATTTTGATAGAAACATTGAAATATAAGTATTCTTTCTATGTTGAAACTCATAAATGACGATTAAACTTTATAAATTTATAACCTTTACTTTATAGATTATAAAATTGTTATAAATTGTTTAAATGATTTAATAAATAAAAATAAATAAAATTTTTTTATTGATGCCACTTGTAATTCATATGATTCATTATAATAAATAAAATAAGTTTAATAAAGAAATTCATATGTTTAAATGATTTTTATTTTTTTATTGATGCCACTTCTAATTCATATGATTCATTATAATAAATAAAATAAGTTTAATAAAGAAATTTATATCGTATGAAAGTTCCAAAATTAGTTCATGTTTGGGTTTAAGCTCGGAAAATGGCGGATGTTACAGGAATGATGAGTGAGAGAAAAGTTTCGGATAGCTTAAGAAGAGATTGATGTCTGTCCCGATTCTTACACTTCCATCGGGTATGGGTGGATACCAAATTTACAGTGATGATCAAAGAAAGGGCTTGGATGTATGTTAATGCAACATGGAAGGTCATTGCTTATGCTCACGACAATTGAAACCTTATGATGTTAATTCCCATGCATGAATTCAAGCATGCTGCTGTGATTTTCACGTTAAAGGTCTAACGCCACTATTTTTATAGAGAGACTTGTCATATCTGTACCGATCATAAGAGTTTGAAATATATCTTCACGCCAAAGGAATTAAACATGAGTCGAATGAGATGGTTATAATTGTAGAAGGATTATGACGCCAACATTCTGTATTATCCAGAAAAAGCTAATATAGTAGCCAATGCTCTTAGCCGGAAGAGTTCAGGGACACTAGCCTCTCTACACTTACAACCTCAGATTGTGACAAATTTTGATAGAATGGGCATTAGTCTATAGATTGGTAAGAGTGACAGATAACTCGCCATATTTCAGATTGAGCCAAACCTAGTATCTCGGATTAAAGCCACACAAAAAGACGATGGTGAACTTTGGGCAATTTTATAAAACTTGGATGATGGCAAACACTATGAATACAGAGTGGATGAGCATGGAGTAATTTGGTATGGCAAACGTCTATGTGTGCCTAATGATTCTTCTCTTCTAGAATCGTTATTAGCCGAGGCACATAGTTCTTTGTTCTCTATCCATCCTGGATATACTAAGATGTATCATGATCTTTGTTAGAATTTCTAGTGGAATGGCATGAAAGAGGACGTGGCTAGATTTGTCAGCAGATATCTTACTTGTCAACAAGTTAAGATTGAGCATTAGAGAGTGAGTGGATTGCTTCGGCCACTACATATTCCAGTATGGAAATAGGATGATATTTTCATAGATTTTGTAACAGGGTTACCAAAAACATTCAGGAAGATTGATGCAACATGGGATGTGGTGGATAGATCATCAAAGTCGGCTCATTTTCTTTCAATCCAGTAGGGATTCCTTATTAGCAAACTATCAAAAGTGTTTATGCAAGAGATTATCAGACTTCTTGGCACTCCGGTCTCTAGTGTATTATATCAAGACCCGAAGTTCACTTCTCGATTTTGAAAGGGCTTACAAGCTGCATGGGATACTAAGTTGAGATTTAGCATATTGTTTCACCCTCAGACCAACGTCCAGTCAAAGCATACTATTCAGACACTGGAGGATATGCTTCAAGCTTGTGCCTTAAAGTGGACCGGGAACTGGGATGAGTATTTATGCTTAGTCAAGTTTGCATACAATAATAATTGGCAAGCTAACATTGGCATGTCACCCTTTGAGTTATTATATGGTCGTAAATGTAGGGCACCAATATGTTGCGAGGAGGTCGATTAAAATATTATTAAAGGACCTGAGTTGGTACAGATTACAAATGAGAAAGTTGCTATTGTTTAAAAATATTAAAGGAAGCTCAAAGTAGACAAAAGAGATATGCAGATCGACATCATCGACCTTTAGAGTTTAACATCAGTGAGAGTATTTTTGAAGGTTTAGCCTTGCAAATGCGTACGCCATTTTGGTCTTAAAGGGAAACTTAGCCCTAGATTCATTGGGCCATTTGAGAATTTAGAGAGTGTTGGCAAAGTCTCTTATCGTTTAGCATTGCCGACTCAACTGTCACATGTGCATGACGTCTTCCACGTATCTCTTCTAAGGGGGTACAATTATCATCCGATTCATGTTGTGAACTATCTGCTTCATCTTATCAATAAAGACTTATCATTCAAGGAAGAACCGGAAGCCATACTTGACCGACAAGAATGTGTTATGCACAAGAAGACTATTCCTTTTCATAAGGTGTTATGGAATAATCATTCTGAACATGAAGCTACATGGGAGACGGAAGACACGATCTGTTTTCAATATCGGAATATATTGAACTTTTAGTTTTTTGCATTCATTTTATCCGCTTTTGACATGTTTTGACTATAAGATATGACGTTCACCTATTTGTTTTGTTTATCAGAACAATTCTATTTCAGTATCATAATAAAGACATGCAGGACCAGTTAAGGGCTTAAACAATTACAACACAACAACACAAAGAGGAGATTAACTAAACTTGATCAAACAGTGAATTGGATTAACCAATATATTGATACAAAGAACACAAGTAAAGATAAAGAGACAGAACAAGAGATTTGGGTTTCAAGGAGGCAGTATATTGCTTTCTCAAGTTCTTTTACAAGTGTTACAAAGCATAAAGAAAGATACTAGAACTTGGAATACTTATACTACAACCTACAGCCGGCTATACTTTGAAAGCCAGCTGGATACAATTGACTAGACACAAACAAAATCAAATGTAGAATCAAAAGGCATATCTGCCTTTTGACCTTGTGACTATGACATGCCATAGCTCACATCCTTATCTATTACAAAAAGGATAAAGTACATAAAGTAGAAAGTTACAGACTCAAGACCTCAATGTACAGTTACCAAAAGCATGGACCTTTTCATCAACTCATGTAAGTTGGTGACTTTACAGAGATGCAGCGGAAAGGTGTCCAGCTTTATGGAACAGTACATCAGATAAAGCATGTTACTAAAAGTCTTCGGAAGAAATCTGTCTTCATAGAAATGAAGCTTCGGAAGACTTTGTCTCTGAGGCTTCGGAAGACTTCATGTTTGGCTTCGGAAGATGTTGGTCTTGGCTTCGGAAGATTTTACACTTAGAATATTTTCTAGTGTAAGGTGTAAAACTTCCGAAGCATTTCTTCTTCAGTACTTAGTGCATTTTTTGCAGAGAGACATTGGATGTTTTGGTTTGCATCAGACTTAAAGGAATCCTTACAAACTCCCCCTAGGCTGATGCTACCAAAACATTTAGAAGATCTTCAGATGTTAGTAGTCTTCAGCACAATCATGACCATTCCTTTCTTCATTAGATGGTCAGGATCATTCAGACCTTTATAGTATCTTCTCATCTCAAAGAGATCATGCAGAGGTAAGTTGATTATGTCTTGCCAAGTATAGACATTCTCAATACCTTGATCTCTGATTACATGCCATCTTTCTGGATTGGTAGAGTAAGTCCAGGATAAGATGGGTGTCTGTTGGACCAAAAGAACCAATGAGCCTGATCAGAAAAATCTCTAAGTCCCACAGACATTACAACTGCTGAAGAAGATCACAACAGCTGAAGTCATCAGCTGATTACAAAGGTCTGAAGACAAAGTCTGAAAGTAAAGAACTGAAGACAAAGTTGAAAGTGAAGTACTGAAGACAAAGACTGAAGACCAGAGTGATCAGTAGTTGTCACAACAGCTAAAGTTATTAACTTCAGTAGTTGTGATGGTTTTTCCTTTTCAGTACTTGTAATTTTTCCTTTTCAGTACTTGTAATTTTTCCTTTCAGTAGTTTATTGTTTCAGTAGTTATAGGTCAGTAGTTTTATGTTTTTGTACTTAGCATTCTCTGAGATGTGATCAGTTGTTGAGAACATTTCAGTAGTTTGCATTATTTCAGTTGTTTGTATAATTCTGTTAGATGTCACTATCAAGTGACATCAGTAGACGTCACATTCCTCTATACAAGGGATGTTGACCTAGTTGTATTCTAACCGAAGCATTACGCGTGAATGAAAACATTCCTTTAACAGAAATATTCTCTCTCTATAATTGTTATTGTGTGTTTGCATATTCATTATTTTCTTGCTTGAATTTGATCTTATTTTGTTATATTCCGCTGCAAAATTCAAATCTAATTGATCTGATCCTATCAAATGGTATCAGAGCTGGTTAATCATTGATCGATCTAACAATTGATCATTGAAACTGCTCTTTTGATAGCTAAGGTTGATCGAATTAGCATTTTTGCAAGAATTGATTATAGAGATTGATTTTCTGTTGCTTCCGGTTAATTAATTGAGATTTTAATTGTGTTTTCCAATTGTGTTGTTGAGCTCTTAAACTAGACTGATTTTAATCTCATTGAATTCGATTGAATTAGTGAAAATGACTACTTCAATCAATGATCCTCACAATACTATCTCCTCGACTAAGCCTCCGATGCTTGTTAGGAGTGAGTATAACATATGGCAACGCCGAATGCTCCATCACCTGTTTGTTAACAGTTCAGGTTGTTGGAAGTCAGTGGTTCATGGACCATATAAGCCTATGGTGAGTAATCCTGAAACCAATGAGATGGTTCCTAAGAAGAAGGAACAATATTCTGATGAGGATTTAAAGCTGTTTGAGATTGATGCTAAAGCCCATGGAATTCTGGCCATGGCACTGCCTAATGAAATCTATTCTGGGCTTATGCATCATGAAACTGCTTATGATCTCTGGGTTGCTCTGAAGGAACAATTTGGAGGAACTGATGAGGTCTTAGCAAACAACAGAGAAATCCTTGCCCAGCAATATGAGACATTCTCTCATAGGAAGGGTGAGACATTGACTCAACAGTTTGAGCGGTTTTCATGTTTGATTTCTGAGCTAAAAATGGTTCAACATGAATACACAAACAGCCAGATGAATAACAGATTCCTCAGATCCCTGCCTGAGAGATGGGACACTTACACCATTGTCCTACGCTCTAGTGCAAATTGGATACTCTATCTCTCACCCAACTTCATGGGAAACTCTTAACATTTGAGAGAGAGATAGAACAGAAAAGGAAACTATCTTCATCTGGAAAGCTCACTGATAACTTTGTACCAGGTAACACTGCTCTGGTTGGTCATGAGTCTGAATATGCTTCATCTGAAAGTTCATATGATGAGCATATTGATTTCTCTTCAAACAGTGGAAATCATGCTTTTGTTGGAGTTGAGGGAAACTCAGGTTTTAGTGTTGATAATTTGTGTTTTATGATGGATGATTTGAAAGGAATTGCTGATGATGATCTGGAAGAGATGGATATTCTGAGCCAAATGGCATTGATCAATATCAGATCTCAAAAGTTTTACAAAAGAACAGGTAGAAAATTCCCTGGTCTCTCTGGCAAAACCAAGGTTGGTTTTGACAAGAGTAAGTTGAGATGTCACAAGTGCCATAGACTTGGACATTTTGCTAGAGAGTGTAGATCATCTGGATCTAACTCATCTGCACCCTTTGTGACTTTTCCAAGAATAGCTCACAATCCAAAGGGCAACATTCTACCAGTTCTGATCATCATTCACAACATCAATCATCTCCTGCATACTTTGTTCCTCAAAGCCCAATGCAATATCCTTATCCATGTTTTTACATGCCTCAGTTTGGTCAAGTTTCTGTACCCATGGCTCAACAACCACATGCTCTACCTGATCCTCAACCATCTCAAACAAATCAGCAATCTCAATCTCAATCTCATCAGAGCTTTTTCACCCCTGAGGTTGTTGACTGGAGCAGCTTACCAGATGATGTCTCTGGTTATTCTGAACAATTTGCTGGTGCTGGTCAACATGGTGGTGAAAACCCTTTTGGAAATCTTGCTCTAATGGCCCTAGAGTCTACTGATGAAAATCCTTCATCATCACAGGTACCACAGGTATCTTCTGAGGCTAAGGCCAAGTTATGTTCTGAATCATGCATAGCTGCTTTTGTTTCTATTAGGGAAGCAAATGTAGCTTTAATTAATCAAAACCTTGACCTAGAAAAAGCAATTTCCAAAAGAAAAGCTGAGTTTGAGTCTGTCTTAAAAGAGAAGGATGAGGAGATTTATAAACTTAAGTGTCAAATCACTGATGAAAAAGCAAAGGTAGAGGTAATTCTGGAAAATCACAAGAATCTCAAAGAAACACTTGCAGCTACCCAAGTTGATTGTGAACGCTGGGTAACATCATGCAAGGGATTTGAAATGCTTCTCAGTAAGCAAATTGCTTCTAATGTGAAGTTTGGGATTGGGTATAATCATACCATACCTCCCACAGATTTTACTCCCAAATCAGAAGTAAAATCTGAGGATGACTGTCATTCCCAAACCACATCATCAGGTGTTTCATCCTCAAATGATAATTCAAAATCTGAGGATGAAGATAGTGTGAGTATCTCAGCTAATCAAATTACTGATGGTCCCACTACTTCGAAACACTTGATCAAGAAGAGGCTGAGAAATTCAGGTGTTGTTCCACAAGGTACTCAAAGTACTGAAGGGCAAAACACAACATCTGAAGAGCATTTCAAATCAGAGGAAAACAAGCATTCCTTGAAAACTGCTGAAAAATCTATCAGGATTCTCAAAAGTACAAATAGAAAACTTCTGAAGAACAAATCTTCAGTTGTTGAAAATCCTTCAGTACTTTCCAAAAGTACTGAAAGGAAGAAAGTACTGAAGAACAAATCTTCAGTAGTTTCATCATCTTCAGCAGTTGATCAAGAAAGATGAAAAGAAAGCCATGTGAAATATGTGGTTTGTTTAATCATCTCACTGATGAATGCTGGTATAACAAGGGTTTAAAATTCAACAAAGAGAAAATCATTAAGAAAGAAATGCATAAAATGAAAAATGAATTTCAAACCAAGTTTGTACCACAATCATCTCATTCTGATAAACCTAAGCTTTCTCAAAAAGTCACAAAGAAGGAAGGGGTTTGTCAAACCAAACTCTGCAATATTCCCAGGGAATATTAAAACTCAGACTAAGTCTGTGTCTTTTCAAAAGAAGAATGTAGTGAATCACAAGACAAATCATCAACAAGTACTGATTGTCAACTGAGTTGAAAAACTCTGACAACCAATCAGACACAACTTGTGGATGATGGTTCAACATCTATTGGGGAGAGTTACCAATTAGATGTTTCTGTGATTAAACCACTGAAAAGGACACCTAAGCCAAATCCAAGGAATCCTTTCAGCACCATCTACATCTTCAAAATCTGTTAATCATGCACAATCTGTTAGTTTATCATCTGTTTATGAAAACAGACCCAAAACCAAAAGGTTTGGGTCTCAAAGGCTAACTAATGTTTGTGAAAAATGCAGGGTTCTTCAGCATGCCAAAGAAGCATCTGGTATGTGGATTGGAGGATCCATGCATATGACAGGGAGCAGCTCTCTTCTTCATGACTATTCTCAAGGGAAGAAGGGATTTGTTTCTTTTGGAAATGATGCCAAGGGTTACATCATTGGAAAGGTTTTGTCTCAATGGGGATATACGATTTGATGATGTTAACCATGTGGAGAACCTCAAATACAATCTTTTGAGTGTCAGTCAAATGTGTGATAAAGGGCATGTTGCACTTTTCACAAGTCAAAACTGTAGGATTCTGTCTTCCAAAGTTTTGCACAAGATTGACAAGATATTGGATGAATATACTCTCCTGAAGGCCAACAGGATTGGAAGAGTAATTCTTTAGATCTATCAAAGAAATTGATCTTAAGGCCATCCATGTCTGTTCTCCAAAGCCTCTCCTCAAGAATCTGAACTATGGCATAGAAGGCTTGGTCATGTGAATCTTAAGAACATGAATCAGCTCATTCATCATGGTTTAGTAAGAGGTTTGCCATTGAAGGAGTTCAAGTGTGATGATAACTATCCAGCTTGCTTAAAAGGAAAGCAACACAAGCTTCATTCCCTCCTATAGAAGAACCTAAGTCCACTGCCTGCTTGCAATTACTGCATATGGATCTCTTTGGTCCTGTGAGAGTAATAGCATGGCAAAGAAAAAGTACTGTCTGGTAATTGTGGATGATTATTCCAGATATGTATGGACTTTCTTCTTCTTGCATTCCAAGGATGAGGCTGCTCAAAGTATCATTTATTTTGTGTTGCATGTGGAAAAGCAGCATTTCACTTCCAGTCAAATGTGTGAGAAGTGATAATGGGACAGAGTTTAGGAATCACACTCTTGATGAATTCTATTTGTCTAAGGGAATCAAAAGACAATATAGTATTCAAAGAACTCCTGAGCAAAATGGAGTGGTGGAGAGAAAGAACAGGACCCTTATTGAAGCCGCAAGGACAATGTTGGCTGACTCAGGTTTGCCACTAACCTTTTGGGCTGAAGCTGTCACACAGCTTGCTATGTTCAGAATAGGGTATTAGTGAATCAGAGGTTGATGAAGACTCCTTATGAGCTCTACATCATTTGGCCCCTTTGATTTCATTCTTTAGAGCATTTGGGTGTCCATGTTATATTCTTAACACAAAGAATATACTTCAGAAGTTTTGAATCTAAGGTGGATGCAGGGTATTTTGTTGGGTATTCATCTACTTGCAAGGCATACAGAGTTTTCAATTGCAGAACAAAGATTGTTGAAGAAACTTTGCATGTCAAGTTTAATGAATCTCCAAAAACACAGATTCCTCAAAACCCTGTTGAGTTGTTTGACTTGGACATACTGCAATATGTTCCATATCAGCCTCCACCTGTTGTTGTTTCTGAAGTTCCATCCTCTCCATCTGATGATACAAATGCAAGTTGTAGTGATCATCTGCCTGTTCTACTACACTTGATGTTCCTGTAGCCTCAGCAGCTCCATCCACAACAAATGCTGATGAAATCTCTGAATCCTCTACTTCATTTGAACTGCCATCTCAGTCTAGGTTTCAAGAGTCTGAATCAACATCTGTTGCTGCTGAATCTCCTACAAACACTTGCACAGATATTATTGCATATCAAGAATTGAAGAATCATCCCATGTCCCAGATCATTGGTGACATTAATGCTGGTGTTTCAACAGAAGTCAATTGTCCAATTTCTGTCTCTATGCTCTCTTCATCAGTCAGCAAGAGCCAAAGAATTATCATGTGGCATTAAGGGACAATGGATGGGTTGAAGCCATGCAGCTTGAGCTTCTTCAATTTCAAAAACAGCAAGTGTGGGAACTGGTTCCTCTACCCAAGGTAAGTGTGCAATAGGCACTAAATGGGTGTTTAGGAATAAAACTGATGAAAAAGGCCAATTGTCAAGAACAAGGCCAGACTGGTTGTACAGGAGTTTTCACAAGAAGAAGGTATTGATTATGATGAAACCTTTGCCCCTGTAGCCAGACTGGAGGCAATTAGATTGTTTTAGCTTATGCTGCTTTTCATAACCTTAAAGTTTTTCAAATGGATGTCAAAAGTGCATTTTTATATGGTAAAATAAAAGAAGAAGTTTATGTGTGTCAACCACCAGGTTTTGAAGATCATAAACACCCTGATTGGTGTATAAGCTTGATAAGGCTCTTTATGGGTTGAAACAAGCACCCAGAGCCTGGTATGAAACATTATCTAACTTTCTTCTTCAAAATAATTTCACTAGAGGCTCCATAGATAAAACTTTGTTCATAAAGAAAGCAGGCATGCATAAGCTCCTTGTTCAAATTATGTTGATGACATTATTTTTGCATCATCTGATCCACAGTTGTGTGATGCATTTACTAAATTGATGCAACAAAAGTTTGAAATGAGTGCCATGGGAGAATTACAGTTCTTTTTGGGTTTGCAAATCAAACAACTGACTGATGGAACTTTCATTCATCAGTCAAAATACACAAAAGATTTGTTAACCAAGTTTGATTTACAAAACTGTAAACCCTGTTCTACTCCCATGTGCAGCAACACACAACTGGATGCTGATCAAAAAGGTAAAGCAGTTGATGAAACTCTTTACAGATGTATGATTGGTTCCTTGATGTACCTAACAGCTTCTAGACCAGATATTATGTTTGCAACTTGTGTCTGTGCTAGATTTCAGGCTGCTCCTAAGGATTCCCATATGATTGCAGTCAAGAGGATCTTTAGATATTTGCAAGGAACTCAATCTCTAGGACTTTGGTATTCCACTGGGCACTCTTGCAATTGGTTGCTTTCTCTGATAGTGACTATGCAGGGTGTAAGTTAACCAGAAAATCAACTTCTGGTGGATGCCAATTTCTAGGCAACTGTTTGGTTTCTTGGCAGAGTAAGAAACAAACTTCAGTTGCTACATCATCCACAGCTGAAGCAGAGTATATTGCAGCTGCAAGCTGTACATCTCAGGTACTCTGGCTTCAAAATCAGTTATTGGATTATGACATTACAGAGACTAAGACTCCGTTATTAATGGATAGTGCTTTAGCTCTTTGTATTGTTAAGAATCCTGTCCAGCACTCTAGGACCAAACATATTGAGATCAGACATTATTTTATCAGAGATTGTTATGAAAAAGGTCTGATTGATCCAAAGTTTGTGCCTAGTGCTGATGAGCTTGCAGATATATTTACTAAGCCTTTGGATAGTGCAACTTTTCATAATCTTGTACTCAGGCTTGGTATGCTGCAACTAGAATAATTTGACAACTACTGATGCTCTTAGTCAATAAATACTGATGAGCATTAGTATACTTTTGTCAAAAATAAGTGCTGATAAGTCATTTTATCTTCAGTAGTTTTTACAACTACTGAAGACTAAATTACTTAAAAGTACTGAAGTACTTCATTTGTTAAAAAGTACTGATGTAGTTCAAACTACTGATGTCTTTTCTCATAAATAAGTACTGATGACCAATGAAACATCTGAAAATCAGATGATCTGATGAGTAAGTGTTAAGGTCATTGAAACAGCTGAACACTGTGAATTGACGACAACTACTGTTTCATTTCCAAACAACTGAAGCCAAAACCAAGTCTTCAGTAGTTTTACAACTACTGCTGACCAACACCAAGTCTTCAGTTGTTTACAACATCTGAAAGTTAAAACCATGTCTTCAGTTGTTTTCTAACACCTGATGACTCACACCAAAACTTTCAGTTGTTTTCTTTCAGCCGTTTCATAACCTATATATACCTAACCCTAACTTCAAACTTTTCATAACCCACTTTCCAAACGTTCTTCTTCCATTAATGGCGACCATGCAAATCAAACCTCGACACAACTGTGTCGCTCACCTTACCAAATCACCATTTTGGAACAAGTTTGATGCTGCTATTGACTTGATGGTTGATTCCCAATACCGCACAGCCTTTCTCTTGAATCCTACCATCTACCCCGATACCCTTTGCCAATTCTGGACAAACGTCACTGTTCATACTGATGAGAATGACGACACCATCACTCTCCAGTCATTTGTCAACCAGAAACGGATGGTCATCACTCCTGAGATCATTCGTCACACCCTAGACCTGAATGATGCCACCTATACCACCAAATACCCCAAAGGCACCATTGATCTATCTTTTGCTAATCATGGTTATGAGGGTGACCTAAGTGCTACTACCATTCTGAAGAAGCACTTCCATGATGCTGAGCGACTCATTTTCCACATGATCAATGTTTGTCTTGCTCCCAAAACATCCTCATGGGATCAAATGTCATCCAGGTGGCAACAGGTATTATACTCTATCCTTGAACATCAAAGCCTAAATTTTTCTGAAATTATCTTTTTGGAATTAAAAGATTTGGCAATGAAACCTGTGGCAAATAGATGGATATTATATCCAAGGTTTCTTATGGCCATAATTCTAAATCAACTAAAATCTGATGGCCTTGTTGGCCTTGGAGTCCCTGCTCTGGTAGTTTTGCCAGAGGTATACTCCAGGCACAACTCAAACCCACAACTCAAAGAGGCTGCCAAACTGCTAAAAACCCAAGCAGAGGGAACCCACAGCCTCCACCTCCAAATCTAAAGTCCCCTCCAAACCAAAACCAAAGAAAACCAAAAAGGCTACTCAGGGAGTTGAGTCCCCTGATGATGCCCCTACAGCACAAACGCAGGATGAAACTACAAGCCTTAATCCCCTTGTTGTTTCAATGACTCCACCAGCTGAAACCGCTCAGGTATCCTCTCAACAGGATCCTGATGCAACCAATATTGGGGAAGCCACATTACTGGAATCTCTCTCACTTGAGAAGATTGCCATTGAAGAGCACCATTCTCCCCAGGTGCACTCCTTTTCACCTCCATCTCCCACTGATACCACCCCTACAAGCCCAACTGTAGTCATTGCACAAGTGCTGACTCAACTACATTCCTCTACCCCTCCCCAGAAACCTGTTAACACTGGGAAAACCTCAACAGCTGAGGGAGAGGATCCTAATGTAGTTGACAACCCACAGCATAGGGATTATAAAGTTCAATCTCCTAGTGTAGATGTGGAGACTAGAACATCTAGTGAGGCTACCTCTTCCCTTGTTTCAACACATGAACATGATGAAGCAGGTATCATCTCTAAGACCTTACCAGAGGCAACTGCCAATGAAGGACTTGCTCCTAAGGCAGGAAGTCCCCAGTTCCAAGACAAAGGGGCACATGTGATTACTGATCTACACTCAGCATATGTTCATCTTGATTCACTCAGGAGGTCAGTTGATTCAGCTTCCACTGATGATGACCTGGGCTTTTTCTTTGAAGTTTTAGCCCAAAACAGCATTCTTGAGGCTGAGGTTTGCAGATTAAAAGAATTGCTTGCCAAAATGTCTCAGGAATCAAGTCCATCTGCCCCAATTAACCCACAGATGGCAGCTTCTATTGAAGCTCTCCCAAACACTGAGCCACTCGAATCAAACAAGCCACCAGCCTCTGCTTCAGGCATCATTTCTCAGATCTTAAAACCCTTGTGGATGATGCTGTGTCAAAGAAACTTTCTGACATTCAAACCCCTGAACCCAATGCAACCAAAAAGGGGAGTCTAAGTCAATGAAAGATGATAAAAGAAAAAGAGTTGAAGAGGAAGAAGCCAAGGAGGAAAATAAAGGCAAAGAGATCATTACTTACAAGAGAAAGAAGAGTGTTGGTGAACAAACTGAGGATGAGAAGAGGTTGGATGAGATGATCAAAGAAGCTGATGAGCAAGACAGCAGATCCATGGACAGGATTATTGATCAGCTCTTCAGGCAAGGATTTGATACTGCCAAACTTGATTCAGAGATCAGAAGGCTTGAGATTCAGGAGATTGAGGATCGATGGGCAGGCTGCAATGAAGAAGAAAGGGAAAGATTAGAGGCTATGATCAGATTCCTATCCAAACACTTGGGAAGACCTATCATTGAGATCAAGTCATGGTCCAGAGATAGCATTTTGGAGATAACCACCAAAATATGCTCCTCTGAAAGCTTCAACAAAGGTTTAATCATAGAAGCTTTGGATGAAGCTGGTGCTGGGAAGAGATCTGACATGGCTAAGTTATCCAAAGCCACCCTCACAAACAAAATGATAGAGCAGTCCTTAAAATCTCCCTTACCAAAACAACCAATCTCAAAACCCTCAAAACAACCAACCTCTCAACCTCCAAAACAATTACCCTCACAATCCTCAAAACAACCAACCTCACAACCCTCTAAACCAACCCCTTTACCTAAGAAACCCATTCAATCTACCACCAGTGATGCACCTAAAAGAAAAAGAAGGGTGCTGAGGATGGAAGAAGAAGAAGAAGAGGATGAAGAGGATAATCTGCCAATATCTGCTATTATGAAAATGAAGAAACTTAAGCCTAGGAGTCAATCACAAACAATAACTCCTGAAACTCAAAGGCAAATGGTTAAAGTTAAGATTGAAGAAGAAGAACAGCAGAAGCAGCATGATGAGCAATTTCTTAAAATGGTTGACAAGGACTTCCCTCAGTCCTCATCCATTCAAGCAATGAAGAAACAAGCTCAGAGGCTGTACACTCTTAGACATACATTCCAACATCAAAGAGAAAGAGTGAAGATTTGGACAGACCCCAGGGTAAGTTCCAGAATACACAAGGAGAACATACCAAGTAGATATCATGGCCAAGTAAGAAAGACTTTGAATGCTGCAATTATGTTGGCCATGGTAGTCTCACCCTGGGAAATTATTGAAGAATTCAAGAGAGCACACACCTCAAAATCAACCCCTCTATCTATACTTGAGAACAAAATGATCAAGAAAGGGTTGTTATACAAAAGACTTGAAGATCTTCAAAAGAGTGAACTCCAGTTGCTGCTTGAAGGCTCTCATCCAGATGAATTTGCTTACAGAGAGATAACAACTGTTGAGTTGAAGAATGGGAAGACAATAAGGTATTTGTCTGAATACTATGGGCTTGAATTCTTCTTTGAGGGAGAAGCAGAAGAACTCACCAAGGAGGAACAAGTTGTTATCCTTGAGGCCTATGCAAGAGAGTCTTACAGACTCATCAATGGGAAATAGGTTTCATGGTTGGGACAAGACTCTGTGTCCAGTTTCCCCTAGACAGAGTTCCCTTCCATACTTAGCCAATCAAAAGATTAGAAACCTTTTTCCGGCCTATGCTTATTTGATTACCTCTGAAGCTGATCAAGAGAGTATTTCTGCCAAAGAATAAGTGGGATCATCAATAAAGTTAGAGGTTTTGGCTGCATTGGTTCAGGGGGAGTTTGTTGGACCAAAAGAACCAATGAGCCTGATCAGAAAAACCTCTAAGTCCCACAGACATTACAACTGCTGAAGAAGATCACAACAGCTGAAGTCATCAGCTGATTACAAAGGTCTGAAGACAAAGTCTGAAAGTAAAGAACTGAAGACAAAGTCTGAAAGTGAAGTACTGAAGACAAAGACTGAAGACCAGAGTGATCAGTAGTTGTCACAACAGCTAAAGTTATTAACTTCAGTAGTTGTGATGGTTTTTCCTTTTCAGTACTTGTAATTTTTCCTTTCAGTAGTTTATTGTTTTAGTAGTTATAGGTCAGTAGTTTTATGTTTTTGTACTTAGCATTCTCTGAGATGTGATCAGTTGTTGAGAACATTTCAGTAGTTTGCATTATTTCAGTTGTTTGTATAATTCTGTTAGATGTCACTATCAAGTGACATCAGCAGACGTCACATTCCTCTATATAAGGGATGTTGACCTAGTTGTATTCTAACCGAAGCATTACGCGTGAATGAAAACATTCCTTTAACAGAAATATTCTCTCTCTATAATTTTTATTGTGTGTTTGCATATTCATTATTTTCTTGCTTGAATTCGATCTTATTTTGTTATATTCCGCTGCAAAATTCAAATCTAATTGATCCGATCCTATCAGTGTCTCAGCTGTCAGAGGAGCCACTTGCATTGGAGTTGATTGGGCTGCCTTATCATGCACTTCCTCAGGTTGATCTGACTCAGCCTGAGGTGTAGAGGTAGATGATTTAGACTTCTTCTTTTTAGACTTTGGTTTAGAAGCCATTCTCTTCTTCCTCTTAGATGACTTTAATTGAGAAGACTGGTCTACAGCACCTTGTTGATCATCCTTGTCTTTCTCAGTTGGGTGTTCCCCCCTCACAGGTTCAGAAGGAGAGGGAGTTTGACCTTGCTTTGGATCAGAAGATGAAGCTTGCTGAGGCTCAGTAGGAGGTCAGGGTTGAGGTGTCTCAGGTTGTTCAAACTTAACCTCCACTTCAGGTGGGACTTGACTTGGAAGAGAGTGTAAGTCAATCAGTTCACCACTCTTAATCTTCTGCTTGATTACCCTTATATGCTCATCCATTGTGGATAGAGACATAGGGCCAAGTCTCCTTCCGGAGAATCCATATAGCTTCAAGAACCTCATCATCCTTTGTCTATCAGCAGACTTCTTCATACTCTTTTGGATGATGGCTCTTGACTTTGCAGCTTCTTCCCTTAGCTTCCTCTTAGTTGTCTTTCTCTCTTTGACTAACTCAAGTTCAAGTTGTTTTAAGTACTCAAACTCAATAAAGTCATAGGACAAGGGAAGAAGTGCATCTGCCTGATAGAAGCCTATGGCACTCATGTAGTTGATCATTTTGATCCTATCTTCTTCTTTGTCTACCTGAGGTTCTTGTGGAGCCACATCTTCTTGTACAGGGCTTTCTTGAACTGGGGAGAGAGTGGGAGCATGCTTGTAGAGTCTTTTCTGTCTCTTCTCCTCTTTGAATTGGAGAAGTAACCTTGCATCCTCTTTTTCTTTCATCTCTCTTGACACTTCCATATCAGCCAGTTCATTCAGTTGTTCTAATGGGAGAGAGATGATTTCATCAATGTCATAGTTCCTGGTCTGTAAATAAGTAATCCTGAATGCCCTCAACTCATCATCTTGAGTATTTGGTCTGGGGGCAGCCCTGATTGCAGCTTGCATAAAGCTTGAAGACCCAGAGGAACTTTCTCCCCTTAGCTTCCTTTTCCTCTCTCTCTCTTCCTCCTCAATTTCCTCAGGAGTCATAATCCTTTTACCTTTGTCACCCACAGACCTTTATGACACAGGGTGGATAGAGGCTTGGCCTTCACTGCTTGGTGTAGCATCCATGCTCTGGCCAGAGAGAGGCTGAGAAACACCTTCACCAGTAGGTGTCTCAGAAGGAGTGTGAATCTCTGCAGCAGTTGATGATGATGAGACAGGGTCTCAGGTTCTGTCACTGGGCCTTCAGTCAAGGTTTCCCCTATGAAACTAATCTTAGGGTCCACCTCAACATCCAGTTGACCGATGACATTGCCTGATTGCCTAAGTCTCCTTCTTAAAGTAAACTCTGCAAGGATTCTGTCTTGGATTCTTTGAGCCAATCTGTCAGCCTGTCTTGAGTTGCTTGGATTGACAAGTGGCATATTGACTAGATCCAATCTTTCATAGAAGTTCAAGCTCTGAAAGTCAAATACTTCTTGTTGCCCTTGAACTCTGTGAAGAATAAGGGCTCTTCTGTCAGCATCATACCTCCACCTTATAATGTAGTTTGAAGTTCCTTGAGGTGGAGATGACACAGCCCTTGGTATACCTTCCTCAAAGAGACTCCTGATGATAGAGTCTATAGAGTCCACATTAATGTGAACTTGAGGAAGTTGCTGAGAATGCACAATTGCAAGTGAGGATGGTGAGTCCTCTATGTCCATTCTCTGTGAAGAACTCCCAGGTTTTGTGGCTGCAATAACTTTCTCCCCCTTTTTGGTAGCATCACCCACTTGCATAGGTGAGCTGGAGGATAAATCAATCACATCCACAGGTTCTTGTGTTCCTGGTTGAGCTCTTCTTAAAGGTCTCCCAGCTAGTTTTTCCTTAAGATATGAAATCTGAAGTTGCTAATCATTGACCCTGTTATGTAAGGTTGTCACCTGAGATTCAAGGTGACTGACCTTAGAGACTAAATAGGAGCATGTTTTTGACAGTTTTTGCACCTTTAGTCTCAAATTCCCCTCTTCTTCATCAGAAGAATCATTGAGGGATGAGATGATTGGACCAAAGTCCTCTCTCTCACCACCAGCTTGAGGTTCTTGGCTGCTGGTTTTCCTCTGCTCACTAGCAATCTCAGTTGAGATGTCAGTGGGCTGAGTTGCCATGGTTGAGGTCTTAATGATGTAATCACTTGCAGAAGTGAGAGCCTCTTCCATATGGACATCCTGAACATGTTCAGAAGTGTCCACCTCAGTAACAGGTGACTGATGTGGGCTAGACTGAGGAGAATCAGAGGTACTCATCTCTCTTTGAGTAGGGGAGGAGAAGAGAGACTCATGGTACTCACTGAATCCTAAGTCTTCATCAGTATAGAAGGATAGGTTGGGAATGGGTTGATTTAGATCTAAAGGTTGGGGATGGTAACTGTCCCCTGAAGGTTGTTCACTTTAGTGTTGAGACTCAGAGTGAAGTTTAAGGCTGTTGGGCTTGTGAGCTCATCAGGGTGAGCATGAGGAACCTCAGCCCTGATAGTTGAAGAAATGGGAGTGGTTTGCTCCTCAGGGGAAGTGGGAGCTCTAGTGTCCACTTCCTCCTGTAAAGGTGAGTATATGGGGACCTGCACAGACTCAATAGCTTGAGCAGGGGTTCGTTTGGATTTCTTTGGTAGGTGAGGGTTATTTGTGGTCTTTTTAGTGGTAAGGAAGAAGAAGGTGTGGGTTCAGCACTAGCTTGTGTTGCTAGGTTGTCACCTTGAGCAATGAGCTCTAACATTTTGGGGACTAGGGCTGTTTCTACCCCTGAGAAGCCTACAGTTGGCTTCTTCATGATTTTAAAGATGATGGGCTTCATCTGTCCCAATTTAAGAATATTACTTGTTTCCCTCAACTGTGAGCCCAGTTCACAGTTAAGAATGTGCTGAACATATCTAGGAAACATGTAATACTCTAAGGAGTCCAAGTTTGCAAGTAAATTGGTATAAACAAATTGAGAGTACCTAAACTTGACCCCTTGAACCATTTCATGCACTATAAAGGAGAGATCCTCAGGAATCTGGTCCCACCCACCATGCTTGTTTGACAAGCTGTGGATAACTACATGGAGTAGGTATTTCCACTGGGATGAGACCTTCCCTTTCCTGAAGGTCTTTACAGAGAAATCTCCCTCATAGCCCATCTGCTCAAAGGAATGATTGACAGCTTCCTTTGGGAAGGACAACTCACCTTCTTCATCATCCAGCTGCAAATGATAGTTGATGATGGCCAGAGTGATGAAGATTGTCTTCCCTTGCACTGTGGCAGACAGTGCCTTCTCCCCATCCATAATGACCTCTTGGCAGGTCTTCCAGAATTCAAGCAAATGATCCTCATACAGAGTAGGATCAATGGTTAGGGAGGTGAAGTAGTTGGATAGAGTTAAGAATTGGCAAATCTCTAGAAGCTTTCATCTTTCTCAGAGCTTAACAGAGCAACCTGGTTGTGTTGCCTGTGAAGTTGCATGGAGAAATCTGGGTTGTTTCTGCGGTTAAGGTTGGCCATTTTAGAAGCTTAAGGTTGAAGAAAGGTAGAAAGCAAAGGCGGTTTTGAGAATTAGGTTTGAGGAATAGTGTAATTGAGGAAGATAGTGAGGAAGAGGGGGAACCGTTGGGTATTTATGTGAAAAGGTATTTGAACCAAAGTTAATGAAAGAGGATAAACTTTGAAATCCGAAAGTCGGTCCCACCGATGAAAAAGTAGTTTACTTTTGCTCAAAAGTAGTTTTCTTGGAATTCGAAAAGCTTCCGAAGGTAAATTGTCTTTGGAAGTTTTAATGAAAAAGCTTCCGAAGCTAAAATGACTTCGGAAGATTTTCCTGAGAGTCTTGAAAATTTTGCTTCGGAAGAGAAATAAACACTTGAATGCTTTGTATAAGAAACAACAAAGCTTCTGAGAGTTAATTTTGCTTCAGAAGGAAAAGTCCTTAAAAACAAATAAGTGTCTGAGATAAGAATTTAAGCTTCGGAAGATAGATTTAGACTTCTTCCGAAGGTAAAATTTCTTAGACGGTTATTTATTTTAAAGACATGATTTTCTTCCGAAGATAAAATCTTTATCTTCCGAAGGATTAGAAAATTTTCAAGAATCTAAGGAAAGTCTTCAAAAAGGATTTTATATCCAAAGAAAACATGAGCTTATGAAAGTGATGAACTAGACAACTTAGGACACACATATTTTAAGAAATAATTAGAATTAGTTTTAAGAAAAAATCTACTCAAAGTTAATCATCCCAATAGCTGATATTAGATATTTAAATCTCTGTTCATCAAAAGCTTTTGTAAACAGATCAGCATATTGTTCATCTGTATGAACTTTGACTAGTTTAATTAATCCCTTTTCATAGTTATCTCTTATTAAATGATACCTGATATTGATGTGTTTGGTCCTTGAGTGCTGCATAGGATTCTCAGTGATAGAGATAGCACTATTGTTGTCTATGTGGATAGGAGTCTCCTTGAAGTTAAATCCATAGTCCAGCATCTGATTTTGAATCCAAAGCACTTGAGCACAGCAGCTTGCAGCAGCAATGTATTCAGCCTCAGTTGTTGATGCAGACACACAGGATTGTTTCTTGCATTGCCATGAGACAACCCTTCCACCAAGGAATTGACATCCCCCAGATGTAGACTTTGCAGTCATGTTGCAACCACCATAATCACTATCTGTATAAGCATACAGATTGAAGTCAGGATTCTTTGGGTACCATAAACCAAGTGTTGAAGCACCTTTGAGGTATCTTAGAATCCTTTTGACAGTGATTAAGTGAGACATCTTAGGGTTGGCTTGATATTTTGCATAAATACATGTAGCAAACATGATATCAGGCCTGCTAGCTGTAAGATACATAAGAGACCCAATCATAGCCCTGTATAAATGTTCATCTACACATCCCCCTCAAGATCAGGTCCAAGGGAGTGGTTTCTGGCTATGGGTGTCTTAGAATCTTACAATCAGTCATGTTGAACCTCTTGAGTATGTCCTGAACATACTTTGACTGACTTATGAAGATGCCATCTTCAACTTGCTTCACTTGAATTCCCAGAAAGAAATTGAGTTCTCCCATTGCACTCATTTCAAATCTGTCTTTCATCAGCTTCTCAAAGTCTTTGCAGAGCTTTGGATTAGTTGAACCAAAATGATGTCATCTACATACACTTGAACTAGCAATAAGTTCATTTCCCTGTCCTTTGATGAAGAGAGTTCCATCTATAGTACCTCTCCTGTATCCATGTTTACAAAGATACTCAGACAATGTCTCATACCATTTCCTGGGTGCCTGATGCAGCCCATAAAGAGCTTTGTCAAGCTTGCAGACATAATCAGGATGATCAGGGTCTACAAAACCAGGTGGCTGTTTGACATAAACCTCTTCATCAATCACTCCATATAGGAAAGCACACTTTACATCAAGTTGAAAGACCTTGAAGTTCTTGGATGCAGCAAATGCCAGGAATATCCTAACAGCTTCTAATCTTGCTACAGGAGCAAAGACATCAGTGTAGTCAATCCCTTCTTCTTGTGTGTATCCTTGAACAACTAGTCTTGCCTTGTTCTTGATGATAATTCCTCTATCATCCTTCTTATTCCTAAAAACCCATTTGGTTCCAATGGTAGTCTTCCCATGAGGAAGAGGACAAAGGTTCCAAACTTTCTGCCTTTTGAATTGAAGTAACTCTTGTTGCATAGCTTCAACCCAACTTCCATCCTTTAGAGCTTCATCAACTTTCTTTGGCTCTATCTGAGATAAGAAACAAGAGTGAAGACAAACATTTGCTTCATGGGTTTGTCCTCTTGTTCTTACCCCTGTGACAACATCTCCAATGATGTTTGTGGTGGGGTGAGACTTGTGGATCCTTAGCTGAGGGATCACAGCAAGTTGTTGAGAAAGATCCAAATTTGAGAAATTTAGATCTGGCATAGATGATTCACCCTCCACATTTCCACACTTATCAAGATTACTTGATCCAATGAGTGTGTGACATCATTGATGTTGTCATCTATGGTGTGGTATTAGCATCAAGGAATTCCTGATCACTTTCACCATCACCATTGTTGTCTTCCACAATTGAGGTATCTTTATCTGGTTGTGGAGCCCTGAGCTGGAATTTGAAGGCACCCCAGATGTATCAGCTGAATTTGTCATTGTAGTGCTGATAGAAACCTCATTTGCTGAAGTAGTTCCAACTGGAGCTGAAGGTGTATGAGATGAGAGTCTTCCTAGCTCAAATCTTGGATCAGGATCACCTGTATTTAGATTTTCTGCAGATCCTGAAACATTCTCACAAGATTTGTTAAAACAGTTGGTAACTAAATCAAGATCAAATAGCCAATCAGGACCAGAACCAGCCACACAGGGTGTGTGTTCATTGAAAGTCACATTGGCTGACTCCTCAACAATTCTAGTTCTGAGATTGTATACTCTATAAGCCTTGGCTTGGGAAGAGTATCCAATGAAGTGTCTATCATCTGATTTCTCAGCAAACTTGGCAATTTGATCCTTGGTATTCAAGATGGTGCAGGGACATCCAAATCTCTTGTGCCAAAGTTCATAAGGAGTCTTACCATGTGTCTTAACTACCAAAACTCTGTTTTGCACATAGCAAGCAGTATTTACTGCCTCTGCCCAGAAGGTGATGGGCAGTTTAGAGTCAGACAACATAGTTCTTGCAGCTTCAATTAGTGTCTTGTTTCTCCTCTCAGCAACTCCGTTTTGCTGAGGAGTCTTGGGAGCACTATATTGTCTTGTAATACCTTTTTCATCACAAAATGTATCAAGAAATTGATTCTTGAATTCAGTTCCTTAATCACATCTTATGGTTTTGACCTTGTGATCACTTTGATTCTCAATTTTTAAGATGAAATTCTTTAGAATCTCAGGGGTTTCATCCTTAGTTCTAAGAAAGAAAACCCAAGTGAATCTTGTAAAATCATCTGTGATCACCAAACAATAAGAGGTCCTTCCTAGACTCATTACACTGGTAGGGCCAAAGAGATTCATATGTAATAAGTGTAGGGGAGTAGTGATGGAGTTTCTTTCCTTAGGCTTGTGAGATACCTTATGTTGCTTCCTTTTCAGGCATGCAACACAATGATCATCACTTGTAAACTCTTTCTTTGGCATTCCAGTTACCAAATCATGTTTAATTAGTTTATTCATGTTCTTAAAGTTTACATGGCACATTCTTTTATGCCATAGGAAAGACTCATCACTATTTGCTTTAGATAGAAAGCATGAAACTTCTCCAGAGGGAGATGTTTCTTGAAATCCATCTTGTACATGTTCCCTTTCCTGGGGCTCTGAGCAGGATATGCTCATGAGGAATGACCACTCCAGGCTTGAGAACAATGCACTCATGCTCAGTAAAGAGCATGTTATGACTCTGATCACAAAATTGGGATACACTCAGAAGATTGTACCCAAGCTCCTTAACAAAGTTTACCTTTTCAATGCTGAGCTTACCATTTGTGACCTTGCCCCTTCCTGAAATGTAACCACCTTCATCTCCTCCAAAAGCAACTGGTCCTCCATCAATTCTCTTAAAGTTATGGAGTAGAGACCTGTTGCCTGTCATGTGCCTGGAACAGCCACTATCAATTATCCAGACATTCCTGCTTGTCTTGAGCTGTTCCTGCACAAAGAAAATGATTAGTTACATTTGGAAACCCAAGCCTTACTTGTCTTGGGCTCACTAAGTATAATAGAAGGTAATGCAATAGTAATAGATCCTATGATTGTACTAGGGGGATCTTCAGCTGTTGTTGATGGAGAAACTTCAGTCATTTGGTCTTTCTTAGACTTCCACACCACCTTTGGAGTCTTGGACTTGACCTTCAAAACCTTGGAAGCTTTTGGGACTTCACAAGTTTTGATGACTGAACCTTCGGAAGATTCTA
The DNA here is from genome assembly GCA_025215565.1 of Flaveria ramosissima. Taxonomy (NCBI): domain Eukaryota; kingdom Viridiplantae; phylum Streptophyta; class Magnoliopsida; order Asterales; family Asteraceae; genus Flaveria; species Flaveria ramosissima. Next base: position 29,032,903 of record CM046044.1, on the reverse strand, counting down.
CAGTCACTGCAGCAGACTTCAGTGCTTCGGAAGAACTCCTTTCTTCCGAGACCAATTTTTCTTCCGAAGGTAATTTTCCATTTACCTTCTTCTTTGATCTGGAGCTTCCGAAGGAAACAGACTTTCCTTCCGAAGCTTGAATCTTCTTGAAACTCTTTGAAGTCTTTGTATTGGTCATATGGATAGTACTTTTAGGATTATATGGGCAATCCTTAGCAATGTGAGAGGTACTTTCACACATGACACATAACATTTTCTTCTTCAAAAGAGTCTCCTTATGAGAGCAAGACTGTCTTTGTTCACATCCGTTCTCCACCTTCATCTTTGTAGATGCTGAGACAGTCCTTTTGGGCTGTGAACTGTTCTTGGAGTTTGATGGTCCAGGCTGTGCAGTAGTGGTACACAGCAGATCAGTCTTCTTCTTTGTACTGAGATGATTTAACAAGAACCAGAACTCTTAGCTGAGGAGTTTTGGTTGATGTCTTCAGTCTTTACTACTTTAAACCCTGCAGAGATAAAAACTTGTTTCTGCTTAGAATCAAAAGTAGCCTTGATCTCTTGAGCCTTCTTTGCTTTTCTTTTGCACTTCCTGATCAAATTCTTTCTCTTTGACTTGGTCATCACAGTAGATTTCTTCTCCTCAGAAGGATAGTGGCCCTTAGTAGAATCCTCCTCTTCACTCTTCTCAGAGGAATTCTTCACTATCTCTTCTTCATCCTTTTCACTTATAGGATCTATGAGAGGAAGCTCATCTTCACAAGTTCCACACCTAGGAGATCTTACAGACAAGATTGTGTGTGGAGGAGCTATCTCATTTGATCCCAGTCCCTGTCTATTTTGATAGCACACTTTGTTGTGCAGGGATGAGGATATCATGTTCTTGAAGGTCTCTTCTTCAAGAACACTCTTTTCTACCTTGGCTTTGCTGATCACAAGCTCAGCCTGGCACTCAGTCAACTTAGTTATGAGATCCTGGATTTGAGTCCTAAAATCTGTATGTTCATGTTTTAGTACTGAAATGGTTTTCTCTAAGTCCTCTATTTTTAACTTGTAATCATTTTCAGACTTTCTAAAATCAGATTTTAAAATGTTTAAGGACTCAAGATCAGATCTTATTTCCAAGTTATAGGACCTGTATCTGTTTACTTTAGCAATGCATTCAGGAGTAAAGAGATGTTCCAATACCTTGGCTTCATCATGGTCTGCCATTAGTGCTTGGTTTGGAGAAGCATCTTCCACCTGAAAGCTCCAGTCAAAACTTCCTTCTTCAACAGCAACAGCAGCATGTTGCTTTGGCTTCTCATTCTAAGGGGCTTTGTTAGTGTAATTTGGTCTGGTTTGTGCTTGGCCACCATTTGTTTTAGGTGCCTTACACTCTCTAGCAAAGTGGCCCATCAAGTTACAGTTGTAACACTTGACTTTGCTTTTATCCAAGCCAAACTTTTCACTGGTTACATTGCTTAGAAACTTCCTTCTAGTTCTCTTGTAGAACTTCTTGGCTCTATGAGTGAGGAGAGCCATCTGCTGAACTATTTCCATGTACTCCAGGTCATCTGGATGGATACAGTCCAGGTCTTCAAGAGTGAAGAGAGAGTTCCCACAACTTTCATCAGTAGACACAAAGGCTTGAGAAGAGCTTGTCTCTTGGAATGGGCTTCCTTGAGTGTAGTTCTCCCTGGGTGTCTCTGGGAAGGTGATGAAAGGACCCTTTGGTGAGTTGTCAGGGTAGCATATGAGATGATGTTGGGGTTCTATGCTATCCCTTTCACCAACATGCAGGGCTGAACCCATTTGATTGTTGGAGTTTCCAGATGAACCTTGCATGTTCATCTCTATCTGGTAGCCACTGAGAATCCCATATAACTCTGTCAGAGTAAGAGTTTTGAGATTTTCAGTCCTCTTGATCACCACACAGTAATGTGTCCATTGCCTAGGAAGTGAGGACATGAACTTACTTACAATGTCCCTGTTTTCAAGAGGAACTCCTCTATCCACTAGGGTATCCACTATCTCAACATACCTGAAGTATTGCTGAGTCATGGTTTCACCTGTTTTGAAGGTGAAGTTTTCAAACTGCTGCTTCAGGAGATCCTTCTTGTTCTCCTTGGCTTCAGAGGAGCCTTCATACATCAGTTTTAATGCATCCCACAGCTGTTTAGCTGTTTTGCACTTCTTAAAACCTCTGTACACAGAGTTTGGAAGGGCAGTTTGAAGAGCAGTCATGGCCTTCCTATCAATCTCTACTATCTTCTTATCTTCATCAGAGTAGTTGGCCACATCTTTTGGGATCATACCATCACCAGTAGCAGAAGGAGTGCTGGGTATGAAAGGTCCATTTTCAACAGATTCCCACATTCATGAGTCTAGAGACCTGATGAAACCTTCCATTCTCATACACCAGGTGTCAAAGTCATCAAGAGTGATCAGTGGGGATTTGTTCATGGTTCCAGTCTCCATATCAGTCTTTGAAATGGATGCCATTTGGAGAGTTTAGTTTTTATCTGTGTAAGGGATCTTAAGATGGTGAGATCTTATATCAAGAGCCTGAAAAGTTCTGATACCAATTGCAGGACCGGTTAAAGGCTTAAACAATTACAACACAACAACACAAAAGGAGATTAACTAAACTTGATCAAACAGTGAACTGGATTAACCAATATATTGATACAAAGAACACAAGTAAAGATAAAGAGACAGAACAAGAGATTTGGGTTTCAAGGAGGCAGTATATTGCTTTCTCAAGTTCTTTTACAAATGTTACAAAGCATAAAGAAAGATACTAGAACTTGGAATACTTATACTACAACCTACAGCCGGCTATACTTTGAAAGCCAGCTGGATACAATTGACTAGACACAAACAAAATCAAATGTAGAATCAAAAGGCATATCTGCCTTTTGACCTTGTGACTATGACATGCCATAGCTCACATCCTTATCTATTAAAAAAAGGATAAAGTACATAAAGTAGAAAGTTACAGACTCAAGACCTCAATGTACAGTTACCAAAAGCATGGACCTTTTCACCAACTCATGTAAGTTGGTGACTTTACAGAGATGCAGCGGAAAGGTGTCCAGCTTTATGGAACAGTACATCAGATAAAGCATGTTACTAAAAGTCTTCGGAAGAAATCTGTCTTCATAGAATGAAGCTTCGGAAGACTTTGTCTCTGAGGCTTCGGAAGACTTCATGTTTGGCTTTGGAAGATGTTGGTCTTGGCTTCGGAAGATTTTACACTTAGAATATTTTCTAGTGTAAGGTGTAAAACTTCCGAAGAATTTCTTCTTCAGTACTTAGTGCATTTTTTGCAGAGAGACATTGGATGTTTTGGTTTGCATCAGACTTAAAGGAATCCTTACAAGACAGTTATATGTATTATGTTTAGTATAACTAAAATTATTGTTTTGTCCGAGATTCACTTTGTCATAAGTTATGTTAATTATCAGCATGTGCCAAGCAAATTTCAAGGACGAATTAGTTTAAGGGGGTAGGATTATAATAACTATAAAAAGTTAATAATAGTAAATAAATAAGCAAACTGATGAATTAATAATAAATAAAAATGAATGTTTATGTAATTGGGCTTTAGGTGTGAAAGAATCCAATATACACACATATCCAAACAATTAAATTTCAAATGAAAGAAAGTTCACGCGGGCTTTGACCGGACCCGCACCCTTGTAAAATTCATCTGATAATGCCCATTGTTTTATTTGAATATATATATCTAATTAACTCTAAAAGCGGCTATAATACACACATATGTGGACTAATGATTTATTTAAGTTATAAACTTTGGTTCAGGAAAGATTAATGTGCAAATATAACCCGTGAGTTTAATATATATATAAGAATAAGTATATGAAAATGTTGTACATTGATACATGTCTTGGAAACTTATGTGCGTGCATTGAATCAGATCATACACTACTATTTACGGTGGTAGAGATTATATATATATATATATATATATATATATATATATATATATATATATAGATATATATATATATATATATATATATATATATATATATATATATATATATATATCTATCTAGATATCTATATATCTATATCTATATCTATATATCTATATATATATATATCTATATATATATCTATATCTATCTATATCTCTATATATATCTATGTATATCTATCTCTATATATGTATATATGTCTATATCTGTATATCTCTATATATATCTCTCTCTATCTATCTCTATCTCTCTATATCTCTCTATCTATCTCTATATCTCTCTATCTATATATGTTTGAAGTAAAAAGTCTACTTTCATAAAAAATAGGTTATTTTATAATAGATATACCAATTGTTTTAAGGGTTGAATCCTTAGCATAACCGATTCAATCAAGTGAACATATGAGATCATACATTAATAATTAAAAATATTCAATCACCAAAACGTTAGATAATCAACATGTAAGTTCATTTAATTAAAATCTTGAAAAGTAACGTGATATAGTTATAATGTAGGTGCTAGTAAAACTTGAGGACTACTCGACTTTGTTTGCTTTTGTCCTTTAACTAAGGTACGGATTCCTAACTCTTGTATAACTTTTGATTTCTTGTTCATCTTTAGTTTTGATTCCTGTTATAGATAACTAGTTTGTTTTTGATTCTATTAAGTAGCTAGACTAATCTTTATTTCTGCACTCTATTAGCCGAGCTCTCCCTATCTTGGGGGTGACCAAGATGCGTTATTGCGACATCAATAACGTGGCATCAATCATGGCGGTGAGCTATATCACAACTTTTTTAAAGAAGACTGAATTTATGTTGGTCATCTTGTTATATTATTATTTTCTTAGAGGCGTATGGATCGATCCTAGGTTAATCATGTTATTTCATGATGGATGGTTTTATACCACCCCATTTAGGATTCTGGTGAATCTTTGTATGTCGGCGCATACTCTGTTTCACATTGGTTCAGGGGCTACCTACACGTGTTCCTTCTTTTCAGTTATTATATGATATGATTATTAGCTTGGTGTATATCCTGTTTGATATATATATATATATATATATATATATATATATATATATATATATATATATATATATATATATATATATATATATATATATATATATATATTATAATTGAAAAAAGGGGTTTAAATATATGGAACCAAATTTTAATAAATTATCACATTATTATCTTCGTAAAACGGCGTTTGTAAAGTTTATTTTCTCACAATAGCAACCCACTACCGCAGATCACCACCTTCGCGCACTACTTGTCATCGCAGACCGCTCACTACCACTTAATCTTTTTCTTTTACCTATTACCAGCATAGAATCTCCCTCCCACCACCACCACCTTTCTCCCACCACCGACGACCATCTCCCTCCTACTATAGAAGCTCAAACCTAATTTCTCCCTAGTTCCTAAGATGGATTCCCCTGGCAAAATGATTGATTTGATTGAGAATGAGGCGATGGGTAGTTGTACTGTTAAAGATGACACATGGTGGTGGTAGATGTGGTGTTGGAGGCGTCTAGTGGTAGTGGTGGATGCGGTGTTGGAGTCATCTAGTGGCGGCGGTGGATACAGCGTTGGAGGCGCCGAGTGCGGTGGTGGGTTGCGATGTTGGAGGAGACGAGTGGTGTGCTTGGGTTGCGGTGTTGGAAGAGATGAGTGGCATGCTGGGTTGTGATGCTTGAAGAAAAGAATGGCGTGTGGTGAACAGTGGTCGTGGTTTGGTGGACGGGTGGTCAACGATGGGTGAAGAAAAGGGGCGGTTGCTCACCGGTGTGGTGGACTGGTGGTGTTTATGCAAACGGAGGCGGTGGTAAAGGGAGGGGAGAAGTAGATGAAGCGGAGGGGGAGGAGGAAAAGTAGATGACGCGAAGGGGGAGGTTGTGGTGTTTTGCGACAGTGAAGGGCGGTGGCGGGCAGTAGTAATGAGCTGAAATGTGGTTACGTTTAGGGGGAAGATAGGGTTGAGGTGGGGCCACTTTTTTAATATATTATATATTTATATAAATACATTTATTTATTTTTTCTTTATAATGTTTTAAGGGTATAATAGTCATTATAAAAAAGTTAACGGAAAAAGTTAACCCCCATCCATGTCAGGGATCTTTTTTGTTATTTTTTAAATGTTTGGACCGACCTTGTAGATTTTCAAACCTAGGGACTGAAAGTGAAACCAACCCTATCTACAGGGACTTTTCGTGTTATTAAATCATGTTTTTATTTTGAGTTAATTACACGATTGGTCCCGGTGCTTTGCCCATATTGCAATATTAGTCCTAAACTTGGAGAAATTACAGGTTTGGTCCCAACTGTTCACTCGGTCGTAATAGTATTGGTCCCTAACTTGGACTGCCGTCTATTTTGGCCGTCAAGTCCAGTCACGTGCGTTTCACATGAGGGTAAAATCGTCATTTCGTCTTAGTTTGTATATATTACTACATTTGAGGATTTCCCCTCATTCACTCTCAACGAACTCCATCAATCTTCATACGCTGTCATTAATGGCAATCTGTGACTGTGGAAGACTTGCGATCGTGCACACATCATAGACCGATCATAACCCCATCCGTCGGCTTTACGCATGCCCTGTGCAGGTATTAACTTACATTTAGCACAATGTCAGTCGATTAGGGTGGGTTGAACCAACTGTCATAAGATGGACCTTGCAGGTGCTTCTTAGGGTGGGTTGACCCATGTGCCCTCGTGCATTTGACATTATCCTTGGTCTCCTCAGGTCCAAGAACAAGCTTGATGATGAGATTGCTGAATTGAGAGGTCAAGTTAGGAAGAAGGATTAAGTCATTGTTGCTTTGGTGTTGGTGATAGCTTTTGTGGTTTGGGTTGCGATTGGTTGAAGTCTGTTGTGATTTTATTGTGTATTGAATGATGTGTTTTGGGTTGCGTTTGGTTAATGAATGGTGTTTGTATAGTTTTGGTTTAATGGTAAATTGTTTCTAGGGTTGAATTGTAAGGCCTCGTTCCCGGGACGCTTACAGCTGGTCATTCATCGCACTCAAAACATAATTTTCGTCTTCTTACATAAGAACGTCGTAGCGGAAACATTTAAAACAATATCTCATTTAAATATAATAACTTTTGCAAACAATACTTCATTATCAAATTACAAAATTCATGTTACATTTCATTACAAAAGCCTTATAATAATGGATGCCATTCCAAAAGAACTGAGTAGTCGCCCCGTGCCATCCTCAGCAACATACCTGCCAACTGGAAACACATCAAAGTCAGCGTTGCTGAGTGAGTTCTAGTTTTATAAATAAACATACTTTTCTTTCGTAAAACCGTTCTTTACTTTCTTTCAAAATCATACAGTACTTAACATTCGTTTGTGATCATACATCATACGTACATACGAATAGTATCATTATTATCTTCATCATTCGTTCATACCGTTCTAGATCTGGTCAGACTTTACCCTCTTCGTGGCACTCAGCCACGATTACTGAGGTCGAATGACAAAGATCCCGTTTAGTACATTATTAAGATATATCGTTAACGTTCATTTCATACGTTCGTTCTTTCCATCATTACCTTTCTCATTCATCAACTCGCGCCATACTCCCGACTCATGTCCGAAGACTGGTACTGTGTCGGGGTCTGTACACAAACCCCCGACTCATGTCCGAAGACTGACACAACGCCGGAGTACGCGATTCGTTTCTCTTTCATCTCATCTCAGTCTCACGCACTTCTCCCGACTCATGTGCGAAGACTAATACTGTGTCGGGGCCTGTACTCAAACCCCCGACTCATGTCCGAAGACTGACACAGTACCGGAGTACGCGACAAGGACCTCTTTCGAGTCTGTTGCGACACAGAGTCACTCACCACATACATATGCTTGCAAGCCTTTCATTCGTTCATTCATTCATTAATGCCTGCATTCATTCGTTACGTTCCTCTTTTCATTATCTTCCACTTTACGTTACATAATACTTTCCTTACATTCTTTAACATTCATCGCACAACCACTGGAAGATAATCATACATACTAGGAACATAAACATAAACGTAAACATACAGCATCACCATACAGGCCTCATCATACATACATAACACACATCATACATACTATGCATCACACGCACCGCCAGGCATAACATCACACATAACATCATACATATCATCATCATCAACATGCCCAACATAACGTCTACAACCTCGAAAGTCAACATACACAAGCCTACGGGAACCTCCCGAGTCAAAACCCATAACTGCACTTTCCCTCGAAGGTCATAAGATAAGCCATTGCTCTTCCGGGCGTATGAACCCTACTTAGGCGTATGGACACCCTCCAGTCGCATGGCCTTCCGGGCGACTGAACACTTAGGCGAATGGACATCATGCGAATGGACCCTATGCGAATGGACCTATGGGCGAATGGACATCTATGCGTATGGACTCTCAGTCGCATAGCTTTCATGCGTATGGCCTTCAGTCGCATGACTTCAGGCATATGGGCTTTAGTCGCATACTCTTCGTGCGAATGAACCTCAGTCGCATGGCCTCCAGGCGCATGGACTTCAGTCGCATAACCTTTGTGCAAATGAACCTCAGTCGCACACTTCTTCAATCGCATGCCTTACAGGCACATGAACTTCAGTCGCATGACCATCATGCGTATGGACCTCAGTCGCATGGCAATCGTGCGCATGGACTTTAGTCGCACGCCAATCGTCCGTATGGACTCCAATCGCACTCCAGTCGGTCGCCTAGCCCTAGCTAATGCAGAATGCAGTTCATCCCGACTGTAGCCGAGGGTTTTCGGCCTCCAACCTCTTCCAAACCTCTTTTAAGCTCAAATCAACCATTCTAAACCTTAGGGAAACATACCACGACCTCATTCAAGCATAACCAAGCAAGAAATCAAGCCTCAAGCGAATCATACACATACACACATGCATAAAAACGGGTTTTCACCCAAAACTCGAAAAAAGGGTTTTCAGATGTGTTCCAGCCCCAAAATCAGTTGAAAACGTGTAAAAGAGGGGTCCTAGAACTCACACAAACGATCACGTCGAGTAGAGCTTCGATTTGATCCGCTACACGATGATTTCCACGCTCGAATCTACCCGAACCAAGCTTTTCTCCTCTTTTTCTCCTTCTCTTCTCCTCTCCTCTCCTCTCTTCTTGGCTGAAAAATGGCAAGAATGGGGTGCTCTCCCCCTTTTATACTCCCATACATCGAAGTTTCTCTCGTTAGTGAGTTTGGTCCCTCGACTTTGGACTTTATTTCTTTTTCTTCTTTCGTTGGCTTCAAAGAAAATTTCCGGGCGTTACAAATCCACCCCCCTTATATAGGTTTCGTCCCCGAAACCTGTAATTCCTTAAACCATCGCGGGCAATACTGTCTCATCTCTTTTCCAGTCTCCCACCTGGAGTTCCATCGGTCCACGTCGTTTATCCACACACGACTTCTTGTCTATCTTTGGCTACCTTCATCGAGGCTTTGATCCTTTCGAGCTTCTCGGTCGTGGCCTCGATCACCTCAATACTTCTCATACGGCATTTGGTGCTCGGCCTTCACTTGTAAACAAGTAAGGCATTTACTCTCGTACTCCTCCATATCTCGCTTCATACCTGGCCACCAATAATCTTTACTCGTGTCTCGATACATCTGACGGTTGAGATATTAGTATATCCACATACCTTACATCGGCCAAGTAGGCGATACGTCCACGCCTCATGGATTGCTAACCCATTCACCTTATGGTGTACGCCTATCCACCCAAGTCTGTCCTGAACGGTCTAGCAGGAACAAACGCTTTCTCAATTCTATCCCGCAATCCTCTAGGGCATCTAGGTAACCTAGTGGATTCTCATTAATAGCAATCTCTACATCGAAGGGCTCATCGATGTTCCTTCTCCTAACATGCCACTTACAACAGAAGGCAGTAGGAACGAGACTACTACTAGCATCGCATTCAAATCATAGATGCACAAATTTTAAATTACCAGAAACGTACCTGACGTCAAGTTGAAGTCTGCTCTAGCCTCCTCTCGGTCATGGCAAAAGCTCTGGCCTTCATCCTCTGTTCCCTTTCCTCGCACCGGAGCTTCCTGCCTTCGACTTCTTACAATCCCTACTCAGGTGTCCAGTCTCGCCACAGTCGTAGCACTTAGCCGTGCGGCAATCCCTCGCCCTGTGGCCTTCCTTCCCACACTGGAAACAGACGTTCAGTCCCCACTTGCATTCCCCCTCATGGTCTCTACCACTCTTTTTGCATACTTCTCCTTTCTTTTCTATTCTTTTCCGATCATCGTCCCTCGACGCCGTACCTTCATACACAAATCCACCATCATTGTCTCGCCTTCCTTTCCCCTTCTTAACATAGGCTCGCTCCTCCCCTTCGTCTGTCATCGCCATCGCCCCCCGCTCGTCGTACAACCTTCCCGCCAGGTCAACTGCCAACCTAAACGTGCTCGGTCGGGCAGCGATCATGTGCCTACGGATGTCCGCCGGCAAGCACTGAATATACCTCTTGATCTTTTACGAAAGAGGTGTCACCTGATCCGGCACCAGACGTGCCATCTCGTTGAACTTCGTGGTGTACTGTTGATGTGTCAGGGTTCCCGCCTCCAGTTGCAGGAACTCCCTCTCAACCTTGTCCATCTCTCGGTGAGGACAGAACTCCTCAATAACCAACTTCTTCAGCTCCGACCATCTCATTCTCCCAATAGCCCTGCTACCCTTGGCTTGAACTATATTGTCCCACCAGCACAGAGCCGAGTCCACAAAAGAATGGGCAGCAAACTTTACTTTCTGATCCTCCCAGCACTCGCTGATATTCAATACAGCTTCCATCTCTCTCACCCATCGGTGACCAGTAGCAGCAGTGTCGTTTCCATCAAAAGTTGGGGGCTTGCATCATTGAAACGCCCCATAGTTACAGCCGTCATTGAAGAAAACCGTTTTAGTCTCGGGTCGTCTCCTTTCGCCCGAAGGTCTACCCCTTTCCTGTCTCTCACCATCTCTAACAACCTTTATCACTTCTGTCACTACAGACGGTAGGATCGTCTGCATGGCCTGATGCACTTCCTCCGCAACCACCTCTCTCATCGAGGCTCGCAGATTAGCACTCTCATCACCGCCCTCCGGATGAGGGGTCTCGGGTTCTTCATGAACTACTCTTTCAGCCCTAGACCTTCCTCTTGTGACCCGTGGTTCAGCACCACGTCCACCGCCACCTCCACCTCGAGAAGCTTTTGAAGATCTACCACCGGCCATTCTCTAACACACTGAAAGATTCAAACACTAACACGGTCATTCAAGGAACAGCTCAGTTTATGTCAAGTATAGTAAGTCCCTAATTACATTGGCCAGTTGTTATTAGCCACTTACTTTACTCTTCATATCCTAAGCATTACCTGTCCTGACTACATCAGTATCTAAATCTACCAGCAACACATAAGCCACGTAACATGCGCACATAATACCGGTTAACATTACGAAAATACCTGATGGCACGTAGCTACTCAGATTGGCATCTCATTCCATTTCCGTCCCATTTTCAGTTTAAGTTAAGGTTTATTTTGAAAATTTACCCATTTCACTTAAACTTTGGCTCTGATACCAGCTTGTAAGGCCCCGTTCCCGGGACGCTTACAGCTGGTCATTCATCGCACTCAAAACATAATTTTCGTCATCTTACATAAAAACGTCGCAGCGGAAACATTTAAAACAATATCTCATTTAAATATAATAACTTTTGCAAACAATACTTCATTATCAAATTACAAAATTCATGTTACATTTCATTACAAAAGCCTTGTAATAATGGATGCCATTCCAAAAGAACTGAGTACTCGCCCCGTGCCATCCTCAGCAACATACCTGCCAACTGGAAACACATCAAAGTCAGCGTTGCTGAGTGAGTTCTAGTTTTATAAATAAACATACTTTTCTTTCGTAAAACCGTTCTTTACTTTCTTTCAAAATCATACAGTACTTTACATTCGTTTGTGATCATACATCATACGTACATACGGATAGTATCATTATTATCTTCATCATTCGTTCATACCATTCTAGATCTGGTCAGACTTTACCCTCTTCGTGGCACTCAGCCACGATTACTGAGGTCGAATGACAAAGATCCCGTTTAGTACATTATTAAGATATTTCGTTAACGTTCATTTCATACGTTCGTTATTTCCATCATTACCTTTCTCATTCATCAACTCGCGCCATACTCCCGACTCATGTCCGAAGACTGGTACTGTGCCGGGGTCTATACACAAACCCCCGACTCATGTCCGAAGACTGACACAGCACCGGAGTACGCGATTCGTTTCTCTTTCATCTCATCTCAGTCTCACGCACTACTCCCGACTCATGTCCGAAGACTGATACTGTGCCGGGGCCTGTACTCAAACCCCCGACTCATGTCCGAAGACTAACATAGTACCGGAGTACGCGACAAGGACCTCTTTCGAGTCTGTTGCGACACAGAGTCACTCACCTCATACATATGCTTGCAAGCCTTTCATTCGTTCATTCATTCATTAATGCCTGCATTCATTCATTACGTTCCTCTTTTCATTATCTTCCACTTTACATTACATAATACTTTCCTTACATTCTTTAACATACATCGCACAACCACGGGAAGATAATCATACATACTAGGAACATAAACATAAACATAAACATACAGCATCACCATAAAGGCCTCATCATACATACATAACACACATCATACATACTATGCATCACACGCACCGCCAGGCATAACATCACACATAACATCATACATATCATCATCATCAACATGCCCAACATAACGTCTACGACCTCGAAAGTCAACTTACACAAGCCTACGGGAACCTCCCGAGTCAAAACCCATAACTGCACTTTCCCTCGAAGGTCATAAGATAAACCGTTGCTCTTCCGGGCGTATGAACCCTACTTGGGCGTATGGACACCCTCCAGTCGCATGGCCTTCTGGGCAACTGAACACCTAGGTGAATGGACATCATGCGAATGGACCCTATGCGAATGGACCAATGGGCGAATGGACATCTATGCGTATGGACTCTCAGTCGCATAGCTTTCATGCGTATGGCCTTCAGTCGCATGACTTCAGGCGTAAGGGCTTCAGTCGCATACTCTTCGTGCGAATGAACCTCAGTCGCATGGCCTCCAGGCGCATGGACTTCAGTCGCATAACCTTCGTGCGAATGAACCTTAGTCGCACACTTCTTCAATCGCATGCCTTACAGGAACATGAACTTCAGTCGCTTGACCATCATGGGTATGGACCTCAGTCACATGGCAATCATACGCATGGACCTCAGTCGCACGCTAATCGGCCGTATGGACTCCAATCACACTCCAGTCGGTCGCCTAGCCCTAGCTGATGCAGAATGCAGTTCATCCCGACTACAGCCGAGGGTTTTCAGCCTCCAACCTCTTCCAAACCTATTTTAAGCTCAAATCAACCATTCTAAACCTTAGGGAAACATACCACGACCTCATTCAAGCATAACCAAGCAAGAAATCAAGCCTCAAACGAATCATAAACATACACACATGCATAAAAACTAGTTTTCACCCAAAACTCGAAAAAAGGGTTTTCAGATGTGTTCCAGCCCCAAAATCAGTTGAAAACGTGTAAAAGAGGGGTCCTAGAACTCACACAAACGATCCCGTCGAGTAGAGCTTCGATTTGATCCGCTACACGACGATTTCCACGCTCGAATCCACCCGAACCAAGCTTTTCTCCTCTTTTTCTCCTTCTCTTCTCCTCTCCTCTCTTCTTGGCTGAAAAATGGCAAGAATGGGGTGCCCTCCCCCTTTGATACTCCCATTCATCAAAGTTTCTCTCGTTGGCGAGTTTGGTCCCTCGACTTTGGACTTTATTTTTTTTTCTTCTTTCGTCGGCTTCAAAGAAAATTTCCGGGCGTTACATGAATGAACAATTGTAATGTAATGGGTTTTGAAGTTACTAATGGAAGTATTAACTTTATATTCATCGTGTGTTTATGGCAAAATATAGATGAAGCATATAGTTGACTCAATGAAGTGTTTTGACCTAATCGCAAATAAGCATGTTTTGTCGCTATGGCAAAATCAACCTACATGTTTTGACTCAATTGAATTACCAATTTATACATAAGCAAGTCAATAAGAAAACCACACAAAGATATCCATTACATAACCCTGATTCAGATGTCACATACATAACCAACAGAAAGATAATAATTGTTCAGATAAGCCAAACACGAGTGAATATTGTCATATTACAAACACTATATAAAAAAACCATCCTCCATAACAAACATTCATGAAATTAAGTACTGGGTCCACCCTGCCCTTTGCAGCTCCTAGAATTATGGCCTTTGTTATTGCATTTGCCATAAGTGATGGTCTCCCACCTCCTTGTCAACTTTCCACCTCGCTCAAACTCATCTTCAACCTCTACCCGGTCCCTTCATCGTTTCTTCTTTGGCCTTCCAATAGGGGTGTGGTGTAATGGTGGGGTCAATGTAGTGGGACATTATGACATTTGCCACAAGTTAGCACCACTGCTGGGCCTATATGGTTGGAATAAACCTTCTTCCATGTTTCCAACCGGTAACAAGCATTTAACCATGACTCTAGTGGCCTAACCTATGAAAATATGATAATTAGTAGTTATAGTACACCAATAAACAATCAAATTAGAAATTACCTCTTGCCCATTAACAGCCATATTCCAATTCACTACAACAGCAATCATTTTTTTTCCTCCACCGTTGGCAGTAGAATGGTCTCTCATCGTTTCAAGACAGGAAATTAAATTCGTTCTGTTGTTCGAAAAAAGAGAGAGGCGCAGGGCAGGATCCAAGAGCTTAGAACTGAATACCCCTTCGGGAGTATTCTACGGCAGACGAGGCGCCCTGGAATATACTTCGACTTTCTTGTGCTAGAACTTTAGCTCGTAAGCATAAAAAAATGCATCCATCATTTTTTTATTATTTATTTTTATTTTTTTAACTGAAAACATAAATCTTGCTCAACAACATGCTTGCAAGGGATCCCCACCAACTACCACCTCCTACAACTACATAATTTAGAAGCAACATCCACGACTACATATTCCTTTCTTGGTCCACTAATCATCCACTTGTCACCCCCACTCCATATTACAGTGCACTTTGCTGCCTCAGTTTTTATAACATCAAGAATTTTTGTTGTATTGGGAGTTAGTGGTCCATCACACTTACCAATAACCTTTATTACATTCACTATCCTCTTCATCAAGTACTCTTTTATGTACTCCAAGGCTGAATTGTCTCTACCCTTGACTGTTTTGGCATTTAGGAAGTCACATATTGTTTAACAACACATCAGAACACGCTTTTCCTATATAATTTTAGAATTGTTACTTTAGGTTTCCAATCAAACAAACAATATTTTGAAAATTCAATATCTTAAACATTATATATTATCTGAAAAGTATGACCTAGCCCAGTGTTGGGGGGTATACTGGTCAACCATTTAAAACACTCTACGTTATACCTCTTAATTGATCTAACTGAACTTGACATTCTGGAACTGTCACACAAATGCAGCCTAACTGTCAATTTCTGACTAACTTAGACTTATACGATTTGTGACATACTTACCTGAAGTAGTTGTTGCACATGTCCAAAAGCAATCTTTATATGCTTTACCTCTCCACTATTGTTTCATAGTCTGGTGAATATGCCTTAGACAGAACCTATGCTCTGCAGATGGAAAGACAGTTGAAATGGCTGGAATTATCCCCTGTAATTATGAGGTTAGACATGGTTACAAGTATCCAAATCCATTAGTAAGAAAACTGGTTCATAGTAGTAATTAGAACATGAAAATAATCACCTTTTGTCTATCAGAAATAAAATGAAGTTTGCATTCTGTGGAAGCTCGAAATCATCTTGGATACACTCTTAAGAACCATATCCATGAAGTCTTATTCTTAGCCTCAACAACAGCATATTCTAATGGATAAATTCCATTGTTGGGATCCAAACCAACTGTAGTTAACACTTGACCCGGGTAGGGTCTTTTCATAAATGCTCCAATTAACCCCAACAAATATAAATTCTCTTGAAAACTCTAGAAACTGCATATGGGTTTCCTTCACTTTCAATCATGATCTTCACTGTGGTTCCTTGATTTGTTGCATGAAGTTCCATTACATAGTCCCTGAGCCATGCATAATGATCAGTGTAGTCTCTTTGGACTAGTTTTGAAGCTTGAACCTTAGCCCTAAAAGCTTTCATTCTTGATACACCTAGCTCATACCTCCTAGCTAACTCATCCTGTATGGATTTTATTGATGTTGGGATTGGATTCAACTTGATTCATAATCCAATCTTCTTTGGCCATGAAACTTGAAGTAAAGTGATGAATCTTTCTGGATTGTAAGCATGTGTGGTTAGGGTTATATGTTTTGCTGATCCAAGTTGCTTCCTTTGTGTTTTGTCTTGCAAAATAGAATACCTAATGTGACAACCCTAAGCCAAGATTAGGTAAATTTAATGTTTTTAAGAACTACTCTAAGTAGATAGTATATACTTATATACTTTATTAGAGATTGTTAAGTTGATTTTATGTGTTAACCTTGTATGAATTTCTCATATTTTTGCATGGTAGTACGTGAGCATGCATGCATAAGTGTTTACGTATGCATATGTGCAACTCTTGTGTGAACCCTGTCATTATCAAATCATAAGTATGTGGATTACTAAATCATAGGATTATGTGATTAGTGCTTAAATGTTAGATGTTGTATCTACATGTAATGTATTAAGATTTGAAACTTAATCAAGTTAACATCTACAAACCTTATGTCAAAAATCAAAACTAAACTAATCCTAAACACCTAAACATTAACTAAAGCATAACCTTAAGAATGTATCGGCTCACTAAGACCTTTATTAACCTATATTAACAACTAACTAAGAAACTAAACTTAACTTAATGACTAAGTGAGTCATTAGACTCTTAGCTTGACACTTAGCGAAACATAACACCAATCATCCCTCTAAGTCTTGCCGCCTATCACCTAAGAAACCAACTAATCAATCCTAAAAACACCACCTCACTACTCTAAGCTAGATCTAATGATGATGAACTCCACCTTATTGAAACCTCTCGGCTGATGGAACACAAACCACCACAACCCCAAGCCTCCACAACCACAACCATCACTCTCCCGGCCCTCTTCTTCCCTCTCGGTTCTCAAATAACCACCATCATCACCCTCTTGCTCTCAGTCCTTACATCACACAACCAACATCACCATCTTTTGCACTAACCGATTCCCACTCTCAAGAACATCATAACACAAGTTGTCTTCAACTAGTTTGTGATCAACCTTCCAAGATTCAAGAACCATCTCATTAAGTGGATTATCAAGGACCAAGCTAGCAACTTCCTTAGTCTTTCTTCACCATCAAACAAGGTTTGATGTTTAAATCTATAAACTAACAAGTTTAAGAAATTGTATATGTTTTCAACTAACACATATAATCAACCCTTTAAGTTAAATCACCAAGATTATTTACAAAACCTCATGAACAATTGATTTCTATAAAAAGTCAGTAATAAAAGGATTCAAAAACAGAAAATTTGAAAGTTTTATTAAAACCAAGGATTTGAACAAAAATAAAGGATTTAAAAGGTTGAAATATGTGATATTTATGATAAATTAGATCAAATACTTAATTGACTGTGATTGTGAGAATAAAATTTAGGAATTTGTTAGAAAATATTGGTAATAATAATGTGTAAATTATGGGATAATTATAGTGAATATATTAATTTATATGATTAATTCAAGGAAATAGAAGAAAATTTCCAAACAAAAGATCTGGACTCAATAAAAATCTAGAAAATATATATAATAATCCCTATATTTTATTGGAAATACAGAATACATTTCGTGAATTAATTCATATGTATGACAATGTTTCATATTTTAGAATATTTAGTAAGAAGAAAATTGATAGTAATAGCAAAATAGTAGGATAAATCATGGAAACTTTACGTAAATTATGATATACTAAAAGGAACAGTGTGTATAAATTTCGGAATTTTTAGAAATATGTAGCTATTTCTGCCATTTATTGTGAAACTTGTGAAAATTCTAGTAAATTGCCTCTAATGAGTTACTGATTAAACAATTTATGAGATAGTTTAAATTTCAAAATGTTTCTGCTGGTAAAATTTGGTGATTTTTGGATAACAATAGCTACCGATTAGGAATTTTGATATAATTAGTGATTTAAATGCTGAAAAATTTAATGAAATAAGAATTAATTCTAACAAATAATTATTTTATAGGAATTATTTAACTTGTGACTGGAATTAAGATGAGCATCATGGCCCCTTTTTGTTTATAATTTTATTGGATTAAAGAACATACTGTTTGTGTTTGAAATTGATGCAAATTTGAGAATTTCGATATGTTACTGTCATATTCACACAACCATTAATTTGGATGAGGAACCGTCTAATAATATAGGTAGCGCTACTTAGGAATATGTCAACTTGTATCTGTCGGATAAGGGCAGTGATGTTATATTATTTGATTACGTGATTTGTATGTGAAGAATCACTTGACATGTGAGTAAGTTTGGTTGTGAGTTTGATTGTGTTGCTTTAACTCAAAATGATTTATGTTATTGATTAAACCTGTGTTCTCACCAACTTTATGTTGACTATTTTAAGTATGCTTTTTCAGGTCATCATAATGTATTATAACCTTGTGTACAAGTTCAACATGTTTAGTGATTGGCACGGCTATTTAGGGAAGATGTGCATATGGTTGATTATCGATATGTCTGACTTCAGGCTCTTTGTGGATATTCATGTCCACTACTAGCTGAATAATGAATGAAATGTTAAAGATGTGTATTTAGAATAGGATTACTAATGTATAAGTCTAAACTCTAAACTATTAGATTAAATTTTGTATCAACGTAATCCTATAATTATAAGTTAATGAAAATGATGTTTAAATTATTTCTATGATTGCATGTATGATAATCAATGTGTTTTGAATCGACGAGTCACACCCAAGCATTTCACGCTTCGATGTGACACCCAAGGACACTCCAATTGAGATAGTTTAGTTTTTCTGACTTTTTGTGCTTGTTTATTAGATTCCATCTTCGAGATGGGACCCTTTGCAGATTTCCCACGATTTCCAGCAGGATTTGCCCCACTTATATGTGTTCCTGGACCTCTGTTGGGCTACTGTCATTGGGTTTCTGGATATTTGTTGGGCTAATGTCATTGGGTTTCTCAGGCCCAATTTATAAATAATTAGGGACACAACCTTCACATACAACCCTAATTCTCACCTTATCATTAATAATAATTGCCTCCGAGTCTGAATAGCATGCTTTTAACAAGATCTTTGACTACACTATAAGTACCAAATTGTTGGCCCACATAGAAGGTTAGCTCTACAATTGGATTACGTGCCTAAGATATATACAAAACATTACATTAAACATAAATTTAATATGAAATCTATAACACAATTAAAAACACAGTTGGTTGAAAACTAACCTTCTTTTTCTTCTAAGTTCCTTAATTTATTGCTCCTCTTGCTTTCAAAATCATCCATGAAGGAGTCTGTTAAACTATCAAATGACTCATAACTCAGGTTTTCACCTGCTCACAACTCAACACTGTCATCACCTTCATGGTTACCTACACCACTACTATGCATGGTTGATCCTCCAAACTCTGCCCCCATATCGACATAATCTTGGAAGTCCCTCATATTTACTTCCATCCTATTCAAATCATTATCTTTATCAGCTAGGTAGTCACTATCTTCTGTATCACTACTGTCAATCCTAAATTCTTATGAGATATCAAAGTCATCAAACCCATAACCATACATAAATGACCCCTTGTTCACATCTAATCCTTGGTTCACATGTGCACCCTTGTTCACATCTAACCCTTACATCACATTACCACCCTCATTCACATTCAACCTCTCATTAACTATTACAACCTCATTATGTTGATTCAAATCTATACCCTGCCTCACACGTTTAACTTTATTTACACCCATATTCACATCAGTACCCTCATTGGTATGTACATCTACACCCTCATTGTCATTCAAACTAGAACTCTCACCTTTCCAAGGAACTATTTTTTTTCCTCTTCCTAAGGTCACTAACATAACCATTCACATCATCGAAGTCCTTAATAACAACATTAGATGTGATGCATGTATGTCCCTAGATCATGAGCTGTAATGTAATAAATCTTGTCTATCTGATTATGATGTAATTGTATCAATTAATGAAATGATATGAATTGGTTGTTACCTGTGATGTTTAATATTTCATTAATAAGTTGTGATTGAATTGATTGGGTTTATGAATGTTTGAATGATTGCACATTATGTTATATTAATTAAAACATTCAAACTTAACTTAATGAAGTTCTCATGCGAATGGCCATGCGAATGGACCACACGCATGAATAACTTCATACGATTGACTCAATCGCACGATTGAAACAGGAGACTGGATCAGTCGTATGATTGACACATAAGATTGACTCAATCGCACGACTGAACACTCAGTCGTGCGGATGAATCAACCGCATGGTTCAATCACACGACTGAACCATACTTATGGCCCAGTCGCACGATTGAACAATACTAACCTATAAATAGACCCAATTCGTGGGAAAACGTAAGCATTCATCCCATTACGATTCCAGACGTACCCTAGCCGTCCAGAAGCCTCCCAAATCGTTCTCCAAGTTCACAGAACACATCAGATCGGTTCCTAATCGATTTCTGACGTTGATTTCAATTCTTGATTGATTCATCGTGTGTTCTCACTGATTGGATCGCCAATCAAATAGGATTCCGCACTATTTGAGTTGGTTTAACACGCAATCACTAGGTATTTCGTTCAAATACCAGGTCCTAACAAGTGGTATCAGAGCTTTGGCTCTTGATTTCGTGTTGATTCAATCAAGATTGCATAAAAGTTTGTGTTTTTGCACGAAAAACGCAATCTTTGGCGTCAAAAGTGATCTTGGACGTTCCCTGCTCATCGAAGTTCAGTTTCTACGGACTTAGGCGATTTGGACTTGCGAAATTTCGAATTTTTACGGCTGAAACCCGTCAAACCTAGAAATTTTCGCAAAACAGCAGCTTCAGTCGCACGAGTGACCCATTCGCACGACTGGACTCCATTCGCATTGCTCATTCGCACGATTGGACCTAGTCGCACCCTCATTCGGCCGACTGAACCGTTCGTTCGCATAGCTCATACGCACCAGATTCATTCGCACGACTGAACCAATCGCCCAGTTCAGTCGCACGGTTGAACCAATCGCAGAGTTCATACGCACGATTAGACCATTCGCATCCTTCAGTCGCATCAGTTAAAGTTTATTTGATTAGATACTAAGTTTATTAGCCATGGAAGATCAGATGTCAGCCTTTACTGCTGGGAAGGACTCAAGGATTCAGAACCTGCTGTTGCTTGAGAGTGAGGTGGGTAATCACAATAAACCACCAAAGCTCTTGACTTTAGATGAGTTTCCCCACTGGAAACAACGTTTTGAGATCTACCTCAATGGAGTAGATCCTAATCTGTGGGAAGCTATAGAGGTCGGTTATAGTACACCGGTGGGAGCAGATGGAGTTAAGTTAACGTTAAGTGGGATGACCGACGCACAGAAAGTAAAGTACAATGCAGAGAAAAGGGTTTATGCATTGATCACTCAGTCTATCCCCAAAGACATATTCCACCAGTACTCAGAGAACAAGCAGTCCAAGAAACTGTGGGATGAGCTAGAGAAGAGATATGATGGGAATGCATCATTGAAGGCAATCAAGGCAAAGGAGTTAAAGAAGGAATTCGATAACTTCTCATCGATTGGTAACGAGAGTTTAGATGAAGTCATAGACAGATTCTACCACTTGATGAGCGAGTTGCATACACATGGAGTGGAAACGACTATGGAAGAGAAAGTAAGCAACTTCGCAGACGGATTGCCTGATAAGTGGGCTTCATTCGTGTCTAACCTTAGACAGAATGAAATGCTTATAAAGTTGGATATAAATGACTTCATTCTCAAGTTGCGTGAAGAAGCTCTTAGGATGAAGTATAGAGCTCAGAAGTCTGCGTACACACAAAATCCAGCTTTATACAACGCCACGCCTCAAGCTAAGACATCTGGAGCACCTCTCCAGACAGCATTTGTGTCTAGCTCGTCAGGTCCTTCACATGCTTCTCCTTCTGGATCAGACACGTCAGGGTCATCATGTACCCACTATATTGGATCAGAAGCAAGTGCTACCAAATTGAAGACCGAGAACCTCGGTAATGTGACCGTAGAAGTAGCACGAGAGCATATGGATCTTCTAGCCGCAGTAGTTCATTCATATGATGGACTTGTTGCTGGGAAGATTGGAAACTGCCATCTGGCAGATGAAGACTACGAGCAGGTAGATGAAATGGAGCTTGAAAGAATGGATATAATGTGGGCCTTAGCTAGCGCTGTCCGAAGGGCGAAGAAGTTTGTTAAAAAGACAGGACAGAATTTGATAGCTACTAAGGACACCACATTTGGCTTTGACAAGAGCAAAGTGACCTGCTTCAACTGTGGAGAGAAGGGGCACTTCAAGAGAGAATGTGTCAAGCCAAAGAAGACGGGTAATGGGAACCCGTTCTCATCCTTTACTCGCCAAGACAAGCAAGCTTCCAGTTCTACTTCATCAAACAAGGACCCAAAAGCCTTGACTGCTCATGATGATGAAGGACAGGATTGGAGTTTTAGGTTTGTCTCACCAGAATCTAACATTGCCAGTGTTGAAGATATTGATGATGATTCTGCGAGTGAAGGTGATCTAGCAGTTGAAATAGCGATGTCACACAGTGAAGAAACAACTGCAGCTGAGGTCAGTTACAAGCCAAAGGAGGAGACTTCCACGTCAGAAACAGAAAAGTCAGAATCACCAGAACCAGAGACGTCTGATGCTGCGTTGATGGCTAACTCTTCTGAAACAACACAGGTAAGTACAACTGACCAAATGTTTAATAATCATGCTTGTTCTAACTGTGATATGTTTAGGAATAGCATTGATGAAAAATTTGCTAGGTTATTAGATCACAATGATAACTTAGTAAAAGATTTACAACTATGCACTGAGGCCAATAGAGTTCTAAAACAAAATGAGCATAGTTATAAAGAAAAGATAGACCTATTGACTAAACAGCTTAGGGAAACCGAAGTAGTTGCCTTTAACCAAGCAAATGACATTAGGTACTATCTAAACTCCCTAGAGGACACTAAGAAGCAAAAGGCAGTTCTAGAAGTAGAAGTTAACTCCTTAAAACAGAAACTGCATAGTTGGACTAGTTCTTCACACATAGTTCAACACTTAGTGAGAGAAAGGAATAACGGGGAGGGATTAGGCTACAAAGTGGTTCCACCACCACCTGAGACCTTGATGAACACCAAGTCTAAACCAGTAAACAACAACCCCATCAAGGATCATGTGGTGACCACTCCTCTTGTTACTGATCCAGACACATCATGTTCATCTACTGAATCTGGACAGAAACAAAAGGAGGCCACTTCAAAGGCAAAGGGTAAATTGCCTTGTGTTAATCTGGAAAATGAATTTGAAAAAGTTAACTTAAAGTCAGGGTCAAACAGAGTCAAATCAGAACCTAAAAGGACTTCAAACGTTAATTTTTCACATGCTACAAGTCAAAAACCAGTTAACCAAAAAGTGGAACACGTTAAACAGGTTAAAACAGTTAAATTTGTTAAACCAGAGAAAACATCAAACATGCAAGAGTCAAAACCTAAAGTGATTGATGTTACTAGAGTGTCACGCATTTCTCCACAAAGAAAGTCTACTCATAAAGTTGATAGCAGATCATGCTACAACTGTGGAGAATGTGGACACATTGCTTCCTATTGTCCTTTCTATCAGACACCTAGGAAGAAGATTGATCTTCAGGACTCTAGACCTAGGTCTTCTAAGAGGAGTTCTCTAACTCCACCTAGAAGATCTAGTGAACCTAAAGTCCAACCTGTAAGCCAGACGACTGTTTATCATAAACAGGCATTGCACAAATCTGGCTTATGGAAAGAGAAGTCATCCTGTGTGTCTGATACTGATGACAAGAAGGAATCTGAGCTACCCTCACCCTCTAAGGGTCAATGGGTAGAGTTTATGATGTGTGATGCCTCTGGGAAACCCAAGACAGTAAAGGCTTGGGTTCCTAACCTAAACTAATACATTTACTTGATATGTGCAGGGTGTTCGGTATAGCGCTGAGACTAACACGTGGATTATAGACAGCGGAGCATCCAGGCACATGACAGGAAATAGAGCCCTTTTATCAAACGTCAAACAAATAAAAGGAGGGCATGTTTCCTTTGCAGGAAACAAGGGAGGATACATCACAGCACAGGGAGAAGTGGGAAATCAGAAAGTTAAGTTTGATAAGGTGAACTACGTTCAACAACTTCAGAATAACTTACTTTCTGTTTCCCAAATCTGCGATAAAGGATTTAAAGTCATCTTCGACAACAAGAAGTGTTACGTGCTGAAGAAAGACTACATGATCCCAGAGGACCAAGTTCTGATGACTGCTTCAAGATATAAAGACCTTTATGTCTTGGATCTGTCAACAGCTGCTCCAACGGATCATGAGGTTCAGTGCTTTCTATCTAAAGCTACTGAGAAGGACTCAATCTCCTGGCATAGGAGAATGGGACACATTAGTCAAAGGAAGATGAATCACTTGATTCAGAAGGATTTAGTGAGAGGAGTAAATGTCAAGAACTTCCAACTTCCTGACTTTTGTGTAGCTTGCAAGAAAGGCAAACAGACAAAGAAGTCTCATAAGGAAAAGAAAGTTCATTCAATAGAACTTCCTCTTGAACTTCTTCACATGGATCTGTTTGGTCCAGTCAGTACAAGGAGCATTGCAGGCGATTTGTACTGTTTTGTGGTCACTGATGACTACTCAAGGTTCACTTGGGTAATGTTTCTGAAATCCAAATCAGAAACATTTGAGTCATTCAAGGAATTAGTCACCACTCTGGAATCTCTCTACAAGCTAAAGGTTAGACAAGTACGCTCAGACAACGGGACAGAATTCAAGAATCAATGGATGGAGGCATACTGCAAGGAAAAGGGAATTGTTCATCAATTCACTTCAGCCTACACGCCTCAGATGAATGGTGTTGCTGAGAGAAAAATAGAAGCTTGATAGAGACTGCACGGACTATGCTGGCTGACTCGAAACTGCCTATCCAATTCTGGAATGAGGCAGTAGCAAATGCATGTTATACACTGAATCGAGTCCTAATAGTCAAGCGCCACGGAAAGACATGTTATGAGCTACTACAAAGACGCAAACCGAATTTGGAGTATCTTGAACCTTTTGGCGCGCCGTGTACACTTCTGAAGAAGACACAAGAAGGAAAATTCAGCGAGAAGGCAGATGAAGGAATCTTTCTAGGATACAACATACCGAATAAGCGAGTTTACAATAACTCAACGGGTCTTGTAGAAGTGTGGTGTAATGTCGACGTTCAGAGATATACCACACCACCTACAGGCAAAGGACCTGCCTACTTCTTCGATTATGATGGATTCTTCAAATCCTTCAACATACCTCTCTCTCCCTCGGATGATGAGTTAGCTACTAGGATGATGTATGATATTCTGAATACACCATCTAGCACACAGGGAGAATCATCTACTCAGTCAGGGGGAGTAGTCGACGACAGTGACTCCTCCTCTGAAGATGAAACTGAAGCAGATGACCAGAACAGTCAGGAGGAACAGGTTCCAGTTCCTGAAAGTCCACAAGCATCTACGAGTGATGCTCCTTCGACTTCAGAACCTCAAACTCCAACTACCTCAGATGCAGAACAAAATGTTCATAATCTTGGTTCTGAGGTGGCTGTTCCTACTACTCCAGGATCACGACTAAACGTCTATCATCCCCTTGACAATGTTATTGGGGATGTCAGATCAGGAGTACAAACCCGAAATCAGTTATACTCAGCTGATTACGCCTCGGTTATGGAGAAAGGATACATTCATGATGGTGCTTATCGATGTTTTGTCTCGCAGGTTGAGCCAAAATATGTCAGTGAGGCACTAAATGATGAGGCGTGGGTGAGTGCCATGCAAGAAGAACTTCTGCAGTTTAAGAAGTTAGGTGTATGGACTCTGGTTGATAGACCTAAAGGTGCTAAAGTCATTGGCACTAAATGGGTACTAAAATGCAAGAAGGATGACCAAGGGGTCATTATCAGGAACAAAGCTCGACTGGTGGTTCAAGGTTTTCGCCAAGTCGAGGGAATTGACTATAATGAGGTGTTTGCACCCGTGGCAAGGATGGAAGCTATTCGTATCTTCCTTGCCTATGCATCGTACATGAAGATCAAAGTCTACCAATTAGATGTAAAGAGTGCATTCCTTCATGGGGAAATCAGGGAAACAGTCTATGTAAGTCAACCCGAGGGTTTTGAAGATCCTTATCATCGGGATAGAGTTTACAAGCTCGACAAAGCTTTATATGGGCTTCATCAAGCTCCTCGAGCTTGGTATGAGAAACTCTCAACTCATCTTGTGAAACACGGCTTTCGCAGGGGAGTAATTGACTGTACACTGTTTATTAAAGAAAAGGATGGCGACCTACTGCTTGTACAGATATATGTTGATGACATAATCTTCGGGTCAAAGAACGAAGAGTTATGTAAAGAGTTTGAAGCAGTAATGAAGAAAGAGTTTGAGATGAGTGCTATGGGGGAGATGAAGTTCTTTCTCGGGTTACAGGTGGATCAAACACCTAATGGAATCTTTCTACATCAGACCAAGTATGTAGGAGACATTCTCAGTCGCTTTGACATGGAGAATGCTTCTGCTGCTGGGACTCCACTTGCTACGAATCATGATATAGCACCTGATGAGAATGGAGATCTAGTAGATGCCACTATGTACCGAGGAATGATCGGATCCCTCATGTATCTCACTGCCTCAAGACCTGATATTATGTATGCTACATGTCTATGTTCAAGATATCAGGCTAAACCAAAGGTCAACCATCTGATCGGGGTCAAGAGGATTTTTCGTTATCTGAAGGGTACACCCACACTTGGATTGTGGTATCCTCATGATGATGACTTTGAGCTTACCGCGTATAGTGACTCGGATTACGGGGGCTGCAAGATGAACTACAAGTCTACATCAGCAGGGTGTCAATTCTTTGGGAGAAGATTAGTTACCTGGCAGTGTAAGAAGCAGACATCGGTTGCATTGTCAACCTGTGAAGCCGAATATGTTGCTGCTGCAAGTTGCTGTTCACAAATCATCTGGATTCAACAGCAAATGCGGGATTACGGTTTAAAATTCTCATCTACTCCTATTTTTGTTGATAACTCTGCTGCAATTGCAGTAACTAAAAATCCGGTCCAACATCCTAAGACCAAACACATCGGTATTAAATACCATTTCATAAGAGATTGCTTTGAAAAGAACTTAATTGATGTGGTTAAAATTAATACTGATTTTCAACGCGCTGACCTCTATACTAAAGCCTTTGATAAACCACGTTTTCAATATTTATTAGAGGTCAACGGCGTTAAAAAGAAAAGTGAGGTAATTCCTGATGATGAAAATGTGTAGTCCGATGTAGTTTAGTTAAATTTTTTTATTTAATTTGATTTGTCTATTTGATTTTATTTTTATTTAAACTCATGTTATTTTGCTGTTTATTAAAATCCTAAAATAATTAAACCAGAAATGATTTTAGTATTTTAGGGGGAGAATATGTCAGCAAGTTAACATTAAAAAAAAAAAAAAAAAGAAAGGGGGAGAAGGAGTAGCTAGCTGAAATAAGGTAGATTGTGTCTGTGATACCGATTCAATACCTTTGGAAAATGATAGTACACAGGAACAAATCAAGAGGGACTTTAAAATTTAAGTTTTGGAAAGATGCAAAAGTTCAAAGTATAAATCTGTGTAATCTAAGCAATACAAAAAGGGAAGATGATAGAAAACTGGCAACTCCTAAGGTGACACAAAGAAAGTAGACTTAGAGGCTGCTAGACCATATATGATATGTTGGTAGATTCAACACAATAGACAAATAGACCTGATTGGTGATCTCAAGATAAAACTAAGTTGTTCAACTGACTGTGGGCTTCCATCTTATCACTGGTTAACACAATCAACAATATTCCAATAAGGGGTAATGAGCAATTAAACGCCACAAATGTGTGCGGATGACCATAATTAGAGCAAAGCAAAAAAAAATTGAAAGACAAATGCAATAAAGCTAATGACTTATGTTGTTGGTGCATTTTGTGCAAAATAAAATAAGCTGCTCTAACAAGGAGATAGGTTGTGTGCCTCTCTGCTGTGCGATGGCACTGACCTGAGGATAAGCATAACCTAGATATTCTAGAATTCATTGTTGTTTGCCGCCTCTCTGCTGTGCGATGGCACTGACCTGAGGACAGGCTTCTCTTTGAAAGCTCTAAGAATAGTCTCTTCTTGTAATAATACCCGTAGACCGCTCAAAAGCTCCTGAGGAATGTTGATTACCATATAAGTGTGGGATCCACAAATGTTAGTTGAAATAATTAAACCTAAATAAGTCACCAGTCTGTGTCAAAAGTCTGTGTATGGATTTAAGTGGACAAACATACTGACAATCATTGTGGCTACATTCTCAAAGGTTCAAATCAATGTGAAAATCTAAGAGTTTCAGTATGATTTCCTTATGTTGCTAACGACTCTGGATGAACACCGAGAACTTGAGCATCAAAAGGTTTAATAACTAGTCCCAAATGATTTGAATTGCCTGTATGATTCCAAAAATTGAATTGGTCCAGATATGATCAATCTAAGTTGAAGCTATCTATTCCCGAACCAAATCCCGTAGATATCAATCTCTGGATTTATCTCTCACAAAAAGCCAAAAATATGTCTGTTTATGTAATTAGTTTAAAGTCTTAAATTAGTTAGTCGTTTTAAGTTTTAATTTGAGTCAAGTGTCGGGCTACATCAGGAAAATCAGAAGGAATCAACTCACTAAAAGGGTCATGTCTGAGATGACCATATGTGCTTTGAAAGGTTAAATTAGTCACGTCTGAGGTGACAAAGTGTTTTAAAAGGGTCACGTCTGAGGTGACCAAAGTGGTTAAAAGGATCACGTCTGAGGTGATCAAAGTGTTTTCAAGATAAAAGGATCATGTCTGAGATGATCAAAGGCTCATAATGTTAATTTAATTAATCAAAAGAGTTTAAATGTAAATTGGTAAAAATGGCAGAAAATTAACTAAGTATGACCCATTCGCACGAATGGACCATACGTATGGGCTAACCATACGAATGAAGTCCATTCGCACGAATGAACTATGAGTATGGACCATCCAACCGAATGGACCATACGATTAGTCCAGTCGGAGGATTAAGTGCGAACGAGTGAGTCAGTCGCACGACTGAACTTCAGTCGGACGACTGGAGAAGGGCGACTGACCCAATCGCACGACTGAGTCCCACTCGCACGACTGAAAGGTGCGTATGAACTCAGTCGCACGATTGGATCTAGGGTTGGTATAAATAGAGGTGGAGTCGGTCGCAGAGACTCATCACCCTCAAATCGCCCCTAAATCGCACTCCCTACCGTTACTCTGCCAAAATTTGATTTGCCTTAGTTTTATCGTTGATTGTGTGTTACTGACGTTCGCTAATCATCATACAGGTATTTTGAAGTCTTCTCCATCAAAAACAGAAAGATTGGAACCCTAATTGGGTTGTTCGACTGTGAAATGTGAACCGAGACAAGAAAACCCTAATAACCTATTAAAACCAAGCAAAATGTTAAAATTAAGTTAAATAGGTTATTAGTAACGAGAATGCGACTCTAATGAACCGGTTAATTGAGTTAAAAGACTTAGTTTGTGAAGTTTCGAACGATTGACGACTGAACACCTGAGACATACGACTGGACAAGCGGATGAACTTCAGTCGCACGACTGAAGGGAGCGATTCACTTAACCGCACGACTGAACTATGCGAATGAGACTCAGTCGCACGACTGGGTAACCGCATAAGAGTACATGCGCATGAGTCCAGTCGCACACTCAGTCGTGCGCATGAGGTCATTCGCACGTCTGAAGTTCAATCGCACGGTTCAGTCGCACGACTGTCTTCAGTCGTACAACCTCAATCGCATGACAGATAGTTTTCATTCAAAGTCTAAGTGTTGCATTATACTCTTAGCCAACGGAACTAATGTTTATATTATTATGTGTTACAGATGGCGAGTCGATGGAACATGAGCACCAAGCACAACATATGTGCTCACTGGATTTGACATCCAGGAACGCAGCTGACTTCACAGGCATTATTACATTTCTGCTGAGATCCAGGATCGCTCATGCTATATCTACTCCATGCACACCATACAGATCAGTGCAGCAGGCCTTCTGGGAAGGCGCGTCTGTTGATAGATCCACTGAGCCTCATTGCATCAGGAGTTCGATTTTTGGTGAGGCTATCACTATATCAGAGGAGGATCTGAGGATTGTTCTACAGTTTGGGGATGATGCTGATTGTCCTACTCGTCTACACCCCCTCACTGTTAGAGGATGTTTCATGAGAGCCAAGTACTCTGGGGACATCAATGCTGGGGTACTCAACAAGAGTAACCTCTGTCCCCAGTTTAAGTATCTTGCGCACGTGCTGCTAAAGTGTATAGCTTCCAGGAAGGGAGGTTTTGATGAGCTTTCCGACCAGATCCAGAACGCGTATGCTGCGTTGGTGCTGAACCACCCGTTCAGCTTCTCCAAGATGATATTCACCTACCTGGTGGAGAACATCGAGGGGAAAGGGAAGGAAGGCTTCTGTATGTACCCCAGATTTATGCAGATGATCATTGACCAGAAGCTTCCCTCCCTGCCGAAGGAGAAGGAGGATGCTGTTGTTCTTGAGGTTATGGAC
The DNA here is from genome assembly GCA_025215565.1 of Flaveria ramosissima. Taxonomy (NCBI): domain Eukaryota; kingdom Viridiplantae; phylum Streptophyta; class Magnoliopsida; order Asterales; family Asteraceae; genus Flaveria; species Flaveria ramosissima. Next base: position 29,001,870 of record CM046044.1, on the reverse strand, counting down.
GACACTACACTCGGCCGGATGAAGGTATACAGGGGGAAGCAGGTGAAGCCCCCTGTCAGGAGGTTGTTTGGGCATCTGGCCCGTGCTGATTATGTGGCGCCAGCCAAGAGAAAGTGGCGCCACGATGACAGTGATTCGGATGTTGAGCATATTGCCATACCAGATACTGACTCTGATGATGATGATAGCGGCGACGCCGGGGATGATATGCCTGCTCCATCTAGAGGCACTGATTCAGACGTTATTCCCCCGGGGTCAGCCACTGCCGGAGAGGTCGCTGAGATGGCCGGTTTCCATCAAGAGTTTGTGGCTGGTGATCTAGAGGAGGAGGAGTCAGATGAGGAGCCCCTCACCAGGACTGTGGGAAGTAAAGTTGTTCCCACAGACCACGGGCTTAGGGTGGTTGGTGAACACCCTCGGGACTCCTCAGAGAGAGAGACTGACCCGAACTATGTTCCGGGCTCAGTGGGCAGAGCTGCAGGGGGAGCATCCACTTCCACCGGGACTAGGAGGAAGCGGATGGCTCAACCCCATGGTTTGAAGAAGAAGAAGCGTCGCCTGACCTTCGTCACCACAGCTACCACTACCACCACTACTGACATACCACCCATCACCACAGCCACCACATCCACTACTCCCACTACCACATCCACCACCTTACCTACCACCACTGTATCCTTCCCATCCACCACCAGACCATTCACACCCACTTCACCAGCATCAGCCCACCGACCCATATTCACCACTGCCACTGCCACCACCACCACACATCATGCTGGACCTTCAGCCCAGCCTTCACATGCTTATGGATCCACTCTACCTCACATCGGGGTAGAGGAGCAGCTCTCAGCGCTAACCGTATGGTGATGCGTCTGCTTGCTGCAGATGAGGAGAAGGCGGCGCAGATCCGCCAGCTGACCGACCTGACTGCTGCCCAGTCTCAGCAAATGGCAGAGCAGGCCCGGGTGATCGACCAGCAGAGAGTCGAGGTGTCCCAACTCCAGGACCTGCAGGCTCAGTCCGTCAAACGTATAGAGGAGTTGGAGACGACCAACAAGACTATTATGCTGAGGCTGAAGGGGTCGAAGGATGAGCCCCTGAAGCTAAAGGAAGGTGACGGGGATGATGGAGATGGTGATGATGAAGATGATGATGATGATGAGGAAGATGATGATGATGAGGAGACTGAAGAAGACAGGACAGAAGGACGTGATGATGATGACGAAGCAGAAGGAGGGGATGCGGCTGCATCGGCCTCTGCTTCAGGTCAAGAGCGGAGATCTAAGCATCGACAGGACCAGTCATCCACTACTTCTGCTCCTCCGAGCGACACGCCCCAGATTCAAGACAAAAGTACTGATTAGATGTCTTATGTATTTATTTATTTTGTACTTGAATCATGTAATGAAAAACAAGTGTGTTAAATGTTTATATATATTAAGTTAATATAAGTCTGTTTGATTAATTACTAATGGTTTATGTGTTGAATGTTTATATCAAACAGATCCAAACTTTCAAAGGGATGAGTTTGACTTTGCTCCCCTTCAAATGGTCAAGACTCAATTAACCATGATTCTTGACCTACAAGGGATAGTGAGACGGTCTGTGAGTTATACCCCTGAAGAAGGGGAAATAATTCATGACCTGTCTGATGAGCAACTGGCAGAGATGTTCAGACTCAATCCCGATGAAATAGTCAAGGACGCTCCAACAGTTGATTCAACCAGTGATGAGGAACTTAATGACATTGATGAAGTTGAGGTTGAAGACATTACTGCAGAAGAGTACCCTCAGTATGCTGACGCCGAGGGAAATGTGGTCCCCAATCTGGGTGAATCCCTAGTCAGTGATACATTTGAGGTACTAGACAAGATGGAGCAGGAAACGGAAAAGACTGAAGGAACAGCCCAAGCCTCCAACGATGATGTAGACATTCGCAAGGCTGAGTGGGCTGCCTGTTTTGAAGAAGTAAGAGCCCAGCGTGCTGCACCAAAGAGAGATGCCTACACCAAGCTCTACAGAGTCAAGAAACACCATAAGGTGTCAGGCAGGATTATCTCATGGGCTTATTTTGATGACCTTAACGCTTATGCAGTTAAGAGGGAGCAGGGCATAGAGTACTTCAGGTTCCCACATGATCTGAAGACTCTACCTGGTTTTGAGCTCAACCAGCTGGCTAAGCTAAAGCTGCTGTATGCTGACCCAAGAAAGATGTCAGGCTGGTTTGAGGCTGCCCTGAAGAAGGAGTACCACACCAGATGGGTTAACTTCAGACCACAACAGCCTACGAGGTATATAAGAAGGTCTGAGGTTGATGCCATTACTGGCAAACCCAAGATTGTGCTGAAGTGGAGTCCTCCGCGCACTATGTCAAGAATCCCTCTCAGGGAAATGCCACAGGACTTCACTCCACACTTCAAATGGTGGTACTATGATTGGAGAACCGCTGAAGCTGTCATAGTTTGAATAAAGAGGGCCAAATGGATACTATCAGGGTATTCGACCCAATGTGGCTAACCAACTTGTCTGCTAATGATGTCTACACATTATACAAGTGGCCACTGTTCTATGACACACAAGACATTGTACAAGCCCTCCAGTTCCAAAATGTTATACGACTTTGCTTTGCGTTCGAGATACACGCAGGAGTCACTAAAGAGGAGAAGTACAAGAAATATAAGGAGGTGATGCAGAAGACAAGAGATTAGATAGATCTAGGTCCAAGGGGGAGTTTGTTGATGCATGTATGTCCCTAGATCATGAGCTGTAATGTAATAAATCTTGTCTGTCTGATTATGATGTAATTGTATCAATTAATGAAATGATATGAATTGGTTGTTACTTGTGATGTTTAATATTTCATTAATAAGTTGTGATTGAATTGATTGGGTTTATGAATGTTTGAATGATTGCACATTATGTTATATTAATTAAAACATTCAAACTTAACTTAATGAAGTTCTCATGCGAATGGCCCATGCGAATGGACCACACGCATGAATAACTTCATACGATTGACTCAATCGCACGATTGAAACAGGAGACTGGATCAGTCGTATGATTGACACATAAGATTAACTCAATCGCACGACTGAACACTCAGTCGTGCGGATGAATCAACCGCATGGTTCAATCGCACGACTGAACCATACTTATGGCCCAGTCGCACGATTGAACAATACTAACCTATAAATAGACCCAATTCGTGGGAAAACGTAAGCATTCATCCCATTACGATTCCAGACGTACCCTAGCCGTCCAGAAGCCTCCCAAATCGTTCTCCAAGTTCACAGAACACATCAGATCGGTTCCTAATCGATTTCTGACGTTGATTTCAATTCTTGATTGATTCCTCGTGTGTTCTCACTGATTGGATCGCCAATCAAATAGGATTCCGCACTATTTGAGTTGGTTTAACACGCAATCACTAGGTATTTCGTTCAAATACCAGGTCCTAACATTAGATGACTTTGTTAATTGTCTGCATGCCTCAACACTTGACTGTCCTACCTCAATAAAAACATCAATCAGCTTAGTGTCTGTAACATACTTTTCCATTTCCTAACATTGGAATCATTACCTATAGATACTAAACCAAAGTCCAAACCTTCACCAGGTATTAGAAAATAATAAAAATACTAGGCTCCCAGATGTTACATGTTTTGTTCCTTAAATCATCCAGTCGATTTCAAACAAAGAAAACTTGTCAATGTCCAAGAAATCTATATACGAAGTAACCCCATAAGCATACATTCTCCCTCGGAAGTTCTTGAACACACCCCCATAGTGAAGTTTGATGGAGAAGTAATTTGGGTATCCCTCTGTACACATTCAACAAGGGAAATAAAAAAAGCCTAATTACCCACAATTTAGGTTTCAGATTCTTACCATATACAAGATCAGGATAAAAAATCTCCCCCTTTCCCCTGATTACCCATGATTTAGGCATTGTTATGCTCCTTTATGGTGTAGGGAAGAGATGTGATTGGGTTTTTGAAGCCTTCGAGTTCAACAATGGCGGTATTGTAAAAGAAGACGATTTGGCTTTTAGAAGGTTCCGAGTTCAACTACAAGAGGGAAGTTCATCAACTGAAAAATAGGGATATGGGGTGAAATGAAGTATCCACAATGTTTACAAGAAGAAATGATGATTTTACCCTCACGTGGAACACACATGACTGGACTTGACGGCAAAAATAAACGCCCGTCCAAGTTAGGGACCAATACTGTTACGACTCAGTGAACAGTTAGAACCAAACCTGTAATTTCTTAAAAGTTGGGACCAATATTGCAATAAGGGCAAAGCACATGGACCAATCGTGTAATTAACTATTTTATTTTAAAAAGAGTTAAATGTGGTTTTCATCCCTGAGGTTTTTATTGAAATTGTCATTTGAGTCCAAAAGTTTAAATTTTGTCATTTGCATCCAAATGTTTCACAAAAATTGCCATTTGAGTCCATTTAACTACTTTTAATTAACACCGTTAACTTTTCTCGTTAAGTTTCTTATATTAGGGGTATTTTTGTCAAAACAATTAAAAAAATAAAAAATCAACTCTACGTGAGGGGTTATATTCGTTAGCCTTGTTTGGTAATCACCATTGTGATTTGAATCCACGTATTATATAAAATAAAATATAATGATAATCACCTAAAGTGACTAATCTCAAACTTTATAAAATATACATCACAAAAATATATAAACAAACAAACAAATCATATGATACAAATCATTTGAATTATAATCATAAAAGATAAATCATCATAAAAATATAAAAAAACAATAAACAATATAAGATTAGCAGTCCTCAAATAATAATCATAAAAATATCAATTATTGTAATCAAAATCAAACTCTAAGCCAAAGAAATCAATTATTAACAAGATGGGAAAAAGTAATATGACTACTAAACAAAAATACATTAATAAGACAAAACAACAAATGACTATCATGGATTCAAATAATAACTGTAGTTATCAAAAGAGACTAAACGCATAAAACTTTTCACATAGACTGTTTTTTAGTCAAAAATATAACTAAATAAAATACGAGCCCACGCGAAAAATTTTATGTGTTCAGTCTCTTTTGGTAATTATAGCTTCTTAAGTTTCGTTAAATGCGTGAGCTGGTTTGTTTATACTAGAAGGGTGCCCGCGCAATGCGGCTGGACGGCATTTTACATCGGACACGTGTTTTTAAATTTTGTTATTCTTGTAGTAATTTTACAAAAGTCTGTTATATTTTTTCTATGCTAAAGTTCAAAACACCAAATAAATGGGTTTTGCATGTGGCTTGTATATTTACGCATTAACTTATTGTACCTCATAAAATACAAATTGGTTCAGCACAAAATTTACATCAAAACGTTTAAGAAATATACAGATTACAATTGTAGTGTCAAAATGTTTTTAAACATGATAGATTAAAAAATATAACTGAAATCTTTAAACAAATTAAGTATTTTTTTTGTTTATGGGTAGATAATAAAATTTTATGTAAGTTACCGTAAGTGTAAGGTTATTATGTAACTAATTGTAAGGGGTAATTTGTAAATATTGTTAAAAATACTAATTTATCTTTAAAAGTGGTTGTATCTTATGCATTAAATAAAGTAAGTGTTCTTAATTTCATGGTATCTTAAAATACCCTTCTCATATGCTTTATGTATAGTATAAATATCTTTTTATGATGTATATTTTATAAAGTTAGAAATGTGTCATTTTTAGGTGGTTGTCATTATATTTTATTTTATCTAATAAGTGGATTAAATCTTAATGGTGATTACCAAATGAGACTAAACACATAAAACTACTCACGTTGAGTTGATTTTTTATTTTGTAAATGTTTTGACAAAAATACCCCTTATGTAAGAAACTTAATGAAAAATGTTAACGGTGTTAATTACATGTAGTTAACTGGATTCAAATGACAACTTTTGTGAAACATTTGAATACAAATGACAAACTTTAAACTTTTGGATTCAAATAACAATTTTTATGAAATTTTATGGATGAAAACCGCATTTAACTCTTTTAAAAATGTCAAAATAGAAAAAAAAAACGGAGAAATGAGGAATTTGACTTTGTAGGATACAATAAAATAATATTGATGATGGTGCAAACAAGAATCTTTCCACCACCCTTCTTATCTAAATTGCAAACGTCCAAATTGTTGTCACCATCAGCCAAAATCGTCAGTCCAATATACTTGTCTTACTCGATCATGCCCTCTTTGGAATTGTTCGTAAGCAATGACGAACACACCTCTAATCATTGTTTCACACTCCTGAAATCAAGGCCCTTTTGTCATAATCCGTTTGCAAAGTGGACTACTAATGTGGAACTGATATTACTCTGCCGCCAATTTCATTCCCCTATGCAAACAATCGCGTAGTTTCACTATTTGATCTGTAAGTCAACTGATTTCATCATGTGGGGTTCTTATGCAGGTTTAAATCTTGTGTACAATCATGTTTTAGGCGATGTTTTGATGTGGGTTTTTGTGTTTGATTCAGGATTAGATGTAATAGAACATTGTGACCTCAAGAAGTAGTAGTATTTGGATGTGCTTCTGCCCTCCCTTTTGAAGTTGCATTGATTACTTCTGATGGTGGATGTATTATAAAGACTGATTATTTGTTTATTTATGCTTTGATAATGCAGTATGCTTCACCTAATACCAACTTATTATTCAAGATTAAATATTTGGGATATCTTTGTTTCAGGTGTAGGGGGAATTCAGTGAAGTAGTGTAAGAAAAGTTCACTTCTGAGGTGTCATAGTGAAGTTTATATCATGGGTTTAGACTCATTGATTTGGTTTTGCCGGCCGGAGGAAAATGGCATTTGGGCAAAGACCACAGCTAGTGCTCTCGGTGCTTATACGCCATGTGGCATTGAATCTGTTGTGGGTTCTATATCGAATGTGGTTTTGATGGGCTTGTGCTTGTATAGAATATGGCTGCTCATGAAAGACTTTAAACTCCAGAGGTTTTCCTTGCGGTCGAAGTTCTATAATTATATGTTGGCCTTTTTAGCTGGTTATTGTGCTGCAGAGTCGTTGTTCAGATTACTTTTTAATGTTTCAATGTATAACTTTAGCGCACAAAGGAGCCTTCCTCCATTTGAGGTATCATTCTTGTTGTAGCTGTGACATCTATACATTCAATATTTGTTCACAACTAAAAGGGAAAACTGCTCAAGAAGTTAACCATCGTTGGTCTAATTTCTTTTTCCACTAACCTCTTTCTTCATTTTTTTCCTAGAAAAATACCTTAAAAAATCCAGTAATTTTGAATCAAGGTAATCTTTAACCTTATCAGCAGGTGATTTCTCAGTGCTAAAGTCAAAAAAAGTCAACATGGTCAAGTTCACTAATGCAACAAGGGTTTATTAATTTATTTATTTATCAATATTTGTAACTTTAATGGTTTACCTTACCTGAAATAGAAATGGGACAAAGTTGGTTACCTTTTTATGCAATTACCCTCAATGAAAAGCCTAACAGTTGGTGCCCTGCAATATGCTTTCTTTAGACAATTTAACTTCATATGCAAATATGTTAAGATGAAAGAAAATGTAGTGGGGTAGGTTTTTGATGTTTAGCACTATTGTCTTCATGCAGGTAGTTTCACTTGTGATTGAGACCCTTTGTTGGAGCTCTTTGATGATCATGACACTTTTGGAAACTAAAGTGTATGTTAGAGAGTTTCGCTGGTATGTCCGATTTGGTGTACTTTATGTCTTGGTTGGGGATGCTGTGAAACTTAGCGCCATTCTTTCAGTAAATGATTTATATCCAAGGTTTGTATCCTCTTATTTTAATTGTTTTAAGTAAATTTGCACTTTTGCAGTTTTAAATTGGTATATAAACTTTCAAATTATGTTAAGCTGCAATTGTTGTGCATGATAACTTTATTACGGAAGTATATTGCAGTTTTATGTGTGCATGTGAAGTTATGTATTTAAGGACAAGTTAGATAAATGTAATGATGATGATGGTAGCATGATGAATTGAAATTCTGAATAGAAGCATATCATGAGTAGCTTTCATGTATTTGATAGGGGTTCTCCATTGAACTAGAATATCAATTTGTTAGATTTTAATTCTAGGGGTGGAAAATTGGAGGGTTGGATTGGTTAGATCATAGGCCAAAGCAGGTAATCTTTTGGTATGAGTTAAAAACCGGAAGGTAGTTTTTTGGTATGAGTTAAAACTGGTTGGGTCACTGGTTGACCCAAACATTCTTTGTCCACAATTAATTTTTTTATATAATAATTAGAATTTCAAATATGATTACCAAGTTGGCAAATTTATTAATATAAGTACCAATCTAATGTTTTGGAAATAAATGATTTGGGTTGTTCTATGCATTAACATACACTGTGGGTAACTTCCTACCTGTTTGACCCATTTGAACAATCCGTCTTGTTTCGTTTATAGCTAATCTTCTTGATTTTCCCCTTTGATTCCTCAGAGGAAAACCATAATCCAAGTCAACCCAATCGTAAATGAGTCAAATTGTCACCTCTAATATTGGTATAGATGTCTTAATTTGTCAAAACTGACTCCTTCAAAGTGATTATTGAATGTTTATCATATTGCCACGAGAAAAAAATAATAAAGGAAAACATAGAATGGAAAAGAAATGGTACTGTGGTATCCAGAGTTGGATATATAGGAGTTTTTATTATAATAAAACATTCTCACTATTGAAATATGTTTAGTTTTCCTGGATATTAAAGGAGGTGGCGACTTAATTTACTCTGTTTGGAAGACATACTCACAATTATATCTGTTATGCAGATATATACTCTTTGTGTACATCAGTTCGTTGTTCTGCCAGGTTTGTTTTGTATCTCTGTTATTGTAGTATGTTTAATGGATTTTTTATTTAAATACAATGCAGTCACAACTTTGGTAATTAAATGGTCAGTTCTTGATTTCTGATCTTATTTAATACAAAACAAGAACTGATCTTATTAAATACAAAACAAGAAAGAAACAAGAACTTAAGAACTAGGAAAACCATTCGGAAAGTATGATGGTCCTTATGATGATCCTACACGTATTTTGTATATATCTTACTAGTGGATTTAAAAAACCGCTCGAATTAACTTGGGTTACAGGTGTGGTTCTGGCTGTATTAACTGCATCTTTTGGTGTAACTGGTTATTCTATATTTTCTGGTGTGATGCAGGCTTTATTTGGAGTATTTCTTCTTGGTTATATACCAAATTTGGATGTCTACATAGGTCATATCCCACTTCAAAGTGAGCCTTGTGATGACATTAAGTATGAAGTGCTTCGTGGAGGAGAACATATATGTCCAGAGAGGCATGCCAACATATTGTCAAGTGAGTATTTTTATTAGAGGTGGCAATGTGAATGGGCTGAGTTGACCCGAAACACACTTCGTCCAACATATCATGATAAATTTGTGATATATATCTATCATGACAATAATAGTCTAATTTTATTAAAAAAAGTTCTATTTAGTTGGTTGTATCACTAGAAACACACTCCATGAGACTTGTTCACATATTTCCTTTATAGTACCTTTTTGACCCGTTGGAGATAAAACATGACCTAGTCAAGCATTTCTAAGTAAATAGGCTGCAATCGTCACCCCTAATCTTAATTGTAGGACTATATTTTGTGTTAAACTGCTTAATAATAATGTGCTGCACCATTGTTGTTGTAGGAATATATTTTGGATGGATGACTCCCCTTATGCAGCAGGGCTACCGAAAACCTATAACAGAAAAAGATGTCTGGATGTTAGACACATGGGACCAGACTGAGACATTGAGTAAAAAGTTCGAAGCTTTGTGAAATCATGTAACTTGAATCGTTTTCATTCAGTTATTATAGATTAACTAAAATGACTAGTTGTTATTAATTGTAGATTCCAGAAATGCTGGGCTGAAGAATCGCAAAGGTCAAATCCATTTCTTTTACGCTGTCTGAATAACTGTGTTGGAGGAAGGTGAGTAATTACACTTTCTCTATGATAAGATTCATGATGAGGTATGCCACTGGAGACCTGTATTTTATACTTAACTATTAGCTGTTGTTTCTTCGCAGGTTCTGGTTTGGAGGCCTTTTCAAAGTATTGATTTCATTATCCTAATCGGAGGTGTTATAATGGGTGGGTCAGACGGATTGGGTCAAAATGGGTGGTTTGGGTTGGCAAAACACTAATTGTCTAATTTGTTATATTTTCCTAAAAATCAAATAGTGAGATGGCAAGAATTATTTACTGGCAATTATAATTTAATTTGCTGAACACAATGATTTAGGAGGATTTATGCACCAAAATTACAATTCCAGTGACTTTCAACCTGCTTATAAGCGTCTTTATGATTTCGACCATTTTACCTGTTAAGAGTATAAACGAAACCTGAGTGGACCCATTCCCAAGCAAATGGGTAGAAATTGTGACATCCACCAAGTATTGATCTAACACAGTCAACTAAGGCAAGATCCAACCTCATTTTCACTTGTAGGTAGGCAATGATCTTTCCCAGTTTGTGGGACCAGTTATATTAAGCTATCTCCTTGAGGCAAGTTTCATCTTGAGAATCCATTACTAGCCATTTGTTGCATATATTATGTGACTTGTTCTCGTATGTGGCTGCAATTTTTTTAATAGTAGTCTCCCTCAAAATTTTAAGCCTTTTGTTATTACTTCTATAGTAATGAAGTTATGAGGTTGAATATTGTGCTAATCTTGTATTAGTACGGATAAGTCTATGTTCATATGTTTGGTATAGAAATCCCTCGGTTGTGCTGGGTATGTAAGTGGTACATATCCAATCCTTGTGGATTATTTATGTTTTATTCTATGTGGTAGTTTCATATATTTCTCTCTAAACATGCAAAATATCATATTTCCCAAAATCATGTTTTAAGAGCATTTTACCTTAGTTAAACTTGGTATTGGAAATTGTATTATGTATCTTAGAATGTACAAGAGGACCTCTATATATAGAGTACAATCAGCTAACTTCAGTAAATTGTAATCTCACAATTATAGCCTAATCACAATCATTGACATATATAAACACAATTATTGTCTAACATTCCCCCTCAAGCTAAGGCCGGGGAGCGACCTGTAGCTTGGCTCTGAGAAGTTCAAATCGCTGAGAGGATAGAGGCTTCGTGAACACATCTGCAATTTGATCGTCTGTCTTTAGGAATTGTATTAGGAGCCTTTTTTGAGCAACCTTTTCTTTGACGAAGTGAAAATCAATCTCCACATGTTTTGTGCGGGCATGAAAGACTGGATTGGCTGAGAGATAAGTGGCCCCTAGATTGTCACACCATAAGATGGGAGCTGATGTCATAGATGTGTGAAGTTCCTTCAGAAGCGCTTCAAGCCATGATAACTCAGCAACGGTGTCTGCTAGAGCCTTGTATTCCGCCTCTATTGATGACCGAGAGACAGTGCGTTGTTTACGAGCACGCCATGAAATGAGATTAGATCCAAGGTAGATGGCATATCCCCCGGTGGATCGGCGATCATCAAGAGATCCAGCCCAGTCTGCATCGGAAAAGGCTGTGAGAGAGTGACCTTGGGCATCGTGTAAGCATGAATCACAGAGGTTGAATTTTGTGTAATCAGTAAGCCATAATGAGTAGTTCCTTGTAGATACCGAAGAATCCTTTTGACCGCAGACCAATGGTTCTCGGTTGGTGAGTGCATAAATTGACACACTTTGTTAACCGTGAAGGTAATGTCAGGTCTCGTAAGAGTTAAGTACTGTAGAGCTCCTACTATTTGTCTAAATTTGACCGGGTCATCAAAGAGGGAGCTGTCGCCAAGAGCTAAGTGTGAGTTGGTGTTCATTGGTGAGGCAATTGGTTTTGATTGAGAGAGGCCTGCCTTTTGAATGACATCCTTTGTATATTTCTGTTGTGACAGAATTAAGTCATTGGCCTTGTGAATTACCTCGATTCCTAGAAAGTATGACAACAGACCCATGTCTTTGATTGCAAAGGAGCTATTAAGCCGCTGAATGGTGTGATTAATCAGCCGAGGATCATTGCCGGTGAGAATGATGTCATCGACATAAACAAGCATGTACATCAAGGAACCGTTGTGTGAGTAAATAAAGAGAGAAGGATCAGTTTTAGATCCTTGAAAACCCATTTGATTTAAAGCTTGCGAAAGACTGTTGAACCAAGCCCGTGGAGCTTGTTTTAGTCCATAAAGGGACTTGTGGAGTAGACACAGATGATCCGGCTTAGCGGGGTCAACAAAGCCCGGTGGTTGGCGTAAATAAATAGTTTCCTTGAGATCCCCGTGGAGGAATGCATTCTGCACATCTAGCTGTCGAAGTGGCCATTGTCTTGTCACGACAAGGGATAGAACCACACGAATGGTGGTGGCTTTTACGACCGGACTAAAGGTCTCATGATAATCAATCCCCGGTTGTTGATGGAATCCTTTTGCTACCAGACGAGCCTTGTGGCGTGTAATATTGCCCTGTTCATCACTTTTTAACCTGTACACCCACTTACAATCAACAACGTTAGCATTGGGAACAGGTGGTACTAAAGTCCATGTGCCGTTTCTCGTTAAGGCTTTGAACTCTTCGGCCATGGCAGCACGCCAGTGAGGATTTTTGTTGGCAATAGCAAAAGAGGGTGGTTCGGTTGTAGGAGGTTGTGGGGAGGTGTGAAAGGCAGTGGCATTGTAGGGAGTTCTTTGTTTTGGATTTGGCCGAAGGTTTGCAGGACGTTGACGCGGTGGATTGTCAGTGGGGACGGTTTGTGGAAGTGGTTGTCTTCTGCTGTAGGTGTATTGGAGAGGTGGTTGGGGTATGTTGTGGATTGGTGGTGGTGGGGTGTTGGCTAGATTGGGGTTGGTTGTTGGGCTGTTTTATGGTGGTATTGGTGGGCTGGTGGGCTGTTGGTTATTAGATGAGGTTGTTGGGTTGTTGGCTGGTGATGTTGGTGAGCTGGTGGGAATGGGGTTGGTTAGTGGGCTGTTGGCTGGTGGTGCTGGAGGGTTGATGGGCTGTTGATTAGATGAGATTCTTGGGCTGTTTTCTGGTGAGGCTGTTGGTGGTGTGGGCTGGTGGATATTATTAGGATTGGTTGGGATGTCGGATGATCTGGTGGGTGGATTTTGGGTTGTAGATGTTGGGTTTGGTGTGTGGTGGTGTACTGGAGATGGATAGGAGGAGAAGTATGGATTAGGAGTGGATGGGGTTGATGGAGAGGAGGAAGATTGTAGAAAAGGAAAGTATGTCTCATGAAACCGCACATGTCGAGCAACATAAATGCGGTTAGTGACAGGGTCGAGACAGTGATATCCGTGATGAGAGGGGCTGTAACCTAAGAAGACACAAGGTAGGGAGCGAAAATCCATCTTGTGTGGATTATATGGGTGGAGATGTGGAAAGCATTGACACCCAAAAACACGAAGAAACAATAGGTCTGGTTTATGTTTGAGAAGATGTTCGAATGGGGAAATATTTGAAGACGTTCGAGAGGCATGCGATTTATCAAGTACGTGGCCGTGTCTAAGGCAAAATTCCAAAAACGCTTTGGAACACCCGATTGTGCTAAAAGAGTGAGGCCACTCTCAACAACATGACGATGTCGTCTCTCAACAAAACCATTCTGTTCGCTAGTGGAGGGCACGAGTGACGATGTATGATCCCCAAATTTGTGAAAAAGGAGGATAAGCTTCAAAACTCTCCCCCGCCATCCGTTTGAATAGCTTTGATTTGTGTTTGAAATTGTCGTTCTGCCATTTTGTGGAATTGTTTGAAGGTAACCAAAGCATCAGATTTTTGTTTGAGGGGAAAGAGCCACATATATCTAGTAAAATGATCAACACAAAGTAAAAAATAACGATGACCATAGATAGAAGAAACAAGGGCTGGACCCCAAACATCACAAAATACTAATTCTAATGCACGAGTGCTTTTATGGGTTGAGTTTGATAAATGCATTTTGGAGGATTTCCCCGTAGGGCAGGAATTACAAAATGAAAAAACTGAATTTGATGTAACAGGAAGATTATTGCTTGAAATCATAGACTTTAACAACTGCAAGTGAGGATGTCCAAGTCTTTGATGCCAAATTGAGGGAGATGCTCGAACGGTTGAAAAGGCAACATTTGGAACATGATGAAACGTTGGTAGTTGAAAAGAGTAGAGGCCGTCTTTACTTGGACCCGTGAGGAGGATATTGCGTGTAATTGTATCCTTCACACAAAAGAAAGTAGAGTGAAATTCAAAAAATACATTGTTATCTTGACAGAAACGTTGTACAGAAAGAAGGTTACGCTTGATTTGTGGAACATGTAAAATTTTATTAAGTGAAAGGTTTTTGTCTTGGAAAGTAAATTTGGTGGATGCAATGTGGAGAATGGGTAAACTTTTTCCATTACCAACAATAAGTGTATCCTTACCATGATAGGACTCGAAGTCGTCGAAACCATAGAGATCCGGCGACACGTGGCTGCTTGCATCTGTGTCCGGGAGCCATGATGAGGATGCTTGTGAGCGTTGGTCAACAAAGTTGGCTTGAGGAGGCTGCTTTGGTTGACGGGTTGTTGTTGGGTCACGGTTGGGACATTGTGAAGGAATATGGCCGATACCACACCTGTTGCAAGAACCGTAGACGGTGTTTTGATTAGATGCCCATGAAAATCTAGTATTTGTACCTGAGATAGGAGCTGCTTGACGGGTGTTCTGATTTGTGTTGTAGCGTGTGCGACCCCGTCGATTGTACGAATCACAAGTCTGTCCTCCGCGGCTAGCATAATGAGCCTGACTTTGCTGTTGTGCAGGGTGGACAGTGAGACCTAATTGGGTCAACAACTGTTGAAGGGAGTGAACGGTTTCTGGTGGCAGTTGGAGACTTGGCGAATCGCGGTGCTAGTAGCCATGAAGGCCTGGGCAGTGGGTGCAATGGGATTAGCCTTTTTTTACCATGAATTCATGATCTGCAAGTAGGCTGGGAAGTTCCAACAGAGTAACAGATGGTTGTCTTGAGATGAGGGTAGGCTTCAAGGGGTTGTATTCTTCCCGAAGACCAGAAATGGCTAGCATAACAACATCTTTTTCTTTCATAGGCTCCCCAATGTTAAGGAGGGCATCAGAGTATTGTTGAACACGTGTGAGGTAATCAGCGGATGTTTCTTCTGGCTTCATCTCGACCTTCAGCAGTTGGATTTTGAGGGTATATTCGCGTGAAGACATATGAGGGGCATAAGCACGTTCTAAGGCAAGCCACAATTTAGAAGAGGTATCTCCTTGTGCATGTTTGAATGAAGCTTCGGAGATAGTTGAGAGGAGTAGCATGCGGATATGTGCATCATTGGAAATCCATGCTGAGTATTCAGGATTTGGGACGGTTGTTGCTGGACTGTCACCAACGATCACTTTTGGTGGGCATTTAACAGAGCCATCGACATAGCCAAAGAGATTATTGGTGATTAGAAAGGGTTGGATCATAGTTTTCCAAAAACCGTAGTTGGTAGGGCTTAAAGCCGAACTTGTGAGAGTTGTGATTGGTTTTGTGTTCGGTGGTGAAAGCTGTGATGGCCATTGTGGACCAGATCGAATTGGGGCTAGGGTTGAAGGCGGCAGAAAGAAAAAAAAAAGAAACAGAGGTGGGATTAGGGTTGATCGATCATAGCTCTGATACCAAGTTAAACTTGGTATTGGAAATTGTATTATGTATCTTAGAATGTACAAGAGGACCTCTATATATAGAGTACAATCAGCTAACTATAGTAAATTGTAATCTCACAATTATAGCCTAATCACAATCATTGACATATATAAACACAATTATTGTCTAACACTTATGTATTGAAAACTTGTGTTTTGAGGATACATGATATTTTGCAAGTTTAGAGCAGGATGTATAAATTTCCCTTTAATTTATTAATCCACAATAATTTTTTTAAATGGCATTCATGTAATAGATACAAAAAGGAAAGAGAAATGATGTTGATCTTCATCTATGTGAATCTATAAGCATGACATAACTTCGTTATTCTCTCTATGTGCATGTGTATGTCCAACCTTTTCTTTTAA
>CM046044.1:28935805-28980805 GCA_025215565.1 Flaveria ramosissima | reverse complement strand
TTAGATCTTTTGTTTTTACCCATATAACCCACTTAGAGATAAAAAAAAGAATAACCCAAATGAATCCTTTCATTACCTCTCTATTTTTAGTATCTTATGATAAAATAGTTCTATACATCAATATGTCCTTTCATTCCCTCTCTACTTTTAGTATCTTATGATAAAATTATGCTGTACATCAACACATCATATTACTTTTCTATAACCCACAGCACGTCCCATCTCCAGGTTTTTGAAAAATGCATCAAGGAAGAGCTGAGAGGGAAAACAAGAGTGCTTGTCACAAATCAGCTACATTTTCTTCCTCAGGTGGATAAAATTATTTTGGTCTCAGAAGGTATGATTAAAGAAGAAGGAACCTTTGACGAGCTATCTAAAAATGGGTTGCTGTTCAAAACATTAATGGAAAAAGTGGGTGGAATGGACGATCACATGGATGAAAGTGAATGCAGAACCAATATGGATCATGGATCCTCAAAACAGTATGCTGATGAGGTGGTGGGTGAGTTGACTGATGATCAAAGCATCACAACCAAAATGAATCGTAAATCTGTTCTTATTAAGCAAGAAGATAGGCAAACCGGTATTGTTAGCTGGAAAGTATTAGCAAGGTAAGCATTAGAGCATGCATCTTTTCCCTTTTTTACCATTTCCTAAAACATATAAATCCATGTTGAAAACGGAATTTGAACCCTTTTTTATGTTCTGTGGAAATAAAATGGTGACGACATGAGATCAGACTGGTAAACATATTCTCTGATGTCTTTGCTTGGTAGTATAGAGGTAAACATTGACTCATGTACCTATAATTGGGTTGATCTAGGTTATTGTTTATCTATAACGGTCACACAGGTTACACTAAATTTTAGTTAAATGGCATTCGTTGAAAGAATCCGAAGTGTTTTGTAATGCATTAAACCTCCAAAGTTGCTTTATAGAAAAAGTTTGATTACTATTGTGATACATTTTATACTCGTATCCAAAACATTTATTATATATTTATATTAAAAAAGAGGTTGGTTTAAAAGCGCCAAGACAACTTGACCGTCACTAAAATATTACTTGTTTTGACTCATTACTCATTATCCAACCTGCCCGACCTGCACATTTTGCCACCTCGAATTGTAAGGTATTCTTCTTCGGTCGTTTATTTGTGGCTTAAACAATGGTAACAAAAAGCTCAAAGATCAATGTCTATTTACTGGAACAATTAGGACTACTGTGTGATACATGTTATATGACATATTGACATGTAGAAAGTTAAGCAAATATTTGACATTTTCAGACTATTCGCTCTCTAGAACCGACTATATTGATCATAAATTACAGGTACATGGATGCTTTAGGAGGCCTATGGGTTGTACTGATATTATTTACTTGCTATATTTCAACTGAAGTGCTTCGAATATCAAGTAGCACATGGTTAAGTTACTGGACAGAACAAAGCAGCACAACGACTCGCGGGCCTGGTTTCTTTATTCTCGTCTATGCCCTCTTGTCCCTTGGACAGGTATGTGGACAATGGTCAAATTGGGTTGTATTTTATTCTTAAGGGGTCAATTTAAAATAATCGTAAAAATAAAACAGTCAAAATTCACCAAATGCATATTTCAATGCTTATAGGATCCTATAAATTATTTTAATCGGAAGAAATTTGTATACTTATTTTACTAATATAGTTTTCTTAATCTTATTGATTAATTAAGACTTATTGAAAATTTAAAATCTGGATCAAATGCGTTGGGCAGTCCAACCTAACGTGTCCCATTTTGTCCTGCAAATATAATTAACCGTTTTGACCCTTACCCAACTTGCCTGTTTTGTATAGCTATGTGGTTTCTTTTTCCCTTTCTGTTTTTTTTGTTTCTGGAACCGATAGTGTATGCTTACTCCACCAATTGCTGCATGCAGGTACTGGTAACTTTTGCAAATTCTTTCTGGTTAATTTCATCAAGCCTTCATGCAGCTAAAAGACTTCACGATACGATGCTGCATTCGGTCCTTAGAGCTCCCACCACATTTTTCCAAACTAATCCAATTGGACGGATGATTAATAGGTTTGCAAATGATCTTGGTGATATTGATCGTAATGTTGCTAGTCTTGCAAATCAATTTCTAAATCAACTTTGGCAACTACTTTCAACTTTTGTGCTTATTGCCATTGTGAGCACAATATCTTTATGGGCCATAATGCCTCTTCTTTTTCTGTTTTACACAGCCTACCTCTACTATCAGGTAATCATCCTCTCTTACCCTTTCTGTTTTTTTATTCCTACTTTAATGAATTATTATTATTTTTTCTTCGAAGCTTGTTTCTTTTTCTTCTTTAACATTTTTTATGAGAGTCAATGTTCTATTCATTTATGAAAAATGAGGTGGGAAAATGGCTGTCAGGTTGATTGTGTAATGGGTAATTTTTGTTATGAGTCAATCAGGCTAGGTCAGGTTGACCTGAAACACGTGTCTGATTCCTTAAAGATGTTAAACATGATTAAAGAAACTATACGATTACAATAATAATCAAAAAAATTTAGCAAAGCAATTTTTAAGGTAATATCCATAATAGTTACATTTTGGGCAACCTGTTCAATCCATGTGCATTTTAGCTATTTTTTTCTTTATTTTGTGCCATTGATCTGTACGGGATATACAATAACTGGTATTGAACTTTGCCTAAGCAAATGATTGACAACTCTACCAGAAACCATAACATGAAAGATTTTTATATTTCCATTAATAGCCAGAAGCCATTGATGAAAAGACACAAGTATTAATGATTTTATATTCTTGAAGATCTAACATAGTGTTTTCTTAATAAGAATTTATTAACAATCTTTCAGAAATTCAAATCCTTGTGTGAGATCAGTGATTTTCCCGTTATATATATGAGGTCTAACAAGCTCAAATTATTTTTTTTTAACAGAGCACGTCAAGGGAAGTGAAGCGTTTGGACTCAATAACCAGATCTCCTGTTTATGCGCAATTTGGTGAAGCATTAAATGGTTTATCAAGCATTCGTGCTTACAAAGCATATGATCGTATAGCCACCATTAACGGGAAATCAATGGATAACAATATTAGATTCACCCTTATAAACTTCAGTTCCAACCGATGGCTGACCATAAGATTGGAAACATTAGGAGGTTTAATGATTTGGTTAACCGCCACTTTTGCTGTCATGCAGTTTTCAAGAACAAATGATCAAGTAGCTTTTGCATCTACGATCGGTTTACTCCTCAGTTATTCTCTAAATATCACAAATCTTCTGAGCAATGTTTTGAGACAAGCAAGTAGAGCAGAAAATAGTTTCAATGCTGTTGAGCGTGTGGGCACGTATATAGATTTACCGTCAGAGGCTCCATCCATAATTGAGAAAAACCGTCCGCCACCTGGCTGGCCCTCATTTGGATTAGTGGAATTTGAAAATGTGGGATTTCGGTATAGACCCGGTCTTCCTTCTGTTTTGCATGGTTTATCATTTAGCATATCTCCTAGTGAAAAGGTAGGAGTAGTTGGTAGAACAGGTGCAGGGAAATCTACCATGATTAATGCGTTGTTTCGGTTGGTTGAGCTTGAAAAAGGAAGAATTTTGATTGATAACTATGATATCGCAAGTTTTGGACTGACAGATTTGCGTAAAGTTCTTGGTATTATACCGCAATCACCTGTTCTTTTCTCAGGTATGATTTTACTTTGAGCATGCGCAATACATATACAGCCCATTGCGTTCTCAAGTTTGGATATATTAGAATTATAAGAAAAAGATAGAGGTACAATATAACTATGCATGTAATGAGAACGTAAAAAAAGGAAAGAGGAAGTGTAATGTATCGATGGTAATGGGTTAGGATCAAAATGGACCAGTCGGCTTGGGTTCACCAGCAGGCATTTCTCAGTCCATTTTCGTTTAGATACACGAGTCAAATGAGGGTTGAATGGTTGATTTCATTGACACAAACAAATACATGGGTCATGTTTGAGTTCATTATTTTCAACCCATCAACCTGCTACCCGAGACCTTTGTCATCCTTAAGAAAACCTGATCAAATTTTGATGCCAACCTAACTATAAGTGTGTCTCCTAACACTTACCATGCCAGAAAAAGATATATTTTGTTCTCAAAATGACCAGCATCTTTTAACTATATATAGTTAGCGCCAAGTAGAGGCAGATATGGAGCTTATGATAAGATGGTCCACGTATAAATCAATTTACATAATATAAGATGTAGCCAAGTTATTTACTTTTGTTATGAAAGATAAGAACTAATCTAGTTATTAAATATCAAATTTTACTAATCTTCTATTGTCTTCTAGGCACGGTGCGTTTTAATCTTGATCCATTTAATGAGCATAGTGATGTTGAGCTTTGGGAGGCTCTTGAGCGGTCATATTTAAAACAGGCAATTATCAGAAATCCCTTTGGTTTGGATGCCGAGGTATGACTTCATATTTTACACTTTGGTTATGTACACCGTGAAGGTATATGATGTAAATCAGAAAAGTAGGTAAGAATTCAAATGAGTCCGGATCAAAATGGGCACATTTTTTGACAAAATCGGGTTGAGTTGATAAAAAAACACTTTTTTCAACTATATTAGATAATCAGTGTGTTAAAATCCAAGACTTGTATTATTTCAAAGATAATGTAAGTTTTTTGTATCTAATAATATAGAGGTTCTCTATGCTTTTGACCACGTTTGGCACGTTTCTTAGTAAATTTGTCTTGTTATTTTTATTCTTTTGACCTGTTAGAGATTAAGTATATCCCAATCAACCCTTCATTAGTAAATCTAAATTGTTGTTTGGTACTTAATATATTTGAGAAAATCAAAAGTTACTTGTTGAACTTGATGCTAATGATTGATTTTTTTATTGTAATGAAGGTGTCAGAGGGAGGTGAGAATTTTAGCGTTGGACAGAGACAACTGCTGAGTCTTGCTAGGGCATTGATAAGAAAATCAAAGATTCTTGTTCTTGATGAAGCAACTGCAGCAGTTGATGTCAGAACCGATGATTTAATACAAAAAACAATTAGAAAAGAATTCAAATCATGCACAATGCTTATCATTGCTCATCGACTCAATACTATCATCGACTGCAACAGAATTCTAGTGCTTGAAAGCGGTCAAGTATGTCTTCGTATTGATAACATCTAATTTTACACAATGGGCAGGTAGTTTAATGGTTGAAAACAGGCTTTTTTTGTACATGTTGAAATGGCTGGGTCGGGTTGGGTTGACCCCCAAATGATACTTTTTCATTTTTAATTTATAATTAATGTCATAAATATGGTTATAGAAACAATATAATTACTAAATTAATCTAAATCTTTTAAATAAAAAAACATGGGATTAGCACTAAAATGTGGACTTTGGATGACTTTTAACCCGTTTCACCTTCCCCTTTTAGGTACTTTTTTCTTAATTTTGCCCACTTTGAGATAAAACACAACCCAAATCGAGAAACAAATGGATCAAAATTTTCACTTCTGAAAATTACATGATACATTTTACAAAAGAATTTTGTATTCCATTTCAGATTTTGGAATATGATTCCCCAGAAAGATTGATATCACGTGAAGGACCGTTCTTGAAGATGGTTCAAAGTACAGGGGCTGCAAATGCTCAGTATTTACAGGACATTGTACTTGGTAGAGAAGGAATAAACAAGTTCAGTGGAGAAGAGCCTACAGCTTCACAAATTACTCTTGATATAAGCCCTGAAGATCACAGATGACAAGACATTAACCTGTGTTTTAACAAAGACAAAAATATGCATATGAAGAATGGAAAATTCAAAAGAACTATAGTGTGATGAAAACAAATTACAAGGTCTCACTTATTTTATTATCACATTTGTAGCAACAACTCATACACAAACATTCTAGAAATTTCTACTCTCTTTGCCTTCAAAAAAGAAATTTTCATTTTTGTTTTGTTCATTTTGAGGACAAAGAAGATGAAATGGTTGCCTTTTGTTTTGTTCTTTTTGATTCATGTGATGACCAATTTATAAAAAACCTAAATTTAGATGGTGGAAATTTGACTTAGATTTAATGTCTACTGTATTTTTGTAACAGAACAAAATTTACAACCTAAAACATACTAATTATATGATCCCATCATGATTCACAAAGTCTTGAGATATTAACAAAACAAACATAAAGCCAGTGTTTGATGAACCCGCCTTGAGACTAATCTTGAGCGTTTGTTAACCTAAAGGCGTTCTAATTGAAAACACACACTAGTTGTAGTTGTGTAGTTTTGTTAAGTGAGATTACACCTTAATTATTCTATTTGCTAAACCCAAAATATTTATCTTCTACTTGATGATTGTACAGTTATTATAATCAACCCATCATAATCACTCACTTTGATATTTATAAATCTTATTTCCATTTTTTAAAGAAAATCACTTATCCATGGTAGTTCTCATTTATGTTCACCCACTCACGATCATACACATTATTATTCACCTTACCATCGGTGATCCAACTTATGACCACCTACCTATGATGATACACATATTATTCACCGTGGTTTAGACCACCTACCCACGATGATAGATATGATTTTTATCTTATCCATGATGATTCAACCTATGACTACCTACTCATGACGCTATACATTATTAAGCCAAGAGTATTAACTCACATGGCTTAACACATTAATAAGCAAAGTTAACTTTGCTCGTGTATCTACACATTATAAAACCTAAGACAAGTTAGGTGAACCTGTGGACTCTCTCACTTCAATGGTAGCTCATTTATTTTTCCTACTTATGATCGATATGCACTATGATCAATATTATTATTGTTGTCGCTTACCATCAACAACCACTCACTATTAACAGTCCTTTACCATCGGCTGTCAATAGCCGACACCACCACCACCACCCCATTATACCCACTATAATTACCTGTTTTATATTGCATAAGTTGAAAATTGTTCCAGACACTCACAATTGGTTTCTTAGCATTTCAAACACCAAAATACCTCAAACTGAAGTCCCGGGTCAAGTTCAGCATATGTGATGAGGTGTCCAATATGTGGCGAGATGAATTTTGACGAGCTGGTGATTTGCATGGTCGTGTACTGTCCTTGCACGCTGGTGCGAGATAAGTGTCGTGCGAATTGAGGCGCGTCAGACTACTATAACATATGGGTACCTTGATTTTGGTGAATGACCTTTTTGCAAGGTCGTATACACCCTTTGCACAACAGTGTCACATCTTGCATGTCCTCGCAAACCCGTGTAGTGGCGTCGGTGGAATTTGGGCCGTTACAAATATACCACCCCATTTCCAGATTAAGACCTCTTACTTGACCCATTAGAGCTATAATGTTAAAAGGTCCTATAAAACATGGATTTTAACTTTCCTCGCTTGCGGAAATATGCTACATCTTTCTAATGGTAGAATTTTAACATTAAAATTATTGGGTTTTTTTGCATTTGTTCTAATTTGTTTAAGTAGCAAAATAAGGCACAAACCAATCTAGACTTTCATCCAGATTACCCACCAGGAATTATGTTATGAGAAATAAAAAAATATAAATAACCTAGAGTCAAGTTTGTTAATCTTAACTCAACAAGTTGATATTGTGTCCATGTAATGGCATGTGACAATAGTGCTATTAAAATATGATTTAAAGTGTTATCCTGTGAGCAATGTATAAAAAATTATTTAACGAGATAAATATCAAAACACAAGATGACTAAGGGATATAGAGATCACTTATGAAATATAATATAATTTATTCAGCTTCATATATTTGGAATAAATAAAAAGGATTAATCAATTATTTGTGACTTATTTACAAATAATTAAATAATTATCAAGATCTTGATAATTCTTAAGAGAGTTTAACCAGATGAATTACTAATATGATTGGTAATTATCTAACTATGAATTATATGATAATTCAATTTGATTTTAATAATTACTAGATAACTAATAATATTAAATAAATAATTTTAGCTTGTTCATTAAGTTCATAATTTATAGTAGACATGGAGTTATAAAGTTATAGGTGTAAATATTACTCACTTAATCAAAACCAAACTCTAATGTTCTCCACCCTCCCTCTCTTATGTGACCCCAACGACCAAACTGTCGCCGCCAGCAACCTGCCTCACCGGCCATCATCTCACACAGCACCGTCTTCCGCCGTTTGCCTATGTTGCCACGACCTTGTCACACCCCAACTGATGGCGGAAACATCGGGGCGCAAGAAGTGATAGATTGTTCAAAGACATCAGAGAACTAAAGTGACAATAAATTAAGATTAAATTTCATTTCCATTAATCAACATAACATTACAATGCTTCAAATAAACATACAAAAATTTTGAGAAATACAAGTATAAAACAAGCATAACAAAATGGTAGATTTGGTGTGTTTCTAAGTCCACCTAATTGAGTTTCTTGATAAAGCTTCAAGCATTTCCTGCAACATGTATAAAATATTGGTCAACATATAAATATGTTAATGAGCATACAAGTTTGAATACATAGCATAATAGTGAATAAAATCTCAATTCAACATGAGTAAAGTATACTAAAGTTTGTACATTGCTAGCATGCAAAGCTAATAATCAAACCAAAGTGTCCTCTAGCGTAATCTTAGCATCAAAAGTGAGCAAGACCGTAAAGATTGATAACTTAACATAGACCCATCATAATAGGGCGGATGTGCTAGTCCTATAGCGCTATACATGTTAAGGGAGGTTTAGATTGCTTGCAAGATAATGTATTCTAAAATGTATTCACAAATAGTATAACAAGTAAGCATGTTTGTATGAATTGAGTTTTAGAATGAGTTTGGTTGAATGTATGATTGAGTGTATTTGATAAATGGTACATGTTGCAACCCAAATAGTGTTAAAACAAAAGGGGTGAAGTATGACTCACGGTTTGGCGATTAGAATCCACAAGAATATACAAACGAGTTTAAAGGATTCACCAAAGTCAGCCTAAAAGGTAAACGAAAGTGTGTAAGTTTAGGGTTCAAAGTTCGAGATTTTAGCAACTGGAAAGTATACGAAAATTTCAAATATGAGAACACATAAAAGTATATACTACTTAGACACTTATTTGGACACCATGTATGTGTGTGTTCTTTATGAGTATTAATCACTCATTGGAAGTCCAAAATAAGGAATCATAAGATTAGTATAATATCTACCTAACACATAATATTCAACCATAGTTGATTGATATTATGGTTTGGTTTTGACTAAGTATTATATAGATATAAATATAAGTCATGCATTAGAGGTAGGGTAATCCACAAACCTCAAGTGTTATATTCATATAAGTCATGTATTAGAGGTAGGGATATCCACAAACCTCAAGATTGTCACCATTGCACAAAATCTCCACATAAGGGTGATGCGGATGTCATGAGTATATAAATGAAAGTACTAAAGTAAATTAACTAGTTTGACTAAGTGTTCAAGTGGGGTATGGTGGATAAATTAGTTGTAGAACCAAGGTTCAACATCACCATTTCATACCGTAACACAAGCCTTTCAACATTGGTTGGAGGCTCGGTTTGGTTTCATCCACTTCTTGATTTCTAGATCACTTAGTGTTTTGTAAAGATGAAAGAATGGAGTGTAAAAGCATTAAAATTTCAGAAATATAACTTCAACACAAGCCTTCCAACATTGAGGTTGTTGATGACTTGGTTTAGTATGTAAAACGTTTAAAAATAAGACAAGAAAACATGTATGAAAGAATCAAGTATAATATTTCCAACTTGGACCTCAAAAATGGGGGTTTACCATACTTGTGTCACCTTGGTGACTAAGTGGTTATGTCCTAGAGTTTATTCCAAGTGGTAAAGAAAATGAAGAAGAAAGTAAGAAAGAAAGTATAAATAAATAAATAAATAAAACTCACAAATTGTTCTTGAAGATTTCTTGCAAAAGATGAAGTTGGTGGATGGAATGAGAGAGTTTAAGAGAGAGTTTAGAGTGATGAAAGTGATTAGAGGGGGATTTGGGTTAGTATTTATAGATGAAAATTATGGTTGGGCTTAATGTAAGTAGTTGGGGAGATGAGTGGAAGGAAAATACAAATTTTAAATTTTAACCCCTTAACTTATTTTATTTATTAATTTGCACCATAAATAATAATTAAGAATGAATATTTTAATTCAAAAAAAATAAAACTTATAAATAATTTTCTGAAAAATATATAAGTCCCGATAAGTTGTTCGGTTTTGCGTTGAAATACGCATTTGTAATTGTTTAAGCGTTGCACAAACATATAATCAACAAGAATTATATAAAAAGATATTTTCACTATGATCAAGTCTTGAGATTACAAAGATTGAATAAGGAGTAATATTACATTTAAAAAATAAATGTAAAAAATGCGGAACGTTACAATCTCCCCTACTTTAGGGAATTTCGTCCCGAAATTCTTTTAGAAGAAGGTTCTGGGAAAAGATGCGGGTACTTGATCTTGAATTGATCTTCACGTTCCCAAGTAAATTCTGGACCATGCGTTCCTTCCCAACGCACCTTAATAATTGGAATACGACTTCGTTTGAGTTGCTTCACTCCACGATCCATGATTTCAACAGGTTTCTCAACAAAATGCATGGTATCGTCGACACGTATGTCAACAAGCGAAATTTGAAGTCCTTCGTCGGCTAAGCACTTCTTGAGATTAGAGACATGGAAAGTTGGGTGAACGTTGCTAAGTTCTTATGGTTGATCAAGTCGGTATGCCACCTTACCAATTCTTTCGAGAATCTTGAAAGGACCTACATATCGAGGAGCAAGTTTTCCTTTCTTACCAAACCGCACTACTCCTTTCCAAGGAGATACCTTGAGAAGTACGAGATCACCAACATTGAATTCCAAGGGCTTACATCATTTATCGGCGTAACTCTTTTGTCGGCTTCTTGCAGCAAGTAAGTTGTTGCGGACTTGCAAGATTTTATCCATTGTCTCTTGAATGATTTCGGGACCGGTGACTTGTGCTTCGCCGATCTCGTGCCAACAAATAGGTGAACGACATTTGCGACCATAAAGAGCTTCAAATGGTGCCATTTCGATACTAGAGTGATAACTGTTATTGTACGAAAATTCGACCAATGGTAGGTGTACATCTGCCACCAAAATCGATAACACAAGATCGAAGCATATCTTCGAGAGTTTGGATAGTACGTTCAGTTTGTCCATCAGTTTGAGGATGAAAAGTCGTACTAAGATTGAGTTGAGTGCCCAAAGTTAACTGAAAAGTTCTCCAAAAAACGGGAAGTGAATCGACCATCACGATCATAGATGATATCGAGAGGGATACCATGATGGCTAATGATTTCAGAAGTGTAGATACGAGCTAGCTTTTCAACGGAGTAGTCTTCACGGATGGGAAGGAAATGAGCTGATTTGGTCAATCGATCGATGATTACCCAAATACTGTCATGCCCGGAAGATGTTCGGGGGAGTTTGGTGATAAAATCCATTGCAATACTTTCCCACTTCCACCTCGGGATTTCAGGTTGCTCAAGTAAACCAGAGGGTCATTGGTGTTCGGCCTTTACTTTTGAACAAGTGAGGCATTTGGCCACGAAAAGAGTGATATCCTTTTTCATGCCTGACCACCAATAAGTACAATGAAGATCTTGATACATCTTGTCTGCACCGGGGTGAATGGAATATCGTGATTTATGTGCTTCATTCATTACAAAAGCACGAAGGTTGTCACGGTTCGGAATCCAAATAAGATCGAGGTAATGGAGAATTCCATTAGATTTAGACTCAAGTTGGTCTTCAACACCACATTGCATCTCGTTATACAAATTGTTTTCAATGACCGATGAGTGTTGGGCTTCACGAATACGGGTTTGAATGTCGTTTTGGATTTGCAAACAACGAAGACGATTGGTTACACAAATGCTATGAGCATTGACATGACTCTTTCGGCTAAGAGCATCAGCCACGATATTTGCTTTTCCAGGGTGGTAACGAATTTCACAATCATAGTCGTTCAACAATTCAACCCATCTTCGTTGATGCATGTTGAGATCCTTTTGATTAAAGATATGTTGGAGACACTTATGATCGGTGAAGACCACACATTGAGTACCATAAAGGTAGTGCCTCCAAATCTTTAAAGCGAAAACAACGGCTCCGAGTTCAAGATCATGGGTAGTGTAGTTCTTTTTGTTGGTTTTGAGCTGTCTTGACGCATAAGCGATAACCTTGCCTCGTTGCATAAGGACACAACCGAGACCTTGATTAGAAGCATCACAATAAACCACGAAATCGTCATTTCCATCGGGAAAGGTTAAGATGGGTGCGTCACAGAGCATACGTTTGAGGGTTTGAAAGGATTCCTCTTGTTTGGGACCCCAAACAAAAGGTTTATCTTTTTGGGTCAAAGAGGTGAGAGGTATGGCAATATTTGAAAAGTTGGAGATGAATCGACGGTAGTAACCCGCCAATCCGAGGAAAGAACGTACTTCGGTAGGGGATTTTGGAGCAATCCACCCTCTGACAGCATCGATTTTGGCAGGATCAGCATGAATGCCTTTTTCACTTACGATATGACCAAGGAATTGAACTTCTTTCAACCAAAATTCACATTTGGAGAATTTGGCGTAGAGTCGTTCGGCTCGAAGAAGTTCCAAGATCAAACGTAAGTGTCGTTCATGTTCGGATTCGGTCTTAGAATAGATTAGAATATCGTCAATGAACACAATTACAAAACGCTCCAAGTAAGGTCTACACACGCGGTTCATCAAGTCCATAAAGGCTGCGGGTGCATTGGTCAAACCAAAAGGAATAACCATGAACTCGTAATGACCATACCTTGTGCGGAAAGCGGTTTTTGGAATATCTTCTTCACGGATTCGAAGTTGATGATAACCAGATCGTAGATCGATTTTGAGAAACAAGTTGATCCTTGGAGTTGGTCAAAGAGATCATCAATACGAGGAAGAGGATAACGGTTTTTGACAGTGAGTTTATTGAGCTCATGATAATCGATGCACATGCGGAAAGAATCATCCTTCTTTTTTACAAAAAGGATTGGAGCACCCCAAGGGGATGAGCTAGGACGTATGAAGCATTTGTTAACCAACTCTTGAAGTTGACTAGCTAGCTCTTGCATTTCCGAGGGTGCGAGTCTGTAAGGAGATTTAGCAACAGGTGTAGCACCGGGTATGAGATCAATCCAAAAATCAATGGAACAAGCGGAAGGAAGACCGGGTATGTAAGGATTCCTATAAGTCTGACGCATCCAAAACATCCATAGTCTCTCTGCAAGCATGCACTAAAGAACAGAAGTAGAAATGCTTCGGAAGTTTTACACCATGCACTAGAAATATTCTAAGTGTAAAATCTTCCGAAGCCAAGACCAACATCTTCCAAAAACAAAAGTGAAGTCTTCCGAAGCTTCAAAGACAAAGTCTTCCGAAGCCAAAGAGTGAAGACAGATTTCTTCCGAAGACTTTTAGAGATATGCCTTTATCTGATGTACTTTACCATAAAGCTGACCACCTTTCCGCTGCTACTCTGTAAAGTCACCAACTTACATGAGTTGGTGAAAGGTCCATGCTTTTGGTAACTGTACATTGAGGTCTTGAGTCCATGCTTTCTACTTTATGTACTTTTATCCTTTTTGTAATATATTAGGATGTGAGCTATGGCATGTCATAGTCACAAGTCAAAAGGCAGATCTGCCTTTTGACTCTATATTTGATTTTGTAGTTGTCTAGTCAATTGTATCCAGCTGGCCTTCAAAGTATGGCCGGCTGTAGGATGTAGTATAAAGTATCTCAAGTACTTGTAACTTTCTATCGATGCTTTGTAACTTGTAATAGAACTTGAGAAGCAATATACAGCATTCTTGGAAACCAAATACTTGTGTTGTTTGCAATCTAGTTCTGTCTCATATTTACTTGTGTTCTTAGCATCTTTCATTAACAAGTTAACTAGTTCCCTATTTGTCTGTTAAGTGTTCTAAGTAACTTTCCTCATTGTGTTGTTGTGTTGTAAAAGCATACCCTTCACCAGTCCTGCATTTGGTATCAGGGCATTCCAGGCTCTTAATATAAGATCTCAACATCTTAAGATCCCTCACACACACAAAATACTTAACAACTAAAATGGCAGCTATTACCAAAGCTGATATGGAAACTGGGACTCATGACCAAGTGTTTTCCAGTGATCACTCGTGAAGACTTGATACTTGGTGTCTGTCACACCCCCGCTAAAAGCGGAAACACGGGGATGTAACGAGAATGGGATCGTCATAACACATGGTAAGCGATAGAGAGCAATATAAATAAATGATGACATGCGTGTCATGACGACACCCGACGACAAGGGGACTTGTGTCGTGTTAGTCAATGTCCACAACACATAGCCATAACAACATGATAATGATAACACATATACACATATGATGAAAATGTAAATGTTAATTCCCACAACCCGGGAACAAGTTTCAAATGTTGATAATTGTTTACATGCGATAACATTGTTCAAAAAGATTGTTTATCAAAATGAGCTAAGTCCCAAAAATGCATCCTAGGGTCTCCACTAAGGCAGCACACCTAGATTCCTGGACTTGCATGATCACCTGAAAAGATATGCTTAAAACGGTCAACAAAATTGTTGGTGAGCTCGCAGGTTTATGTAATAAAAATGTAAGTGATGCTGTATATAATAGCGCGTCGGAATACCGTGAATACAGTTATTACACAAGTAAATATCACATGACATGAGCTTTGCAACCAAACCTAGCGACGTACACAAAGAAATTGTCGGCATATATTCACCCAAGGGCCCGTTCCTGGCCACTGATGGTACCAACTAGTATACCATCGAACGAGGGGGTGGGGTGTCAACCCAGTAGTACTACCAATACCTAACCGTCGGTTCCCACACTGGAATTAAATAGTTGCAAAGATAGAACCACACAGCAGACCCAAGCATGTATCAAATAGTACTTGCAACACAGTATCACGTTGATTCCTTGTATGTAAAATGTATGTAAGTGTACAGCATAAAAAATTGTGTAAGCATACTTTTCCCCCAATTTGTAAATGATTGAAATATTGTATAAATGTAAAGGGGCCACGAAACTCACTTGTTAAGTGGTAAGTATGTATGAGCGATGTATCCCAAATGTTGAATGCAAATAAACAGTCAAACACCTATTGACAGTTATTGTATAGCATTAATGATATGATATATGTATAAGCGCGCAATAATGATGGGTCGGTTCGGGTCGTATCGGATGGGTCGCGTACAACACACACAGACTGACACACGTACTAGACCTTATGTAGATCCAAGTACAAGACATTGTCGCCACTAATGATGATATTAAGTAAAAGTATCGTTGTTAATCGAAAGAATATTGAATAAGTGTCAATAGTTATAAGTCAATTTAGTCGTTCGTAAAGCGTTAGTTAATTTGCTCAAAATAGTTTCTGTGCCCTTTCTCACGTTGACTTTAATCTTTGTGGCCAAACAATGGCATAATTGTGTTAGTGTTACCTCGACACCACACGACATACTCACGCCACGCACAAGGGTCAAACACAACAATTTCAGTCGCATACAAGGCCAGACGCACGACTCAACCTCCATTCGTGCGAATCAACCCTCAATCGTGCGAATCAGCTTCATTCGTACGATTGAGCCTTCATTCGTATGATTGGCCTTCAGTCGTACCACACAACACCCAATCGCACGACTCAACTTCCATGCGCACGAATCAACCTTCAATCGTGCGAATTAGCTACTTTCGTACGACTGAACCTTCATTCGTGCGATTGGACCCCAGTCGTGCGAATCACATTCATTCGCACACATTCAGTCGGTCACCTGACTCAATCGCACACCAAACACTCAGTCGCAACAACTCAGTCGCACGACATGCCTAGTCGCACAACTCAGTCGCGCGATTGACTCAGACGCATGATCCAGTCGCACGACCCACTCAGTCGCACGGCTCAATCGCATGGATGACCCAGTCGCCCAATCTGCAGAATCGCGACTGTGGTCGGGAGGAGCAGCCCCCGAGCTGCTCTAAACACGGGTTTTACACCACAAGACCTCCAGAAACACTCAACAAACATACACAAGCATAAAACACAAGCAAAGAGACCTCACACGCACCCATACGACCTTGTGTGTTCGGGTTGAACCCGAACACCCGAAACCCTAGTTTGGACAGCCGTGAAAAGGCTCAAAAATGGACAACCAAAGACAACTACCTGCTAGAGAGGGGTAGTCTAAGCTGTAGACGGTGTCAAGACGAAGAAGAAAACGAGACCTCTCGGGTCGGATTTGGTGCTAAATGGAGTTTTTTGTGTGAAGAGGAGATGAAGATGAAGAAGAGATGATGATAAAGGGGTTTAGGGCTGGAAATGGGGTATTTATACCCAGCCCAAGTTTCCAAAATTACAAGTTTAGTCCCTGCACTTAACCCCCGAGTTTTCCCAAATTTGTTCGGTTGAAAAACGACTTCGTTAGGTGTTTTATATTAATTGTAAAAGTTATTTAATGTTATTATGACTTAAGAAATGGTTATATTAAAACATTTATTATATTTATAAAATGATATATTTAACGTTTTCAAAAATGAAAGTTTTAAAGGTCTTTTTAAGGTCACACACACGGTTTTAACGAATGCACACACAACGATAATATTGCACACATGATATCCACATAAAGAGTCAAATAATGATGAGGAATGACCAAATATAGAAAGATGACGGACAAACACGTCAATTGACGGACCTTAAGGTGACGGATGTCACAGTATCCCCCAGTTGAGAGAATTTCGTCCCGAAATTCAGCTGGAGTTAGGTCCAAGAGTGTCATCCTCGAAAAGATGTGGATATTTGAGTTTCATCTGATCTTCACGTTCCCATGTAAACTCTGGCCCTCGTTTTGAATTCCACCTTACGCGAACAATAGGTATCCTACTGCGCTTCAGTTGCTTGACCTTTCGATCCATGATCTCAATGGGTTCTTCAACAAAATGAAGCTTGTCGTCAATCTTGATTTCCTCGATTGGCACGTGAAGGGATTCATCGGCCAAACATTTCTTGAGGTTTGACACGTGAAAAGTATCATGTACACCGCTAAGCTCTTGTGGCAACCTTAACCGGTAAGCCACTGGACCGATCCTTTCAGTGATCTCAAATGGTCCAACGTATCTTGGGGCTAACTTCCCTTTCTTTCCGAATCGAACGACTCCTTTCCAAGGGGAAACTTTGAGTAACACACGATCCCCAACATTGAATTCTAGAGGCTTCCGACGATTGTCGGCATAGCTCTTTTGGCGATCTCGCGCGGCTTTAAGTCGATCTTTGATTTGGAAAATCTTGTCTGTTGTCTCTTGGATGATCTCTGGGCCTGTCAGTTGACTTTCACCAATTTCGGCCCAACAAACGGGAGATCTGCATTTTCTTCCATACAACGCTTCAAATGGAGCACATCCAATGCTTGTATGGTAGCTGTTGTTGTAGGAGAACTCAATCAACGGCAGATGAGCATCCCAACTACCACCAAAATCGATTACACACGCTCTCAACATGTCTTCTAGCGTCTGTATAGTGCGTTCACTTTGGCCATCTGTTTGAGGGTGATAGGCTGTACTCATGTCTAACCAGAGTACCCATCGCTTTCTGTAGTGTCTGCCAAAAACGTGAAGTGAATCTGCTATCACGGTCGGATATGATTGACACCGGCACCCCGTGCCGTGTCACGACCTCTTTGATGTACAATCTCGCCAACTTATCCATCTTGTAATCTTCTCGGATAGGCAAGAAATGTGCTGACTTCGTCATTCGATCAATAATGACCCATATCGAGTCATGACCGCTGTTTGTTCTAGGGAGTTTGGTAATGAAATCCATAGCTATGTTCTCCCATTTCCACTCGGGAATTTCAGGTTGGTTGCTGTAATAATCCCGATGGCTTTTGATGTTCAGCTTTGACTTTCGAACACGTCAAGCATCGACTGACGTATAAGGCAATGTCTTTCTTCATGCCTGGCCACCAGTACAGATCCTTAAGATCATGATACATCTTGTCTGCACCAGGATGAATAGAATATCGCGTCTTGTGGGCTTCATCCATGACTAAGGTTCGAACACCTCCCCATTTGGGTACCCATATGCGATCCATGAAGTACTGAATACCGTCATCCTTGCGAATCATCTGTTTATCTAACCCCCGGAATTCTTCTCCCGCAAGGTTTTCTTCTTTAATGCCTCACTTGTGCAATTGAATCTGAGCTTTCAAGTTGGTTTGGATGGTCAAACCCAACGCTCGTGCACGTAGTGGTTTCACACGTTCTTTACGGCTTAAGGCATCAGCCACCACGTTAGCTTTCCCCGGATGATACCGGATTTCACAATCGTAGTCGCTAAGAAGCTCTACCCAACGTCGTTGGCGCATGTTGAGTTCCTTCTGATCCAGAATATGTTGAAGGCTTTTATGATCGGTGAAGATGATGCATTTGGTGCCATACAAGTAATGCCTCCAAATTTTGAGTGCAAATACTACAGCGCCCAACTCAAGATCATGAGTGGTGTAGTTCTTTTCGTGCACTTTAAGTTGTCGCGAAGCGTAGGCAATCACCTTATCCTTCTGCATCAATACACATCCCAATCCTTGATGTGACGCATCGCAGTAAACCACAAAATCATCGTTCCGTCTGGGAGAGACAGTATCGGCGCGTTGCACAACTTTCTTTCAACGTTTGGAACGCTTGCTCTTGTGCAAATCCCCAGTCAAACTTCTTGTCTTTCTGAGTAAGCAGGGTCAACGGTTGTGCGATCTTTGAAAAGTTCGCGATGAAGCGACGATAATAACCGGCCAATCCTAAGAATTGTCGTATCTCTGATGGTGTCTGGGGCGTATCCCACTTCTTCACCGCTTCGATTTGCCGGGATCTACGTGAATCCCGTCCTCATTAACCACATGACCCAAAAACTTCACTTCTCGCAGCCAAAACTCGCACTTTGAGAATTGGCGAAAAGTTTCTCTTCGCGTAGTAGCTCCAGAATAGCCCGAAGATGTTCTACATGATCCTCTTTTGATCGGGAATAGATAAGTATGTCGTCTATGAACACGATCACGAACTTATCCAAGTACGGTTTGCACACCCGATTCATTAGATCCATGAACACAGCTGGTGCGTTAGTCAATCCGAACGGCATGACCAAGAACTCGTAATGCCCATAACGAGTTCTGAACGCAGTCTTCGGTATGTCGTCCTCGAAAACTCTTAGCTGATGATAACCAGAACGAAGATCGATCTTTGAAAAATACGAAGCTCCTTGCAGCTGATCAAATAAGTCGTCGATCCTGGGGAGAGGATATCGGTTCTTCACCGTTAACTTGTTCAGTTCACGGTAATCGATGCACATACGGAACGATCCGTCCTTCTTCTTGACAAATAGTACCGGTGCTCCCCACGGTGAATGACTTGGTCGAATGAAACCTTTCTCCAGTAGTTCCTGTAATGGATTGGACAACTCTTGCATCTCGGATGGTGCTAGTCGATAAGGTGTCTTCGCTACGGGTGTAGCTCCAGGAACCAACTCAATACGGAATTCCACCTGTCGTGGAGGAGGTAAACCAGACAAGTCATCTGGGAATACTTCTGGGTAATCCCGTACCACTGGAATATCCACCAGTTTCCTTTCTTCGTCTTTCTTTTCAACTACATGAGCCAGAAAAGCGTAGCACTGCTTTCGTAGACTCTGACGTGCTTTCATGCAGGAAATCAACTTTAAGCTCTTACCCGGTCGTTCTCCCTGAACCTGGAGTACTTCCCCGTTTGGCATAGGGATACGTACTACTTTGTCTCGGCAAACAATCTCTGCTCCATTCTGCGACAACCAATCCATACCCACAATCACATCGAAGCTCCCTAACTCGAAGGGTATCAAATCTATCTCAAAGGTATGATCCTCCAGCGTCAACGAACACTTCCTAATAATCTCATCGGCCTGAGCAACCCTACCATTGGCCATTTCTACAGAGTAGCTAGTTTCTAGCCTACTAGGACTCAAATCAAGTAATTGCACAAACTCAGAAGAAAAAAACTATTGTCTGCTCCAGTATCAAATAATATAGATGCGAAGTGATGATTGAGTAAGTGCGTACCCGTGACAACATTCGGGTCCTGACGAGCATCATTAGCTCCAATGACGAATGCACGTCCCCGAGCTGCGTTCCCCTGAGTAGCCGGGCCTTGATTCCCAGCGATAGCCAACACCTGCTGCTGGTTGTTCCCCTGTTGACCCGGTGCCCGATTCAGCCTGGGGCACATATTCTGTAGTGATCGGGGCTCCCAC
Source organism: Flaveria ramosissima (assembly GCA_025215565.1). Taxonomy (NCBI): domain Eukaryota; kingdom Viridiplantae; phylum Streptophyta; class Magnoliopsida; order Asterales; family Asteraceae; genus Flaveria; species Flaveria ramosissima. The sequence continues at coordinate 28,960,456 of CM046044.1, read as the reverse complement.
ACTCAAAGCAAGCCCTTGCATTCCCGGCGGGGTTAACCGCGTTGACGGGTGCTACAAATTCGGTGCCGTTCTGCAATCTCTGCCAAATGACCCGGGCGCTTACAGTTAGCGCACACCCGGCACTGCGTCCCTGGGGGATGATGATAGTTGCACCTGTCACATTTTGGGTGCGGCCCCACATACTCTCTTCTGGCCTGAGACACGGCCACAAAATTCCTGGTCGGCTTAGACCTCTTCTCAAACCTTCCGGCACTCGACCGGCTCGACTCCCCAACATCCTTCCTCTTCTCGGCCCCTCGGCCCAATACCCCTGTTCTAACCATCTCATCAGTCAAAGCGCCAGCTTTCAGAATTGCGCTCTGAATAGTAGGAGGAGCGGCTGCTGTGACCATAGCTCTAATTTGAGGCGCGAGTCCCCAAATGTACCTCTCGATCCTCTTTGATTCCGGCGTAACCAGATGCGGAACCAACCTTGCCAGCTCATGAAAACGATCAGTATAAGCTGCATGCCCTGCCCCACCATGGCATGATTCCAGAACTCATGCTCCAACTTCTGCATCTCGTTGAGAGGGCAGTATTCCTCGATGATCAAGGCTTTGAACTCGTCCCACGACATCTGCATCGCAGACTCTCTTCCTCTTGCTTGAATCTGGGTGTTCCACCAGGTTAGGGCTTTACCCTGTAGAGAACAAGTAGCATACTTGATCCTCTGGCTGTCGAGGCACTCACTGATGTCGATCACTGCCTCCATCTTTTCCAACCACCTGGTTAGGGCTATCGCCCCACCTTTCCCATCGAATTCCCTTGGCTTACAAGCCACAAACTCCTTGTACGAGCATCCCCGACGAGCATTGACCACTCCAGTCTCGATACCGGCAGTACCACCATTCCCGGTTTCCTGGTTGCTCTCGTTTCCAGTCGGGTTCCCGTTTCCCGTTTCAGTTTCAATCCCACCTTGGGCTCCATCATCGTTGCCACCATCCCCGTGAGGGTGGTGTTGTTGAAGTGCGTCGCTCACTTGGGCCACGATAGTAGGAATCAGTGCGGCCAATTGTTGAGCGATCAGGGCTGCCATGTCGGCGTTCCCTGTTCCTTGACTGTTGCTGGCAGGAGCATCGTTTGTTCTTGGTGCTCTGCCTCTGCCTCGGCCTCTGCCCCTTGGGGCTTCACTCCCGCCACTACTGCTACGGGTGACTCTTCGAGGCGGCATGTTCTAATCATAAAAGAGGTAACATATCAGCTTTAGTCACCATAAGATACAAATGTATTCCACTTATCAAATTCCAATGTTCATGTTCAGGTCGGCCAGACCACCATGCAGCCCATTTCAAGCATATTCTCGGTATACCGGTGATGTTTATATATAGGGTTCCCCGCAGCGTTCCCACCACACCCACGATGTACCGAGAATGATGCCTGATCCGGTTACATGGCATCCAACTTTCCTTTACATCATATCCATCAAGTCCATGTATTTCATGTCAATATCATGCTTATTGTCATCACACATCACAACAGTTGTAAGTCCATGTACACAATCACGTTTAGTCTAGCGGAGGTTGTCTATTTCCTCATTCTTCGAGGTTTCAGACATATACCTCCTCAGAGTTAATCTCAATGTCCAAGGTCAAGCACAATAGTATGTTCTGTGTAGATTACTTCGGGTTAATACCCGGATCTGATAAGTTAACTCGGCGCGCAGAGGGAACGGAAGATCCAATAGAAGTATTCCCATAAAAGAGTGAGCACAGGGGCTCTCTCATAGGGTAGAATGATCACATAACAAATAGATGAGCAAATCAAGCAGCGAGGAACACATACACGAGATATAATATGCATACTGAGTCCTAGCATGCAAATCTACATGAAGGTTCCTAGGTTATAGTCTAGGTCAAGCGTATTGCCTAATTCTCTATAACCAATGGCTCTGATACCAATCTGTCACACCCCCGCTAAAAGCGGAAACACGGGGATGTAACGAGAATGGGATCGTCATAACACATGGTAAGCGATAGAGAGCAATATAAATAAATGATGACATGCGTGTCATGACGACACCCGACGACAAGGGGACTTGTGTCGTGTTTAGTCAATGTCCACAACACATAGCCATAAACATCATGATAATGATAACACATATACACATATGATGAAAATGTAAATGTTAATTCCCACAACCCGGGAACAAGTTTCAAATGTTGATAATTGTTTACATGCGATAACATTGTTCAAAAAGATTGTTTATCAAAACATGAGCTAAGTCCCAAAAATGCATCCTAGGGTCTCCACTAAGGCAGCACACCTAGATTCCTGGACTTGCATGATCACCTGAAAAGATATGCTTAAAACGGTCAACAAAATTGTTGGTGAGCTCGCAGGTTTATGTATTAAAAATGTAAGCGATGCTGTATATAATAGCGCGTCGGAATACCGTGAATACAGTTATTACACAAGTAAATATCACATGACATGAGCTTTGCAACCAAACCTAGCGACGTACACAAAGAAATTGTCGGCATATATTCACCCAAGGGCCCGTTCCTGGCCACTGATGGTACCAACTAGTATACCATCGAACGAGGGTGGGGGTGTCAACCCAGTAGTACTACCAATACCTAACCGTCGGTTCCCACACTGGAATTAAATAGTTGCAAAGATAGAACCACACAGCAGACCCAAGCATGTATCAAATAGTACTTGCAACACAGTATCACGTTGATTCCTTGTATGTAAAATGTATGTAAGTGTACAGCATAAAAATTGTGTAAGCATACTTTTCCCCCAATTTGTAAATGATTGAAATATTGTATAAATGTGAAAAGGGGCCACGAAACTCACTTGTTAAGTGGTAAGTATGTATGAGCGATGTATCCCAAATGTTGAATGCAAATAAACAGTCAAACACCTATTGACAGTTATTGTATAGCATTAATGATATGATATATGTATAAGCGCGCAATAATGATGGGTCGATTCGGGTCGTATCGGACGGGTCGCGTACAACACACACAGACTGACACACGTACTAGACCTTATGTAGATCCAAGTACAAGACATTGTCGCCACTAATGATGATATTTAAGTAAAAGTATCGTTGTTAATCGAAAGAATATTGAATAAGTGTCAATTGTTATTAGTCAATTTAGTCGTTTGTAAAGTGTTAGTTAAATTTGCTCAAAATAGTTTCTGTGCCCTTTCTCACGTTGACTTTAATCTTTGTGGCCAAACAATGGCATAATTGTGTTAGTGTTACCTCGACACCACACGACATACTCACGCTACGCACAAGGGTCAAACACAACAAATTCAGTCGCATACAAGGCCAGACGCACGACTCAACCTCCATTCGTGCGAATCAACCCTCAATCGTGCGAATCAGCTTCATTCGTACGATTGAGCCTTCATTCGTATGATTGGCCTTCAGTCGTACCACACAACACCCAATCGCACGACTAAACCTCCATGCGCACGAATCAACCTTCAATCGTGCGAATTAGCTACTTTCGTACGACTGAACCTTCATTCGTGCGATTGGACCCCAGTCGTGCGAATCACTTTCATTCGCACACATTCAGTCGGTCACCTGACTCAATCGCACACAAACACTCAGTCGCACAACTCAGTCGCACGACATGCCTAGTCGCACAACTCAGTCGCGCGATTGACTCAGACGCATGATCCAGTCGCACGACCCACTCAGTCGCACGGCTCAATCGCATGGATGACCCAGTCGCCCAATCTGCAGAATCGCGACTGTGGTCGGGGTGAGCAGCCCCCGAGCTGCTCTAAACACGGGTTTTACACCACATAGACTTCCAGAAACACTCAACAAACATACCCAAGCATAAAACACAAGCAAAGGGACCTCACACGCACCCATACGACCTTGTGTGTTCGGGTTGAACCCGAACACCCGAAACCCTAGTTTGGACAGCCGTGAAAAGGCTCTAAAATGGACAACCAAAGACAACTACCTGCTAGAGAGGGGTAGTGTAGGCTGTAGACGGTGTCAAGACGAAGAAAACGAGACCTCTCGGGTCGGATTTGGTGCTAAAATGGAGTTTTTGTGTGTGAAAGAGATGAAGATGAAGAAGATGATAGAAATGGGGGTTTAGGGCTGGAAATGGGGTATTTATACCCAGCCCAAGTTTCCAAAATTACAAGTTTAGTCCCTGCACTTAACCCCCGAGTTTTCCCAAATTTTGTTCGGTTGAAAAACGACTTCGTTAGGTGTTTTATATTAATTGTAAAAGTATATTTAATGCTATTATGACTGAAGAAATGGTTATATTAAAACATTTATTATATTTATAAAATGATATATTTAGCGTTTTCAAGAATGAAAGTTTTAAAGGTCTTTTTAAGGTTCACACACGGTTTTAATCGAATGCACACACAACGATAATATTGCACACATGATATCCACATAAAGAGTCAAATAATAGTGAGGAATGACCAAGTATTTAAAGATGACGGACAAACACGTCAATTGACGGACCTTAAGGTGACGGATGTCACAGTGTCAAAGAATGGAAGGCTTCATAAAGTCTCAAGACTCCAGGATGTGGGACTTTGTTATTGAAGGACCTTACATACCAAGCACCACTTCTGCTACTGGTGGTGGTATGATTCCTAAGGCTGTGGTTGATTACTCTGAAGCAGATAGAAAAAGAATAGAGATTGATCAGAAAGCCATGACAGCCCTTCAAACTGCTCTTCTAAACTCCATCTACAGAGGCTTCAAGAAGTGCAAAACTGCCAAGCAACTATGGGAAGCACTGAAGCTGATGTATGAGGGGTCCTGTGAAGCAAAGAAGAACAAGAAGGATCTCCTGAAGCAGTAGTTTGAAAACTTCACCTTCAAGGTAGGTGAAACCATGACTCAACAATACTTCAGGTATGTTGAGATTGTGGATACTCTAATGGATGTTGGAGTAACTCTTGAGAACAGAGACATTATAAGGAAGTTTATGTCCTCTCTTCCTAGTCAATGGACACATTATTGTGTTGTTATCAAGAGGACTGAGAACCTTAAGACTCTTACTCTCACAGAGTTGTATGGTATTCTTAGTGGCTACCAGATGGAGATGAACATGCAAAACTCATCTGGTAACTCCAGCAATCAACTGAGTTCAGCCCTCCATGTGGTTGAAAGGGAAAGCATTGAACCACAGCATCATCTTATATGCTTCCCTGACAACTCACAAAAGGGCCCTTTCATCACCTTCCCAAAGACTCCAAGGGAAAGCTACACTTATAGAAGTCCTTTCCAAGAGACAAGTTCTTCTCATGCTTTTGTCTCTGCTGATGAAACCACATGCAACTTTCTCTTCACTCTTGAAGATTTGGACTGTATCCATCCAGATGATCTGGAGTACATGGAGATAGTCCAGCAGATGGCTCTTCTCACTCACAGAGCCAAGAAGTTCTACAAGAGGACAGGGAGAAAGTTTCCAAGCAATGCAGCCAGTTGAAAGTTTAGGCTGGATAAAAGCAAAGTAAAGTGTTACAATTGTAACCAGATGGGACACTTTGCAAGAGAATGTAAGGCACCAAGGATAAATGGTGGCCAAGCACAAACCAGACCAAACTACACTGAGAAAGCCCCCTAGAATAAGAAGCCAAAGCAGCAAGTTGCAGTTGTTGTTGAAGAAGGAGGCTTTGACTGGAGCTTTCAGGTAGAAGATGCATCTCCAAACCAAGCACTCATGGCAGACCACGATGAAGCCAAGGTATTGAACATCTTTGTACTCCTGAATGCATTGCTAAAGTTAATAGATACAGGTCCTATAATTTAGAAATGAGATCTGATCTTGAGTCCTTAAATATCTTAAAACCTGATTTTAAAAGAGCTGAAAATGATTATAAACTAAAGATAGAGGACTTAGAAAAAACCATTTCAACTCTTAAACATGAGCATACAAACTATAGGACTCAAATCAAAGATCTCATTACTAAATTAACTGAATGCCAGGCTGAGCTTGTGATTAGCAAAGCCAAGGCAGAAAAATGTGTTCTTGATGAAGAGACCTTCAAGAACATAATATCCTCATCCTTGCATGCAAAAGTTTATTATCAAAATAAGCAGGGACTAGGATCTTGTGAGATAGCTACTCCACATACAATCTTGTTGTAAGATCTCCTAGGTGTGGAACTTGTGAAGATGAGCTTCCCCTCATATATCCTGTGACTGAAGAGGATGAAGAGAAGATGGTGGAGAATGGCTCTGAGAAGAGTGAAGAAGAGCATTCTAAGAAGGGTCACCATCCATCTGAGGAGAGCAAAACTGTTGGGATGACCAAGTCAAGAAGAAAGAACTTGATCAGGAAGGCCAAAAGAAAGTCTAAAAAGGCTCAAGAGATCAAGGCCACCTTCAATGCTGCACAGAAACAAGTCTTCATCTCTGTAGGATTTGAAGTGGTAAAGGCTGAAGACACAAACTTGAACTCTATCAACATGAGTTCTAGTTCATGTCCAAATCATCCCATCATCAAGAAGAAGGCTGATCAGTTATGCATCACTGCTGTACAACCTGAACCATCCAGCTCCAAAGGTAGTTCTAAACCCACAAGAACTGCCACAACATCTGCAAAGGTGAAGATGGAGAAGGAAAGTGATCAAGTTCAGCCTTGTTCACAAAGAAGAACTCCTAGAAGGAAGAAAATGGACTGTGTTATGTGTGGGAGTACTTCTCATCTTGCTAAGGATTGTGTCTACAATCCAAAGAGTACTCTCCATATGACCAAGAAAGAAACTTCTAAGAGTTTGGAGAAGAAGAAAGCTTCGGAAGGAAAATCTGTTTCCTCCGGAAGCTCCAAAATGAAGAAGAAGACAAGTGGAAACTTGCCTTCAAAAGAAAATTTGGTCTCGGAAGAAAGGAATACTTCCGAAGCACTGAAGCCTGCTGCAGTGAAAGCAAGATCTTCCGAAGGTCCAGTCATCAAAACTTCCAAAGTCATCAAAACTTCCGAAGTCATCAAAGCTTCCAAAGTATTGAAGGTCAAGTCTAAGCTTCCAAAGGTGGTGTGGAAGTCCAAGAAAGACCAAGTGGCTGAAAGTTCTTCATCAACATCAACAAATGATCCTTCTAGCATGACTATAGGATCAATTACTGTTTCATTGTCTTCAACTTCTTTTGATGAGCCCAAGACCAATGAGGCTTGGGTTTCCAAATGTAACTAATCATCTCTTTTATGCAGGGACAGCTCAAGACAAACAGAAATGTATGGATCATTGATAGTGGCTGTTCCAGGCACATGACAGGAATAGGTCACTACTCTAAAAGTTTGAAAGAAGTGATGGAGGACCAGTTGCTTTTGGAGGAGATGGAGGAGGTTACATTACTGGAAGGGGCAAGGTCACAAATGGTAAGCTCAACATTAAGAAGGTAAACTTTGTCAAGGAGCTTGGGTACAATCTTCTGAGTGTATCCCAATTTTGTGATCAGAGTCATAACATGCTTTTTACTGAGCATGAGTGCATTGTTCTCAGGCCTGAGGTGGTCATTCCTCATGAGCACATCTTGCTCAGAGCCCCCAGAAAAGGGAACATGTACAAGATGGACTTGCAAGAAACATCTCCCTCAGGAGAAGTTTCATGCTTTCTATCTAAAGCAAATAATGATGAATCTTTCCTCTGGCATAAAAGAATATGCCATGTAAACTTTAAAAACATGAATAAATTAATTAAGAATGATTTGGTAACTGGAATACCAAAGAAAGAGTTTACAAGTGATGACCACTGTGTGCATGCTAAAAGGGAAGCAACACAAGGTATCTCACAAGCCAAAGGAAAGAAATTCCATCATTAATCCCCTACACTTACTACATATGGATCTCTTTGGCCCCACCAGTGTAATGAGTCTAGGAAGGACCTCTTATTGTTTGGTGATCACAGATGATTTTACAAGATTCACTTAGGTCTTCTTTCTTAGAACTAAGGATGAGACCCCTGAGATTCTGAAGAATTTCATCTTAAAGATTGAGAATCAATGTGATCACAAGGTCAAAACCATAAGATGTGATCAAGGAACTGAATTCAAGAACCAAATCCTTGATCATTTTGTGATGAAAAAGGTATTACAAGACAATATAGTGCTCCCAGACTCCTCAACAAAATGGTGTTGCTGAGAGGTGAAACAAGGCACTAATTGAAGCTGCAAGAACTATGTTGTCTGACTCTAAACTGCCCATCACCTTCTGGGCAGAAGTAGTGAACACTGCTTGCTATGTGCAAAACAGAGTTTTAGTAGTTAAGACACATGGTAAGACTCCTTATGAACTTTGGCACAAGAGAAAACCTTTCATTGGTTTTCTCAGGTCATTTGGATGTCCTTGCACCATCTTGAATACCAAAGATCAAATTGCCAAGTTTGATGAGAAATCAGATGATGGACACTTTATTGGATACTCTTCTCAAGCTAAAGCTTATAGAGTATACAATCTCAGAACTAGAGTAGTTGAGGAGTCAGCCAATGTGACTTTCAATGAGCACACTCCCAGTGTGAAAGGTTCTGGTCCGGATTGGCTATTTGATCTTGATTTAGTTACCAACTGTTTTAACAAATCTTGTGAGCATGTTTTAGGATCTATAGATATATTACCAACAGGTGATCCTGACCCAAGATTTGAGCTCAGAAGACCTTCAAGTTACACATCTTCGGCTCCAGTGGTAACTATTCCTGCAAATGAAGCTTCTACCAGCACATCAATGACAAATCCTGCTGTTGCTTCTGGGGTGCCTTCAAATCCAGCTTAGAGGCACAAAACTCAGAAGAAGGAGCTTCAAATGTTGGAGAAAATGGTGGTGGTGAAAGTGACAGGAATTTTTGATGCTGATAACCACTGCATTGAAGACAACATCAATGATGTCACACACTCATTGGATCAAGTCAATCTTGATAAGTGTGTTGATGTGGAGGGTGAATCTTCTTTGCAAGATCAAAATTTTTCAAATCTAGATCTGTCTAAGCAACATGCTGTGATCCCTCAGCTAAGGATCCACAAGTCTCATCCTACCACAAACATCATTGGATATGTTGATTCAGGGGTGAGAACAAGAGGACAAACCCATGAAGCAAATGTTTGTCTTCACTCTTGTTTCTTGTCCCAGATAGAGCCAAAGAAAATTGATGAGGCTCTAAAGGATGGAAGTTGGGTTGAAGCTATGCAAGAGGAGCTGCTTCAATTCAAAAGGCAAAATTTGGAACCTATGTCCTCTTCCTCAAGGGAAGACTACCATAGGAACCAAATGGGTTTTTAGGAACAAGAAGGATGATAGAGGACTTGTCATCAAGAACAAGGCAAGACTAGTTGTTCAAGGATATACTCAAGAAGAAGGAATTAATACGCAGATGTTTTTGCTCTTGTGGCAAGACTTGAAGTGTTAGAATATTCTAGCTTTTGCTGCATCCAAGAATTTCAAGGTCTACCAACTTGATGTCAAGTGTGCTTTTCTTTATGGGGTGATTGATGAAGAGGTGTATGTCAGACAACCACCTGGGTTTGCAGATCCTATCATCCTGATTATGTCTGCAGGCTTGATAAAGCTCTTTATGGGCTGCACCAAGCACCAAGGAAGTGGTATGAGACTCTATCTCAGTATCTCTGTCAACATGGCTACAAAAGAGGTACTATAGATGGAACTCTCTTCATCAAAGGAACAGGAAATGACATAATGCTAGTTCAAGTATATGTAGATGACATTATCTTTGGGTCAACTAATCCAAAGCTCTGCAAAGACTTTGAGAAGCTGATGAAGGGCTGGTTTGAAATGAGTGCCATGGGGGAACTCAATTTCTTTCTAGGAATTCAAGTGAAGCAAGTTGACAATGGCATCTTCATAAGTCAGTCAAAGTATGTACAGGACATACTTAAAAGGTTTAACATGACTGATTGTAAGGTTGCTAAGACACCAATAGCCAGAATCACTCCCTTGGACCTGATCTTGAGGGGGAATGTGTTGATGAACATCTCTATAGGGCAATGATTGGGTCTCTTATGTACCTCACAGCTAGCAGGCCAGATATCATGTTTGCTACATGCATTTGTGCAAGATATCAAGTCAACCCCAAGATGTCACACCTAGTCACTGTCAAAAGAATTTTAAGATATCTCAAAGGTGCTCCATCACTTGGCCTTTGGTATCCAAAGAATTCTGACTTTAATCTGTATGCTTATACAGATAGTGACTATGGTGGTTGCAACATGAGTGCAAAGTCTACATCAGGGGGATGTCAATTTCTTGGTGGAAGAGTAGTCTCTTGGCAATGCAAGAAACAATCTTGTGTGTCTGCATCAACTGCTGAGGCTGAATACATTGCTGCTGCAAGTTGCTGTGCTCAAGTGCTTTGGATTCAAAATCAGATGCTGGACAATGGATTTAACTTTAAAGAGACTCCCATCCACATAGACAACAATAGTGCTATCTCCATCACAGAGAATCCTGTGCAGCACTCAAGGACAAAGCATATTAATATCAGGTATCATTTGATTAGAGATAACTTTGAAAAGGGATTAATCAAACTAGTCAAAGTTAACACAAATGAACAATATGCTGATCTGTTCACCAAAGATTTTGATGAGCAGAGATTTAAATATCTTGTATAAGCTATTGAGATGATTAACTTTGAATAGCTTTTCTTAAAACTTAATCATATTTATTCCTAAAACCTGTGTGTCCTAAGTTGTCTATTATATCACTTTCATAAGCCCTTGTTTTCTTTGGAAGAAAAATCTTTTTAAAAGACTTTTCTTAGATTTTTCAAAATCTTGATCTCTTCGGAAGTTTCATAATTACCTTTGGAAGACGTTTATGTCTTAGTAAACAAATAATTACTTCAGTGATTTTACCTTTGGAAGATTTTTCTGAAATATCTTTCGAAGCTTAGAATCAACTTAAGTACCTTGTATGTTTTCAAAGAACAAGTTTCTTCTGAAAGCAATTTACCTTTGGAAGTATTTATTCTTCTTAGAATAAAAATCTCTGTGTAAATTCTCTTCCGAAGCAAAATTCTCAAAAACCTTTGAAATCTCTTCCGAAGCCAATTTGCCTTCGGAAGCTTTTTCTTCAGAACTCCCGAAGCAAATAACCTTCGGAAGATTTCTCGACTTCCAAGAAAACTACTATTTGGGCAAATGTAAACTACTTTTCAGAGGTGGGACCGACATCCGAATTTCAAAGTTTATCCTCTTTCATTAACTTTGTCTCAAATCCTTTTCACATAAACGCCCAACGGTTCCCCCCTTTCTCTATCTTCCTCAATTACACTATTCCTTAAACCTAAATTCTTTCAAACCGCCTTTGTTCTTCATCTTTCTTCATCCTTAAGCTTCTAAAATGGCCAACCTAAACCTCAGAAACAACCCAGATTTCTCCATGCAACTTCACAGGCAACATAACCAAGTTGCTCTTTTAAGCTCTGAGAAAGATGAAAGTTTCTCAGAGATTTTCCGTTTCTTAGCTCTATCAAACTACTTTACCTCCATAACCATACTCTCTATGAGGATCATCTGCTTGAATTTTGGAAGACCTGCCAAGAGGTCATTATGGATGGGGAGAAGGCACTGTCTGCCACAGTGCAAGGGAGGACAATCTTCATTACTCCGGCCATCATCAACACTCACTTGCAGCTGGATGATGAAGAAGGTGAGTAGTCCTTCCCAAAGGAAGCTGTAAATCATTCCTTTGAGCAGATGGGCTATGAGGGAGATTTCTCTGTAAAGATCTTCAGGAAAGGGAAGGTCTCATCCCAGTGGAAATACCTGCTTCATGTGGTTATCCATAGCTTGTCAAACAAGCATGGAGGGTGGGACCAGATTCCTGAGGATCTCTCCTTCATAGTACATGGAATGGTTCAAGGGGTCAAGTTCAGGTACTCTCAGTTTGTTTATACAAACTTGCTTGCAAACTTAGACTCCTTAGAGTATTATATGTTTCCTAGATATGTTCAATACATTCTCAACTGTGAACTGGGCTCACAGTTGAGGGAAACAGATAATATTCTTAAATTGGGACAGATGAAGCCCGACATCTTTAAAATTATGAAGAAGCCAATTGTAGGCTTCTCAGGGGTAGAAACAGCCCTTGTCCAAAAAATGTTAGAGCTCATTGCTCAAGGTGACAACCTAGCAACACAAGCTAGTGTTGAACCCACACCTTCTACGTCTTAACCACCACAAAGGCCCCAAGTCACCCTCACCTACCAAAGAAAATCCAAACGAACTCCTGCTCAAGCTATTGAGTCTGTGCAGGCCCCCATATACTCACCCATACAGGAGGAAGTGGACACTAGAGCTCCCACTTTCCCTGAGGAGCAAACCACTCCCATCTCTTCTACAATCAGGGATGAGGTTCCTCATGCTCACCCTGATGAGTTCACAAGCCCAACTGCCTTAAGCCTTCACTCTGAGTCTCAACACTCAAGTGAACAACCTTCAGGGGACAGTTACCATCCCCAGCCTTTAGACTTAAATCAACCCATTCCCAACCTCTCATTCTATACTGATGAAGACTTAGGTTTCAGTGGGTACCATGAGTCTCTCTACTCTTCCCTTACTCAAAGAGAGATGAGTACTCCCGAGTGTCCTTTGTCTAGCCCACATCAGTCACCCATCAGTGAGGTGGATACTTCTAAACCTGTTTAGGATATCCATATGGAAGAGGCTCTCACTTCTGCAAGTGATTACATCATTAAGACCTTAACCATGGCAACTCAGCCCATTGACACCTCAACTGAGAATGTCAATGTGCAGAGGAAATCCAGCAGCCAAGAACCTGAAGCTGGTGGTGAGAGGGAGGACTTTGGTCCAATCATCTCATCCCCCAATGATTCTTCTGATGAAGATGAGGGGAATCTGATACTAAAGGTGCAAAAACTGTCAAAAACATGCTCCTATTTAGTCTCTAAGGTTAATCACCTTGAATCTCAGGTGACTACCCTGCACAATAGGGTCAATGATCAGCAACTTGAAATATCTTATCTCAGGAAAAAACTAGCCGGGAGACCTTTAAGAGGATCTCAACCAGGAACACAAGAACCTATGAATGTGATTGACCTAACCTCTAGCTCACCTATGCAAGAGGGTGATGCTACCGAAAAGGGGTAGAAAGTCATTACAGTCACAGAACCTGGGAGTTCTTCAGGGAGTATGGACATTGAGGATTCACCATCCTCACTTGCAACTGTGCATACTCAGCAACTTCCTCAAGTTCACATTAATGTGGACATTATAGACTCTGTCATTAGGAGTCTCTTTGAGGAAGGCATTTCAAGGGTTGTGTCATCTCCACCTCAAGGAACTTCAAAATACATTATTGGGTGGAGGTATGATGCTGATAGAAGAGCCCTCATACTTCACAGAGTTCAAGGGCAGCAAGAAGTGTTCAATTTTCAGACCTTGGACTACTATGAAGGTCTTGACCTGATCAACATGCCACTTGTCAACCCAAGCCAATCAAGATAAGCTGACAGGTTAGCACTCAGGATTCAATACAGAATTACTGAAGAGTTCAGCCTTAAAAGGAGACAAAGGCAATCAGGTAATGTCATTGGTCAACTGGATGCTGAGGCAGACCCTGAGATTAGCTTCAAAGGGAAAACCTTGGCTGAAGGCCCAGTGATAGAGCCTGAGAGCCGTGTCACACCAACAACTGCTTCAGAAATTCATTCCCTTAATGAAACACCTGCTGGTGAAGGTGTCTCACAACCTCTCTCTGGCCAGAGCTTGGATGCTACACCAAGCAATGAAGGCCAAAGCTCTCTCCACCCTGAGTCACAAAGGTCTATGGGTGACAAAGGGAAAAGGATTCTGACTCCCGAGGAGATTGAGAAGGAGGAGAGAGAGAGGAAGAGGATGCTAAGAGGAGAAAGTTCCTCTGGGTCTTCAGGCTTTATGCAAGCTGCAACCAGGGCTGCCCCCAGACCAAACACTCAAGAAGATGAGTTGAGGGCAGTCAGGATTACTTACCTGCAGACCAGGAACTATGACATAGATGAGATTATATCTCTCCCCTTAGAGCAATTAAATAAACTGGCTGACATGGAAGTGTGAAGAGAGATGAAGGAAGCATAGGATGCAAGGTTACTTCTCCAGTTTAAAGAGGAGAAGAGACAGAAAAGGTTATACAAGCATGCTCCAACTCCCTCCCCAGTTCAGGAAAGTCCTGTGCAAGAGGATGTGGCTGCTACACAAGAACCTCAGGACAAGGAAACAAATAGGCAAAACATGATCAATTACCTGAGTGCCACAGGTCTCTACCAGGCATCTGCACTTCTTCCCTTGTCCTTTGAGTACATTAAGTTTGAGTATCTCAAACAGCTTGAACATCAAGTGGTCAAAGAACAAAAGGCAACAAAGAAAAAGATGAGGGAAGATGCTGCAAAGTCAAGAGCCATCATCCAAAAGAGCCATCATTCAAGTGTTGTTTACAATCTAGTTCTGTCTCATATTTACTTGTGTTCTTAGCATCTTTCATTAACAAGTTAATCAGTTCCCTATTTGATCTGTTAAGTGTTCTAAGCAACTCTCCTCATTGTGTTGCTGTGTTGTAAGTGCATACCCTTCACTGGTCCTGCAGGGTAGATCTTTAGGGAACACGTCGGGAAAGTCACAAATGATTGGGATGTCTTTAAAACTCTTTCCCTTTTCTTTTTCTGTCATGACATGGGCTAAAAAGACAATATATTCCTGACGTAAGCACTTTCGTGCCTCCGTACAAAAGATGAGTTTGAGTCCGTTTAAGGGTTTCTCGCCATAATTTGTAAGGTGTCGCCGGAAGGAAGCGGAATACGGATATATTTTTCAAAGCAAACGACTTTGGCACGAACCTTGGCAAGCCAACTCATGCCCACTATGACATCAAAAGTACCCAATTGCATGGGTATGAGTTCGATGGGAAATTCATGTTCATTAAGACTTAAAACACAATCAAGGAGAATGGAATCAACGGTGATAGATTTTCCGTTAGCGACTTCAACGGTGAATGATTTTGGCAATTTAGAACGTGTACATTTTAGCATTGGTTCAAATTTTACGGAAACAAAACTTTTATCTGCACCAGTATTAAATAATACAGAAGCATAAATTCCATTTATAAGAAACGTACCGTTTACGATGTCATTTTCGTTTTGAGCTTGAAACTCATTTATGTTAAACGCGTCCACGTGGCGCTTGCACTTGAACTTGATTGTTGCGAGGGCATTGAGGAGCGAGATGGTTTGGGTCACCACATTTGAAGCAAGCACGACCGTTTGCACTAGTCGGGGGTCTTTGGGTACCGGTGTGAGACGAAGGTAAGTTAACGTGTGCGCTAGGACCACTTCGACATGCTGAGGCAAAGTGCCCATAACGGTTGCACGTTGTGCATTGACAGCACTGAGAGGCAGGTGGATGGTGGTATTGGCAGTTGGCACATTTGGGAAACGTACCGGTGTAGGCTTTCTTGGGTGGTACTTGGTTTGAATTAATGGGAGCTTGGGTTGTTGGTGTTGTCATGGCATAGTTGCAGCTTTGAAACTTGCGTTTCTTGTCGTGACGGGTGTTTTTGGATGGTGTTTTTGTGTCTTTGGGTTCCTCAGGTATTTCGGAGATGGCTTGGTGGGCGGTTTTGAAGGATCCTTTAAGAGACAAAGATCCATCTTTCACTTGGTTGTTGGACAAGGTAGCCGCCGACCGGATGGCTCGCTCAACTGAGAATGGTTCGGCTGTGGTGACGGAGTCACGGATTAGGGGGAAGGTCTTTTATGTACTTGGCTATGGCTCGGTCGGTGGTGTTGAAAAAGTGAGGGACAAGGATACTAAGTTGTTTGAAGCGAATGGTGTAAGCCAAGTTGTCACCTCCAACTTGTTTGAGGTTCCAGAATTCCTCTTCAAGACTTTGCATTTCATGGAGGGCAAAACTCATCTATCATGAGTTGCTTCACTTCTTCCCATGGTAGGGCGAAGGTGACCTCGTTTCCACGAGTGCTCCTTTCATTTTTCCACCATTCAAGTGCCCTCGATGTGAAGACACCGGTGGCACTACGAGTCCGCAGCTCGTCGGGACATTCACTATTGATGAAAGTGACTTCGATGCTATCGAACCATTCAAGCATCTTGGAGGCACCCTCTTCACCTGTGAAGGGTTCGGGGCCACATGACTTGAAGTGCTTATAGGAAAAGGCTGAGGTTTTGGGACTAGGGTTTCGGGATTCAACTAAAGTGTTCGGGCTAGGGGTGGCATTGATTTGCTTAACAATATCTGGAATAACTCGAGCCATTTGCTTAGCCATGAAAGCGACCATTTTCTTGTTGAAACTTTGCTTTGAGCTTCTATGGGATTTGGAAGACATCTACAATGTAGGTTAAAGAGAATGATGAGACTTGATCAATAGTGTTTAAAATAATTTTTGCATATTAGAGCATGGTAGCATAACACCTAAGCAAGTAGGTTTCAAATCGGTTCTCATAATGAAGCTTATATAACAACACAAAAGGATTTGCTAAACAACAATGAAAGCTTTTAAATTTCTGTTGGTTCTTTATTATTAGCGTCTAAGGTTGAGGGATTAGTGCGATTCGGATGATTCGATCTTGACAAGAGGAAAAAGGTTAAAGCATAAATGCATAAAATAAATACAAACATAAAAGAAATTCAATTAAGGCTCGGAATGTTCCGGTTTTGGAACTAAAACTAATCCAAAGTAGTCAAGACTTCTTTTGAGTTCGGGAATCATGCTTTGGCTTAATGGGTTGGAATACTCTCACCGACAAGTCGGGTAATAGTATTCACTCTTCCAGTTGCTACATGTCCCTTGTCAATCTAAATCTCGAGACTTTGGTGAGATTGAAAATCAAAAAATCGAACTAGTCACCAAGATGTGGATATCACTCCTAACTTGGTGGTGTCGTTCCTTAAACGTGGTTGGTACTTATCCATCAAAGTAAGGAGTTTAATCCTAACTCGTTGGTAAGGGTCCACAAGAGTGAGATAAGTGAAATTGCCATCAAGGTAAGAAAATCACGCCTATCTTAATGGTTTAATTTCATAAAAACAATAATGGCGGATTGAAAGTCATCACCAAAGTAAGGGATTCACTCCTAATTCGGTGAGGTCGTTTCATTTATAAAATACGAGTGTGTTCATATCGTCGTTGCATGATTACACCTTAGGAAATGTGTATTTCTTTCTGGCCGAGAATAAGATGAGGAGCAAGATTAGGTAGATTTGAGGTTTTTTTGGCACAAACATAAAAATAATCAAACAAATCTAAGCATTACTAACGGGAGTTCTTAGTCATAGTCTAGGTCAAAACATGGAAGTTTTCCTAATTCCCTATAACTATGGCTCTGATACCAATCTGTCACACCCCAACCGATGGCGGAAACATCGGGGCGCGAGAAGTGATAGATTGTTCAAAGACATCAGAGAACTAAAGTGACAATAAATTAAGATTAAATTTCATTTCCATTAATCAACATAACATTACAATGCTTCAAATAAACATACAAAAATTTTGAGAAATACAAGTCTAAAACAAGCATAACAAAATGGTAGATTTGGTGTGTTTCTAAGTCCACCTAATTGAGTTTCTTGATAAAGCTTCAAGCATTTCCTGCAACATGTATAAAATATTGGTCAACATATGAATATGTTGGTGAGCATACAAGTTTAAATACATAGCATAATAGTGATAGGATCAAATGTACCAATCTGTGATGATGTATGAACACAATTAAAAGAAATACAAACAAAGTAATCAAATCAAGCAAGATATCAACAAATTCATAGTTTCATTAATATCAAGCAAAGACAATTACAAAGTAAGTAAGCAGTTATGAATCTGTTGTTTATCACTACTTTCGTCTCTTCCTACCTGCAACAAGTCTAAGCTATTTATAATGAAACACATGGAACTAACAAATTACAAAACTAGTCCCTATACTATTACAAATAGTAAAAAGACACATAAAGACAACATGTTAATCTTTCTAGAGAACTAACAATACTCCCCCTAAGATTTACATGGTCTTCAGTCTTCAAAATCTTCAATCTTGACTTCTTTTTATCTTTTCTTCAGCTTCCATCTTCAACTTTCGTAGAACTGACTGATCAATCTATAATCAATATTATTCACAATTTCAGTCGATGAACTATATATCAAATTGCTCGAAATTTGATACATATCAACAATCCAGAATCAATTTTAGATATGATTAGTTAAACTTTGAATGTTATAGTGTTCGAACTCCCGAATAGCAGTCGAACGACTATGTCAATCATCATGTTTTAACCAAAATCTACTGATTTGAATCACAAACTTACGTTTATAAACTCAAATAATATCTAACAATCAACAAAGATTTGCTACAATCACTGAGAATCTGAGAAATTGATAAAGACCGAGAGTCGATAGTTCAGAGAGTTGTTTTTGGAGAATTTTGAGTGTGAATGAGAAACAAGTGTAAGTGTTCAATTTATATTAAGTGAAATTTTAGACGCATGAGCACTGTTTGTGCGTATGAAACCCTAAAATTCACAAAATAATGAGACGTATGAGCACTGTTTGTGCGTATTGACTCAGACGCATGAGAACTGTTCAGTCGCTTGAAGTTCCTGAAACGTCTAACATTTGTAACTCGAGACATTTCAACACTGTGTAGACGCATGAGACATTTAAAACGTCCAACACTTGGTTAAAATCAGACTCATTATCACTGTTTAGGCGCATGGGTTTGTGTAAAACGCCCAAACACTTGTATAATTCCTGAAAGTTCACCATGCTCCTATTTAGACGTATGAACACTATTTAGGCGCATGAGTTGACTTTGAGTTGACTTTCATGAGTCTTACACTTGTGTTTTTCAAAATTCTTCACCTGCACACTGTTTAAACATATTAGTAATATTTTTTATACTAATATTTAAACATTTTAAGCATATTTTTGAATTTCTCAAAATTTACCTTTTAGTCCCTCAAATTTGAACTTTTTACATTTTGCACACTCAATTTTAATTTTTAACAATTTTAAATCTTCACTTGTTGTTTAATTTTTATTTTTTTTTAAATTTATCTTTCCCTTCAATTTAGTCTCAAAACAAAATCAAATATCTATTTTCAACTTTTGAAAGAAGCATTTTCACTTGAAAATTTATATAGGTTCATATTATCATTTTCAAAAGTTACATTATCAAACTCACATACACTTTGAACATATAGCATCATTCTTTCAATTGAACATTTTAACTTTGATTTTGATTTTCTGAGAAAAACTCTTCCATTTATTACTCCCTCTAAAATTTTAAGTTTGAACAACTTATAAGTTTCCTAAGGTAACATAATAAGATCACCCATCTCATTGTTACATTACCTTCACACACAGAAAACATGCATAAAATCAAAATAAAAGCAGAATCAAAATCTAATATAAACAAAAGAATTAATGTCTGCAGTGAGATCATATCAATGAACATCAGCACATTAAAATAAAAATTGTGAATAGTCATAGACAATGAATAAATTCTCATCAAGTGTGTTCCAGGTCAGTGATATCACAGCAAAGAAGACACAAGATCTAAGGACAAAAAATGAGTGTTTTTGACAAAATATCAACTCACTTACTTTTTCAATTCTTGGATTAATTAGGGTATATTTAGATATGACATGATGTAAATCATACAGAGACTTAGAGAGCTCAACTATCATCAAAACATGCAAGAAAGAACACATACTCAACTTGTTACCTGAAACATATGTATAACCAGAGTTCATGTTACTTAATTAATAGAGAATGATCATGGATAACCATTTGATCAGCTCTAACTATCCATTTGAATAGATTGTGCACATTGGCATCTTTTGCATCAAAGAGAAAATCCAGGTCTATAATGACTTACAACAAAGGATATCTCAGCACTTCAGGTCTATGATGACTCATAACAAAGAAGTGATATGATGCTTGTAACAGATCTCATGATTAATCACATTACCATCAGGTGTGAGTGGTGTAACTTAACAAGCAATCAATCTGATAAGCCAATACATCTCAAAAGTACTCAGATGAATACACACAAGCATAAAGATTTAGTGTAATCACAAGAATTTACTTTTTCAGAATAGTAGCATGATATTGTCTACACATCATCTCTGATCATGTCAGACTTTATTAACGAGTGAAATATGCAACTGATCTCACTAATGTACTACCATTTCTCACATATTGCATAAACATATTCTTTTCTAAAAATAAACTTCCAATTAGAAAAAGACTCTATTTTTGGAGTTTTGATTTATACTTTTGTATTTGGTTTTTCAAAAAAAAAACACACACACACACACAAAATACAAACAGGCAATTAACATTGAGAAGATCACTTATGATGATCTTTTGATTTAGAGAGTTCACTTATGATTAATAAGACCAATTGACTCCACTAAATACTCAAACCGTCCTGGTAGAAAAGCTTTAGTAAATAGATCCGCCAACTGTTTTTCCGTTACAATTTGAATCAATATGATTAATCCTTTCTCAGAGTTATCTCTGAGAAAATGATATCGAATTTTGATATGTTTTGTTTTTGAATGTTGAACAGGATTAGCTGTAATGAACATAGAAGCAGTGTTATCAATGTAAATATGTGTTTTAAGAAAATTAAACCCATAACCCAGTAGTTTATTTTGCAACCAGAGGATTTGAGAACATGCTGCTGATGCAGCAATGTACTCGGCTTCTGCAGTTGAAACAGAGACATTTGTTTGTTTCATACATTGCCACGAGACTAATCGGGGACCAAGAAATTGACACCCAACCGAAGTAGATTTTCTATCTTGACAACATCCACCATAATCACTATCTGTATATCCATGTAGTTCAAAGTTACCCTCGTAAGGATACCAAAGCCCTAAAGTTGGTTTAACTTTGAGATACCTTGTGACACCCTACACATATCCCACATCGGACGTGGACAGGAGAGATTCCTGGTTTATAAGGAATGTCTGGCCTCTAACATCAACAACGTGTTTTGGGCGTATTGGCTGTGGATGAGAGGAGAACTCCACGGTTAAGCGTGCTCAGGTGGGAGCAATCCAGGGATGGGTGACCTCCCTGGGAAGTTTTCACCCGGGCAACCAAAGGCAAATCCGTGAGCTCCTCGTGGGCAAAGCGGACAATATTGTTGGTGTGAGGGGCCGCGTGTTACAGAATGGTATCAGAGCCACTCCTGTGCCGTTCGGGATGTGGGACATACCTCACCAAGGATGGTGACTTCTCGGGCTCATCGAGGACAATGAGTCCAAACATGGGGTGCTTGTGACACCCTACACATATCCCATATCGGTCGTGGACAGGAGAGATTCCTGGTTCATAAGGAATGTCTGGTCTCTAACATCAACAACGCGTTTTGGGCGTATTGGCTGTGGATGAGAGGAGAACTCCACGGTTAAGCGTGCTCAGGTGGGAGCAATCCAGGGATGGGTGAACTCCATGGCTTGGGATTTGCTTGCTATGGTATATTACCGTGAACATTCGACTACAGGAATGATATAATCCTCTCTTCATTCTATGTTTATGGGAAAAGGGCCAGTTCGTCCTGATTTCGCGTTGTTACCTCCTGTTTCTCAGCATAAGTGGCTTCGAATTACTATGAGCCACGAGAAGAAGCATGTTCTGCCTCCTGCTGAATGCGTTTCGCAGACAAGAGCCAAGCCTTCTTTGCCTACCTTGCTACGTATGTTCCTTGTGGAGTAGGCAATAGCTGTACTGGCAGCTACCATAGACATTACGAGACAACTTATCAAAGTTTACTTACGATAATGCTATTTACCCATTTAACCTGAGCGCATCGATGATTCCTTGCCCAAGTGAATATTTCCTCAACCGGTTTCTTCGAACAACCTTGGGTAATTGACCCTTGGTTTAATAAATATATCTTTGATGCATCTATCATTGATAACACTCTGTACTTGACAAGGTATGTTAGCTCGGATAGGAGGAACCATGGGTGACCATGCAAAGCAAATTACCATCACGGGTGCACACGTAATTGTAATTTGTCGTGCATGAGAAGTCTGGCGAACCCTGTCGGATGATAATAGTCATAGTCAGTACAAATTTTCATTTCTATACTTTGGGGACACTAGAGTCTCAACCCATATAAAACTTCACTAAGGATATGGAAGCAATCCTTCATCTCCACTCGTTTGAAAGTTTTCATCCATCTAGAACCCTAATGGGATTTGTATTATGACAATTGTCCCAGTCCTTGTGAGACGTTGCTCGTTCTAGCATTTTAGTTATCATGCAATACTATTTATTTGATATGTGTGTAATCTTCATGAAAGTTACATCAGAGTAGTGATACTCTATGCACATGTATTCTTTGTTCATTGGGTTAATCTCAAGACTTAGAGTCTTGGCCGTTTAAACGTTCCAACATTCGTTTCATTTGGTGTTTATCATGTTGAGCATAAGTTACTTTTGCTTGTCCCCCGGTGGTGGGATTCAAATTGGATTTTCCTGGTTGACTGTGTTTGACGTAAGGTCAGTTAACAAAGTGTCTTACGACGACCCCGACTGTTACATCTCTGTATTTCCACTATAAGCAACAAGTACAACTATCATCTCCATGGGTTGTGCAATGAGGACATCAGAGAGCGATCTGTGAAAAAAAAATTGGCCATGCCGTCAAGCGTTGCCGCGTGAACATTCCTGCCATGTCTCCTCAACCTCAGGTAGCATAGAAAGGATGTTACGAGTGCGGTCAAACAGGGCACTTAAAGAATAATTGCCCAAAGCAAAAAAAAATAAAAAAATGGCGGTGGTAGTGGTGCTGACAACCGCAATGGTAATGGAAATGGTGGTGTCAAGGGTAGAGCATTCATCATTGGTTCAGGTGAGGCTCGTAATGATCCTTCTACTGTAACTGGTAAATTTACTGTCAATGGTTGTTTCGCCCCTCTTCTGTTTGATTCTGGTGCTGATAGGAGTTTATTTCTCATAAGTTCAGTAAGTTACTAGATACTATATCTACAGCCTTAGAGTCGAATACACTTTACAGATAGCCGATGGTAAGATACTAGATGTTCCCACATATACCACGGTTGTAAAATAAGCCTGTCACGCATGATTTTATGTTATCTTCTACCTATTACGCTTGGTAGCCTCGACGTCGTTATCAGTATGGATTGGTTAGCTAAGAACCAAGCCGAGATCATTTGTCGCGAGAAACTCATTCGACTACCTTTGCCTGATGGAGAGATACTCACGGTGGAAGGTGATCTGAGGAAAGGGCATTCGGCGATGTTAGCCCTAGTTACTGAAAAGACCACTGAAGAGAAAAGACTGGAAGACATTCCTGTTGTTAGAGAATTCTCCTACGGTATTCCCTGAGGACTTGCCTGGCCTTCCTCCACACATGCAAGTAGAGTTTCAGATCGAGTTGACACAAGGAGCTGCCCCTATCGCTCAGACGCCGTATCGTTTAGCACCGAACAAGCTCCAAGAATTGTCGAAACAGTTACAGGATCTGTTAGACAAAGGCTTCATACTTCCAAGTTCTTCACCTTGGGGAGCACCTGTGCTTTTTGTGAAAAAGAAAGATGGAACCTTCAGAATGTGTATAGACTACCGGGAGCTGAACAAGGTGACGATCAAGAATAGATGTCCACTCCCGCGCATTGATGACCTATTTGACCAGTTACAAGGGTCAAACTACTATTCCAAGATTGATTTGAGATTAGGTTATCATTAGTTACGGGTTCGGGAGGAAGACATCCCGAAGACGGCATTTCGGACTCGCTATGGGCACTATGTGGTTGCAGTAATGCCTTTTGGACTGACTAATGCCCCAGCTGTTTTCATGGATCTCATGAACCGTGCTTGCAAACCTTATTTGGATAAGTTTGTCATTGTCTTTATTGATGACATACTAATCTACTCTCAGAATGAGGAAGATCATGAAAAACATTTGAGGATCATTCTAGATTTGTTGAAGAATGAACAACTGTATGCAAAGTTCTTAAAATGTGACTTTTGGATGCGAGAAGTGCAGTTTCTTGGTCATGTGGTGAAAGAAAAAGGTATACATGCAGATCCTTCAAAGATTCAAGCAATCAAGAATTGGCCGGCACCGAAAACGCCTACTGAGGTGTGATAATTCTTTGGTTTGGGAGGCTATTACAGACGATTTATTAAGGGATTGTCAAAGTTAGCACAACCTCTGACTGCCCTAACCCACAAGGGAACCATCTACAAATGGGGCAGCCAAGAGGAATCGGCATTTTAGATACTTAAAGACAAACTCTGCAGTGTGCCGATCCTAGCTTTACAGAAGGAACAGATGATTTTGTTGTTTATTGTGATGCATCCATCCAGGGTTTGGGATGCGTACTGATGCAACGCAGCAATGTCATAGCGTATGCGTCAAGAGAACACAAGGTACATGAGAAGAACTATACAACGCATGATCTGGAACTAGGAGCTGTAGTGTTTGCCTTGAAGATTTGGAGGCACTACTTATATGGAACCAAATGCACGATCTACACAGACCACAAGAGCCTCCATCATATATATGATCAAAAGGAATTGAGTATGCGGTAATGACGATGGCTAGAACTGCTCAACAACTATGATTATGGCATCAAGTATCACCCGGGTAAGGCTAATGTGGTAGCCGA
>CM046044.1:28628305-28930805 GCA_025215565.1 Flaveria ramosissima | reverse complement strand
ATCCAACCATTGTCCTTTAATGCTTCGGTAACATTTTTAGGAACAATTTGAGAAAGAAAACAAAAGTATAAGCACAAGTTTGCTTGTTCTGATTTACTCCTTGTTGTTCTCTCATTCAATGGACCAATAATCTGAGAAATTGGATGATTCTTGTGAATACGAGATGTTGGAATCTCATCACATTGAACATTAACATCCAGATTTGTTTGGTTTAAGTTGGAAAGCTGATGTAACAAATTAGAAGAATGTGGATTGAAGTTTGGAACTTGAGTCGGTGAGTTAATAAAGTAATCAAAGTTACCAGTATCAACTGCATCACCAGAGATGGATGATGTTCCAGACTCAGGTTGCACAAACTCATTACCATCATTAGGAATTGGTTGTGATCCTTCCTGATCAAAAGATACTGAATGATCTGAAGTTGTATTAGTATGATTATTATCATTGAATCGTATTGTTGAGTCCTTGACAAATGATAAAAATGGGTAGTCTGAGCTAGAATCATCTGGGTCGTCAGAATCTGAATCCTCACTGAAAGATCCAAGATCTCCTCTAGAGTTCTTCTTACCTGTAGAATCAAGACAATTTGATTGATTAAACAAGTTAGATTGAAGAGAGTTTGATAATGAATCTAAATCAAATAACCAGGCAGGACCATTTGAAACTGATGGAAAAGAATTTTCAAGAAATTTAACGTTGAATGTTTCAAGAATTATATTCGTCCTAGAGTTGTACACTCAATAGGCTTTTGAAACAGATGAGTATCCAACGAAAACTACATTATCAGATTTTGCTTCAAATTTTCTTAACTGATCATTTGAATTAAGAATCATAACAGGACAACCAAATGATTTTAGAAAGTTTATGTTCGGTTTTCTGCCAAACATTAACTCATATGGAGTTTTCATTTTATCTTTCACAATTAAGATTCTGTTTTGAACAAAACACGCAGTTGATATAGCTTCATCCCAAAAAGTGATAGGAATTTTTGCATCAGCTAACATAGAACGAGCAGCTTTAATCAGTGTTCTATTCTTCCTTTCAGCAACTCCATTTTGTTGAGGAGTTCCGGGAGCACTGAACTGATGAGCTATCCCTTTTTGTGCACAAAACATTTCAATGTTAGCATTTTTGAATTCCGTTCCATTATCACTTCTTATTATTTTCACTTTATTTTCTAATTGATTTTCAACTTTAATGATAAATTCTTTCAGTAAATCAACCGTTTCAGATTTAGCATACAAAAAGAAAACCCATGAAAATCTTGTATAGTCATCAATGATAACTAAACAATATGATTTTCGTCCAATACTCTTGACATTTATTGGTCCAAAAAGGTCCATATGTAACATTTGAAGAGGTTTGGAAGTTGAGTTTATGAGTTTGGTCTTATAAGACGCTCTGTGTTGCTTTCCCTTCAAACATGCTGAGCAGTGATCAGTCATTGCAAACTTCTTAGATGGAAGTCCAATGACATGATTTCCTGATACAAGCTTGTTCATATTCTTGAAATTTGAATGTCCGAGACGTCTATGCCAAAGCTGGCTTTCATCATTTGATGCTTTAGAAATTAGGCATGTTGTTTCAGTTGAAGGATCAACTTGAGACATATCCAGCTTGTATACATCTCTATCCATTTTAGCTGTAACAATTACCCGATCTTTGCTTATCTGAAAACCTGGTTTCAAAACATAACAGAATGAATCATCAAATAGAACAGAGTATGATTTATCACATATTTGGGATACACTTAAAAGAATAAAGTTCAACTGTGAACAAAAGTTGACTTTGTCAAAGCTTATTATCCCATTTGATAGTGTTCCTTCTCCTGTTATTTTTCCTCCTGCATCACCACCAAAGGCGACGTGTGTTCCATCCTTTAACTTAAAATCTTGTAACAAGGCAGGATTGCCTGTCATATGCCGGCTACACCCACTATCCACATACCATGTATTAAGTGGTCTTCTTGGGCGTACCTGCACAACAAGAAAATTAAGTTGAGATATCCACCCTAGCCGAGATGGTCTTGGGTTTTCCAAATTTATCAACAATGGTAAATTGTTTGTAATGAAGATTATTCAAATCAGGTTTATTCTTGATGAATTTACCAATCTTGTTTTGAAAATTATTTTGAAAATTGTTTTGAAAATTGTTTGAGTTATTTTTTAGAACATTCATACCATTTGATTGATCAATTTTTGACACGTATTGATGACTAACCTTTTTATTAGTCATTCTTACAGATCTTGGTATGAATTGTTCTTGCACATGTTGTTTAGATCTCACATAATTGTTCTTTTGGAAAGATCTCAAACCTAAAGAAGGTTGACTAGTTAAATTTTGAAACCCATCAGTTTGATTTCTCATATATTGAGGATTAACATAACCTTTGCTCATGTTTGAATTTGCAAATCTTCTAGTATGTGATCTCTTTCTAAAATAACAATTTGCAGTGTTCTGAGTCTTCTCATCACAATAAGTACAATATTTGTTAAAATAACAATCTGCTGTGGAATGATTTCTCATGTCACATATGTGACAGTACTTGTTGAAATAACACTCAACAGTATTGTAATTTTTCATATCACATATTTCATAGTACTTTTGTGGAGTTAAAAACAACTGTTTGTTAACTTTTGACATTGACACTATATTTGATTTTGGTGTCAAATAGTTAAACTGTTGTTTTTCATTTTTCACATTTTGATTTTGTGCCAAATTATTTTGCATCTGTTTAACATGAACTTCCTTCTTGAATTCATTAGAAACAAATCTTTTTGCTACAGCGGAAGTCTTAGAATCTGAACTTGTTTTCAGATCAGAGTGAGATTTGTTCATAGTATTTACCTTGTTGTTTTGAAGAGAATTCATATTTAACAAACCAGCTGACACAAATTTTATCGGTTTAAGTTTTGATGCCTGATTTGTTGCTTTGATCAACTTTTCTGAACTTTTGTTTTGTTCAAATTTTGATTTTGATGATATCTTTCTTCTTCTTTGATTCTTTGACTTAGAAGAACTTGGTTTACTTCCAGATTGAACATCGTCAAAAGAAGATTCCTTTTCAGATTGAACTTGTTTTAGATTAATAGTGTTTGAATCTTCTAATGTTCCTACCTATTGTTTATCTTTATCTTTGCTTTGAACTTTCACTTCTTCTAATACAAAATGAATTTGATCAGAAGTGTTTTGTTTTGTTTGTTTTGGTTCATAAGATTTTATCTTGATTGGATGACCATTTTTAATCTTTTCTTGATCATTTTCAACAAAAACTTGTACATTTTCCTATTCTTCTTCTGAATTCTTGTTTTTGACCTGAAAAGCTTTAAGTTTAGCTTTATTCTCAGGAGAATGATCATGTGTATTAAAGTTCTCTGGTAAAGTATTTGTAATAGATTCAGGCATAGGTTCATGAGTGAAACCTAACCCTGCTTTCTGTTTATCTTTTCTCTCACTTACCAGTTTTTCTACAATCATTTTTGAACTTTTTACTTTAGCAAGATCCATTTGAGTAGCAGCATGTGCTATCTTCTCCTGTTCAAGATTTTTTGTCATCTCTTCCAATTGTTTAGAAACAATTTCTAATTCTTTTAGTGTTTTGTTCCATGAAGTTTGAAGAGAAATAATCTTTTGATCTGTTGTTTTATGATCAGATTTTAGTTTGTTATGCATTGACTCTTCTTGTTTTAGTTTCTCACAGATTTTATATGAGTAGTTTCTGTAGTATTCAACATGTTCATAGCATGATTTTATGCAGAGTTTTTCTCTCACTTCAGATGGGATTTCAGGGAATTTTGGAGATAAGGTTTCAGATTTTAAAGATGAAGTGTCAACCTTAGGTTGATCAGACTGTGCCATTAGAGCTACTTCATCTGTATCCTCCTTAGGATCAGATTTGTCACTCCAATCATAGTCATCTTCTTCATTCTCACCTTCCACCTTTGGATCATTATTTTCTGACCAATCTTCTCCCTGGATTTCTGCAATAAGAGATAAACTTGATGTTAAATCATTAGTAAACTGTTCAGCATATGCACTCCAATCATAACCATCTTTAATGCTGACTACTAAAGCTTTCTTGGTTTCATCAAATGATTTTTATTCATCTTTAAGCTTAGGCATAGGAAGACTTTGATAAGGCTTTTGAAAAGTCTTCTGAGCTGGTTGAAACCTTTGATTGCTAGAACTTGATTGAGCATTTCCTCTATTATTCCTTGGAGCTTTGCATTCTCTGGAGAAATGTCCATAACTGTTACAGTTAAAACACCTTGATTTTGACTTATCAAACCCAACAGTCTTGTTAGTACTTGGCTTGTACTTCCTGTTGAGATATGAGTGTTTTTGTGTCCTGTAAGCAATCATCACCATTTGCTAGTTTAAGTCCATCTCTTCAACATCTTCAGCATCCATTTCAAACAAATCCTACAAAACAAGGTCTAATTGAGTTAAATGGCTACCTTGATATGCTTGAAAACTAGCCATAAATGCAGTGAATGAAGTTTTAGACTCTTCATCCTCTAATAGGATGTTTATCACATATTTAACTTTGCTAGATTTAGCAGAGTTAGATGAAGAAGTCTCTGTTTGAACATTAGATGTTTGAGACTGAGATTTAGGAGGAGATTGAAAATGAGACTGAGTTGTATAAGCAGGAGCACTAGTAAATGATGAATCAGTGAAAAATC
Organism: Flaveria ramosissima; assembly: GCA_025215565.1. NCBI lineage: Eukaryota > Viridiplantae > Streptophyta > Magnoliopsida > Asterales > Asteraceae > Flaveria > Flaveria ramosissima. The sequence goes on along the minus strand of CM046044.1, from coordinate 28,926,120 downwards.
ATGCTCCAACAAATAAATCTCCATCTTCTTTTGTAATTTTCTCACTTTTTCCTATGAATGCATTTTCAATAGTGTTTGCAGGAGAAGCAACAAACTGATACTGAGATATTGATGCTGTTCTATCATTATTCCTTGAGCTTTCATCAATCTCTACTGACTTTATCTTGGCAATAAGTAGATCTAGATCCATAGGGAACTTCTCAGTATGCTTTAGTAAGGTTACTGTTTGTTTCCATAATGAGGGTAAAGCATTGAGTAGTCTAAGATTTAGATCTTCAAGATCAGGCTTAATACCAGCTGTTGACATCTTAGTTGTAAGTTGAACAAATCTGTTCATCATCTGATTTATGGTTTCTCCAAACAAATGTTGAAACAATTCTAATTGCCTTTTCAACTTTTGTTTCTTGAGATTTTGAATCTCCTTGCCTCCTTCACAAATGGTCTTTAAGGCTTTATACATGGTGTATCCAGTTTGATATCCATCAAGCCTTGCAAGAACTTCCAGAGGTAGTCCTTTACACATCAAGGAATATGCTTTGATATCATTCTTTACTCTTCTCAAATCATCTCCTTGAAGACCATCTTCAGGATAGGGTTCTTGAGAATCTTTAGTATAAACAAATCCTCTGTCAGGCCCATCAGTGATTATAGGAATGTATGGTCCTTTCTCTATAGATTTCCAAAGATCAGTGTCAATGGAATTTAAATGATGTTTTAACCTAAAAGACCAATTTTTGAAATCAGCTCTATTTTTAAGTTTTGGAACTCTATTTTCAGAATCTTCTGATTTCACCATTCTTATATTTTTGTTGTTTTTCTTAGATTTTGAATTAAGAAAAGAAATGAAAAAGTTTTTGAAAAATTTTCTTAAAAAAAAATTCTAAGTATCAAGGGTGATACGCCTGAACAGTAATCAAACTCCCAAACAGTTAATGCGCCTAAGTTGAGAGACGTCTAAGGGAATGCCTTAGAAAATTTTTCCAAAACGCCCAAGTTTATTCGTCTGAACAGTAGTAAAATGCTTGAACAGTTGTAATGCGCCTACACAGTTTTAATGCGCCTAAACAGTTATCAACCGTCTAAACAGTTCTAATACGCCTCAACATAGATGATACGTCTGGACTTTTACTCTTTAACAGTAGTCAAACGTCTGAACTGAAAACGTCTAAACAGTGTTAATGCGACTAAACAGTAGTCAAACGCCAAACACTTAGACAATTTTTCAGCAAACCTCAACTCTAATGCGCCACATTCATCATGTTCATATGAATGTAACTGACTCAATCTTCTGAAATTCTTCAAAGTTGATGAATTGGATTGAAACTTTCCAATTAGACATGTTTTATACCGATAATCATTCTTCTAACATCAATTTATTTCAATATCAATAACAAATCAATCAATTTTGTGATTTTCAGTTCTAAAAATAGTGAACTTTTCGAACACAAATTCAATAAATTATCTTGAATTTGATGAATTTAACTGCTGATTGTGGTTCAAAACATGTTTATGATAATGAAACACATCTGAAATCCACAAATTTTCAATTGAATTGTCTATCAATCACAGATTCAGTGAACTTTTTGAGTTTGAAAGTTCGACAAACCTCAAAAATCACTCAACCAACAGCTCTGATACCATTTGATAGGATCAAATGTACCAATCTGTGATGATGTATGAACACAATTCAAAGAAATACAAACAAAGTAATCAAATCAAGCAAGATATCAACAAATTCATAGTTTCATTAATATCAAGCAAAGACAATTACAAAGTAAGTAAGCAGTTATGAATCTGTTGTTCATCACTACTTTCGTCTCTTCCTACCTGCAACAAGTCTAAGCTATTTATAATGACACACATGGAACTAACAAATTACAAAACTAGTCCCTATACTATTACAAATAGTAAAAAGTAAAAAGACACATAAAGACAACATGTTAATATTTCTAGAGAACTAACAAATAGTGAATAAAATCTCAATTCAACATGAGTAAAGTATACTAAAGTTTTTACATTGCTAGCATGCAAAGCTAATAATCAAACCAAAGTGTCCACTAGCATAATCTTAGCATCAAAAGTGAGCAAGACCGTAAAGATTGATAACTTAACATAGACCCATCATAATAGGGCGGATGTGCTAGTCCTATAGCGCTATACATGTTAAGGGAGGTTTAGATTGCTTGCAAGATAATGTATTCTAAAATGTATTCACAAATAGTATAACAAGTAAGCATGTTTGTATGAATTGAGTTTTAGAATGAGTTTGGTTGAATGTATGATTGAGTGTATTTGATAAATGGAACATGTTGCAACCCAAATAGTGTTAAAACAAAATAGGTGAAGTATGACTCATGGTTTGGCGATTAGAATCCACAAGAATATACGAACGAGTTTAAAGGATTCACCAAAGTCACCCTAAAAGGTAAACGAAAGTGTGTAAGTTTAGGGTTCAAAGTTCGAGATTTTAGCAATTGGAAAGTATACAAAAATTACAAATATGAGAACACATAAAAGTATATACTACTTAGACACTTATTTGGACACCATGTATGTGTGTGTTCTTTATGAGTATTAATCACTCATTGGAAGTCCAAAATAAGGAATCATAAGATTAGTATAATATCTACCTTAACACATAATATTCAACCATAGTTGATTAATATTATGGTTTGGTTTTGACTAAGTATTATATAGATATAAATATAAGTCATGCATTAGAGGAAGGGTAATCCACAAACCTCAAGTGTTATATTCATATAAGTCATGTATTAGAGGTAGGAATATCCACAAACCTCAAGATTGTCACCATTGTCACAAAATCTCCGCTAAGTGTTCAAGTGGGGTATGGTGGATAAATTAGTTGTACAACCAAGGTTCAACATCACCATTTCATACCATAACACAAGCCTTTCAACATTGGTTGGAGGCTCGGTTTGGTTTCATCCACTTCTTGATTTCTAGATCACTTAGTGTTTTGTAAAGATGAAAGAATGGAGTGTAAAAGCATTAAAATTTCAGAAATATAACTTCAACACAAGCCTTCCAACATTGAAGTTGTTGGTGACTTGCTTTAGTATGTAAAAGATTTAAAAATAAGACAAGAAAACATGTATGACAGAATCAAGTATAATATTTCCAACTTGGACCTCAAAAATGGGGGTTTACCATACTTGTGTCACCTTGGTGACTAAGTAGTTATGTCCTAGAGGTTATTCCAAGTGGTAAAGAAAATAAAGAAGAAAGTAAGAAAGAAAGCATAAATATATAAATAAATAAAACTCACGAATTGTTCTTGAAGATTTCTTGCAAAAGATGAAGTTGGTGGATGGAATGAGAGAGTTTAAGAGAGAGTTTAGAGTGATGAAAGTGATTAGAGGGGGATTTGGGTTAGTATTTATAGATGAAAATTATGGTTGGGCATTAATGTAAGTAGGGGTGTTCAAAAAATCCGATATCCGAAACTATCCGAAATCCGATCTGTATCCGAATCCGAATAAATCGATCTGAATCCTTATTCGGATATTCGGATCTCATCCGAATTCCTTATTCGGATTTCGGATTTCACAATTTTTTTATTCGGGTTATTCGGATTATTCGGATATCCGAATAATCCGAATAAGACTTCAACTATATTTCTAGCCTAATACTCAATACTCAACTATCTATCATGTTTTGAACTCAATACACAAGAATATTTACACATTTTAGTCGTAATCTTAAATAATTATGCAATAATTGACCGTCGTTCTAAATTAGAGATTCTAATCTTCGGGTTCTATACAAGTACCTATTATGTTTTAATTTTGAATTTGCGTACAAGTCAATTTTTTTTAGTTTTATATCTTTTATTGTGATTTCCAGCTTATAAAATATTAAAAATAAAAAATTAGCAAAAACAAAAACAAAAAACAAAAAAATAGAAAAAAATTGTTATTTGGTTTATTCGGATTATTCGGATAAATTCGGATTATTTGGATATATCCGAATCTGATCCGAATTGAATTCGGATAGATTCGGATCGGATAGAAAAATTCTTATTCGGATCGGATCGGATTTCGGATAGGGTCCTGAAATTTTCAAATCTGAATAATTCGATCCGAATAATCTGAATAATCCGTTATCCGATCCGATGAACACCCCTAAATGTAAGTAGTTATGGAGATGAGTGGAGGGAAAATACAAATTTTCAATTTTAACCCCTTAACTTATTTTATTTATTAATTTGCACCATAAATAATAATTAAGAATGAATATTTTAATATATGAATCATAAAAATAAAACTTATAAATAATTTTCTGAAAAATATATAAGTCCCGATAAGTTGTTCGGTTTTGCGTTGAAATGCGCATTTGTAATTGTTTAAGCGTTGCACAAACATATAATCAACAAGAATTATGTAAAAAGATATTTTCACTATGATCAAGTCTTGAGATTACAAGGATTGAATAAGGAATAATATTACAATAAAAAAATAAATGTAAACATTACAGACCTCTTGTGACCGAGTTCGTGTCTGGATGGGTTTGGTCATAGGATGGGTTTTATGTTATAGGAGTTCGATTGTTCAAGGTTTGTGTTACCAAAATCAACACCTGAATTCTTTTTTTCATGGTGTTTTGGTTTGGTTTGCTGTTAACTTTTGAAAGGTATAACTCTAAACTTGACCATGATTATTTTATGTTTTATTGTGTTTGCATTTAGACTCCAAGTACAAAATGTAGGGTTTGACTTAGATTAGTTTGTACTGTAAGAACTATATGAGAGAAGCTAATGTATCAAATAGATTTTGGTGTACATGAATACTCTTAGTATTTAGTATATGTGGTTCTTGGGCTGTTAATTGGGTTGAATACTTTGTATACCATATGGGCTTTGTATAGTATAAATATAATGTTTAGATATCGAATATAAGTTTGCGAGTGGAACATTTGGTTTTATTGTGTTAGACGAATATTATTGTAATTGAGAGTAAACATTAAGTAATACAAAAAGTGTTTTTGAAGTGAATTCATATTCTTTTATCTTTGTTCTTAAATCATAGCTTATCTTATGTGTTTCATTGATATCAATTACCGGAGATTTTGCACGAAGTTCGGGACCTTACAATTGGTATCGGAGCTTTAAATGTCACTAAAAGCCTATTGATATCTTATTCAAGGTGTTACTTTAGTTTCAGTTATATTTGTGTTACTAACTCGTTTGCTTGTGACTTTGTGAGTTTAGTAGATTTTTCTGGTGATTTTAGGGAAGTTTCTTGCTGCAAAAACAACGAACAAGATCTTTATGTTCTTTGGATTTTGTTCGAATCATGGATTTTTGGGATTGTCTTAAATTCTCAGTTTTTTAGTTTTGGAAAGTATTCTCAGTTGCATACCCGATGCTTATTTCACAATGCATAGAACTCGGTTTTGGGTTCTCGGTGGTAGTTCCCAGATTTAAGTTATCGGGTTAACTTCTTGGAATATAGTTTATGACCTCAATTCTCACTGCGTTTTCTCGACATCAAGTTCTCAGCAATCCTAGTCTTGGGAATACTAGTTCAGGGTCTTGTTATAGTTCTCATTAATTATACTTCATGATTATGGGATAGTTCTAGGAAATCTAAGTTCTCTGTTTAGCTTATAGTTTTTGTGTTGTTCATAACTTGTTTACTTGTTCTTGACAACCTAAGTTCCTGATAACTTTAGTTCATTGGTTATTTGGAGCATCATTTTTGGTCAAGTTCTTATTTACATGTTAAGTTTCAAGGGGGAGAATACTTTGAAGTGGCTAAATACTTTTGTTCTACATAATACTCTGAAACTACCGAGTACTATGCAATAGTGACTTATCAAAATTAGAATTTGGGCAAAATAAATATGTATATCAGTCTTAATAATAAGATTGGTACTGGTCACAAGCCACATAGGCTTGTATATGCTTATAATTTCTTAGACTAGATATTCAGATATAAGAACTATGTCAAATTCACAGACTTAAAGATATGGAAATCAATTAAGAAAGGTCCGCATATTCCTAGGTATCACCAGGATGATAAAAAGTACTTGCATCTAAAGATCTAGAACTGTATGAGGAAGTAGATTATGTTCTCATGGAATAAGATAAGAAGGTGCTGGCATCACTCACTATGGCTTTTCTCGATAGAGATAGCTTAGTTTCAAGGATTACACTTCTGCAAATCAATTATGGGATGCCTTGGTTGAAATGTTTGAGGGTAATGAAGATATAAAGAAAAGCAGGAAAGACATATTGAAACAAAGATTCAACATGTTTAATCATATACTGGGTGAAACCTTGGAAGCTTAGATCAATATGGTTTGTCCATTCGTATACTGAGACGATGAATGTTGGAATTCAACTTTTTAATGCAGAAGTGAAAAATAAATTACTAAATTCTTTGCCTTTTAATTGGAATTACAACTAAACAAGTACTAAGAAGAAAAATTACATGTATAAACTTCTCTAAGTGATCTAATTTCAACCATTTATTCATATGAGATGGATCATAAGCAGAGGCACTAAACCATGCTAGTTTAATGGGAAATGTAAGGGTTCAAAGCAACAATGCTCTACTTTCAAACATAACCCTAGAGCAAATGATGGACTTTACTTAGGATGGAGAAGTTCCAGCTCAAACTTGTTTCATTGCTCTGGTTTAACCATAGAGTTAGACTTTAATTCCTGCTCATAATGTTAAGCTATTAAAGAAAATTTTGCTTTATTTGTGGGGTTCACGAATAGCTACAATGCATTCATAGCTAGACACCTCACATTAATTGATATTATACAGGATAATCTTAATTAAATTAATCCTGAAGATGTAAAAGAGATGGACATCTCTTGGTAGATACTATGGTGGTGTTTAGGGTAAAGAAGAGTAGGAGGAGTAGGTTCAGAGAGAACTCAAATAAGAAGATGAATTTCACAAATAGGGACCAAGAAAACTGTTAAAGGTCTTCCCATCTAACAACTAAGCATCCAATATCTCTTGATTCTGACTCAACTACCTTTGATGATGATTAGCCTATTTCATCAGCCCTCGCCAAGAAGAAAGTTATGACAAAAAGAATTGTAAAGTCAAGTATGATTGACCTAGAGGTGGAAGAGAAAATCCTTAAAGGAACAAAGGTTTTTAAGTGCTAGGTATATAGCCCAAATTAGGAAATATGCAGCCAAGAGAGCAAATAGAGAGATCATGTACTATGAACATGATGCCCTTTGACATCTTAGAACAAATTGATGAGCAGCTTAACATCTTTGGATGTAGAAATGAAGAGTCTAAGATGCTACTCCAAAAGGTGTTGTCCTTAGTCAAAGTTAAAGTTGGTGAAGAAATCCCTAAAACTCCACTATTAGCATATGATCCAATAGTGGAGTGGAGAATACGATAAAAAAATGGACACATACTTCATCACCACATCAGTAGCCGGAAGGGTAGCTTACTCAAGAAATCAACTTGTCTGCTTCAATAGATTTAAGATAGCTGACCAAACTAGATTAAGGCTAAGGAACATCAATAATTATTCTGAGGCAAAGGAAGTAGAGAAAGTGCAAATGAGGATTTACAAGTCACATCTAGAAAAGTCAAAGTAGGCTTCAGAACAAAGAAGAAAGATAAAAGAGTCTGAAGCTACTGAAGCCACCGCATCTTACACCCAACACTCAATCATAATTATCTCCTCTTACCGCTCAAACTGCTGAACTTGTATCTCTATCAGTCCAACAAGCTCCTCAAGCAGCTGACTCTCCAACACAAACTCATTCTGATCAATCGAAAGATGAAGTGGTCATCATTTCAGTCTTCAAAAGAATAAGAAGAGATTGGAAAAATCTTGAACAAATTGATGGAGAAGAACTCTTAGAATCTGATCAAGATGAAAACTCAGAAGGTAATGGTACAAACATCATCAACTGGAGATATGATTTGAAGGCTGAGAGGTACTTTATTGAAAGAAAGACCAAGTCCAAGTCCTTCTTTCGGAATGAGTTAGAAGTTCTGAACCTCATCTCTGAAGACCTACAAAAGATGTTCTCCTTAATCAAAGATTATGAAGGTATGCCTGACAAATACAAATCAATGGCATCTATTCTAAAGATAAAGACTGGGAACAGAGTTGAAGCAAATGTAAGTGGAGATAAAGAAGAAGATGTTCTACATGTAACTCTATTAAGCATTCATGATCTAATCACCCATTACAGTTATAATTCCTCAACCAACACCTTCTGTCTGATCTTTGCTAGTGCTGGCAAGACTGAAGTCAAAGAGTATGATCTATTCAGACTATATCAACACAACATGAAGGATTTGGTAAGTTTATCTCTTAAAAACCCCTCAAGAGATAGAATAGGATACATGTATGAGTTACTAATGATAAGGATGCTTGAAGGATAAAAAAGAGTTTTGGTAGCATTATCCTAGCAGCAATTTGTTGATCCACAAAGAGGATAAAGCTATCAAAAAATCAAAGATTTAGCACTGGCTGTCAACTGTCAAAATCTACAAAGTGAACAAACATGGTAGTCAATTAAGAGGGTTTCAAGGTTGAATCAAGAAAATATACTAGTGCTCTTGTGAGATGAGGCCATTATAATCAGTTTTAGAAGACCACGATACATCTTAGTAGATCATTAGGCACACACAAACATTTGCCACACCAGATTACTCCATACTCATCCACTCTAAATTCTTACCGTTTGCCATCATCCAAATCTAACTTAAATCTAGTGAAATATCCGTTACTCTTACCAATATGCAGACCAATGCCCATTCTATCAAGGTCTGTCATAATTTGAGGCTGTAACTATAGCGAGGCTAACATCTCTGAACTCTTTTGGCTAAGAGCATCAGCTATCGCATTAGCCTTTCCTGGATGATACCGAATGTCGGCGTCATAATCTTTCAACAGCTCTAACCATCTCCTTTGTCTCATGTTTAATTCCTTTTGTGTGAAGATATATTTCAAAAAAATATATTTTAAATCAGTCATTTATTAAAATATTATAAAAAAGTGAAATTTTTTAATAGCAGTCTTATTAAAACAACCAAAATAAGTACAACCAGAGTTTTCAATAAACAAGATTTTTATATAAGTAGGGGATTTCTAGTATCTTTATATTTATGAAATGAAAACCATTTTAAACAAAATTTCTAATAATTCTCATGCAACCAGAAGTTCCAGTGAGACACAATTTTAGGAAGACAAACGAGCCAAAGGCTGTGTAAAGAGGGAGTAAGCGTACTCAGTAGAACCAAGTACAAGAATTATTTACCGTTCTTTATTGTGTATAATAAAGTTGGTCAAATTAGGCTTTTTCGTATTAGGGTTTCGGGTAAAAAAACATGTTGATTTTGAATGTGTATGTGTGTATAGATGTATGATTACGTCTTGATTTTGTCAAAGATGTTCGAAACAATTCTTGGTTCTAAAGCATTTGCTCTAAGGTCTTGATTTTGCATGAAATGTTTGTAACGATGCTCAGTTTTGAAAATGTGTAAATACATTCCATGTTATACATTCCAAAGATACCCCGAAGATGTAAAGATGAAATGGTTATAGGAGTAGAGAAGGAAGTAGATTCAAGTTGTATTCTATTTATACTACATCAAATTTGATGATCATTTTTGCGATTTTACATAGAATTTTCTTTTACATTCTAGTGGTATCTTCTTAGATATTTAAACTTTTATTTCATTTTTAACCTTTGTGTTGTGTTAGCGAATGTATGTAATTATCAGTTACATAATAGAGTTTAAAGCATAGATAAAATGTCAGTAGTAATTGTTATTATTTGTGAGTCCCCGTACTTATATAAGCCGATTGTTATTATTTGTGAGTCCTATGCTTTAAACTCTATTATGTAACTGATAATTACATACATTCGCTAACACAACACAAAGGTTAAAAATGAAATAAAAGTTTAAATATCTAAGAAGATACCACTAGAATGTAAAAAAAATTCTACGTAAAATCGCAAAATGATCATCAAATTTGATGTAGTATAAATAGAATACAACTTGAATCTGCTTCCTTCTATACTCCTATAACTATTTCATCTTTACATCTTCGGGGTATCTTTGGAATGTATAACATGGAATGTATTTACACATTTTCAAAACTGAGCATCGTTACAAACATTTCATGCAAAATCAAGACCTTAGAGAAAATGTTTTAGAACCAAGAATTGTTTCGAACATCTTTGACAAAATCAAGACCTAATCATACATCTATACACACATACACATTCAATATCAACATGTTTTTTACCCGAAACCCTAATTCCAAAAAGCCTGATTCGACCAACTTTATTATACACAATAAAGAACGGTAAATAATTCTTGTACCTGGTTCTACTGCGTATGCTTACTCCCTCTTTACACAACCTTTGGCTTGTTTGTCTTCCTAAAGTTATGTCTCACCAGAACTTCTAGTTGCACGAGAATTATTAAAAATTTTGTTTAAAATGGTTTTCATTTCATAAAGATAAAGTGTTGATACATATGTACCTAGATCCTGATATGAATGTAATATGTCTTGTTTGTCTTACACTTATGTAATGGTTGGGATTTTAATGAAATGAGAATGTTTGATTGTGATTTATAATGTTTAATATTTCATTAATGAGTTGATATTGAATTGGTTATATAGGTTTGTGATTGTTTGAATTGATACACATAATGTTATATTAATGAATACATTCAAACTTAACAATATGAAGTTCTCATGCGAATGGCACATGCGAATGGACCATACGCATGAACAACTTCAGGCGAATGACTCAGTCGCACGACTGAACCAGGAGACTGGATCAGTCGTATGATTGTAACATCAGATTGGCTCAGTCGCACGACTAAACACTCAGTCGTGCGAATGGATCAACCGCATGGCTCAATCGCACGACTGAACCATACTAATGGTTCAGTCGCCCGAATGAGCAACCCTAACCTATAAATACCACCTAATTCGTGGAAAAACGTAAGGATTCATTCCAATTCGACTCCAGACGTACCCTAGCCGTCCAGAAGCCTCCAAGTTCATACTCCAAGTTCATAGAACGCTATAGATCGATTCCTAATTGATTCTTAACGTTAGATTCAATACCTTATTGTTTCTACGTGCGTTCTCACTGATTGGATCGCCAATCAAATAGGATTCCGCACTATTTGGTTTGGTTAACACGTTAATCATTTGGTGTTTCGTTCAAATACCAGATCCTAACAAGTGGTATCAGAGCTTTGGCTCTTGATTACGTGTGATTCAATCAATTTTGATACAAAGGTTGTGTTTTTTCACTAAAAACGCAATCTTTTTGTGTCAAAAGTTGTCTTGGACGTCCCCTGCTCATCAAGTTTTGGTTTCTCCGGCATAAGGCGATTAGGGTTGGTGAAAATTCGGGTTTTTACGGCCAAAACACGTTAAACCTAGAAATTTTCGAAATACAGCAGCTTCAGTCGAACGATTGACCCAATCGCACGAGTGGACTTCATTCGCATCTCCCAGACGTACGATTGGACTCAGTCGCATCTTCATTCTTACGACTAAGCAAACCGTTCGTAGTGTTCATCCGCATCAATTTCATTCACACGACTGGACCAATCGCCTCAGCTCAGGGTCAAGAAAGACGATCAAAGAGAAATCAAGACCAACGAGCTTCTTCTTCTGCCTCACCTAGTGATGATCCAGCTATTCAAGATAAAAGTAATGATTAGATGTTTATGTATTTGATAGCTTTTGTACTTGAATCATGTATTAAACTTATGTATTTGATGTTTATATTAAGATTAATGTATTTCTGCCTTGATTATGAACTAATGTTTGATGTGTTATATGTTTAAATCAAGCAGATCCAAACTTTCAAAAGGACGAATATGATGTTGCTCCCCTTCAGCAGGTCAAGACTCAATTGACTATGATTCTTGATCTGCAAGGGATCGTCAGGAGATCTGTGAGTTATACCCCTGAAGAAGGGGAAATAATTCATGATCTTACAAATGAGCAACTGGCTGAGATGTTCAAGCTGAATCCAGATAAGATCATTAAGGATGCTCCAACTTGTGAGTCTACTAGTGACGAAGAGCTGAACGACATTGATGAGATAGAAATCGAAGACGTCACAGCAGAGCATTATCCTCAGTACGCTGACAACGAGGGAAATGTGGTCCCCAATCTGGGTGAATCTCTAGTCAGTGATACATTTGAGGTATTGGATCAGATGGAGCAAGAGTCTGAGAAGACTGAAGGAAAAGCCCAAGCTTCAGACGACGATGTTGATATCAGAAAGGCAGAATGGGCTGCATGTTTCAAGGAAATTCGAGCCCAATGCGCCGCTCCTCGACAGAATGTCTACACCAAACTCTACAAAGTGAAGAAACATCATAAGGTGTCAAGCAGGATTATTGCTTGGGCACACGTTGAGGATCTAAATGTTTATGCCATAAAGAGGGAGAAGGGCATAGAGTACTTTAGATTTCCACATGATCTAAAGACTCTACCTGGTTTTGAGCTCAACTAGCTGGCTAAACTGAAGCTACTATATGCTGACCCGAGGAAAATGTCAGGCTGGTTTGAGGCTGCCCTGAAGAAAGAGTACCACACCAGGTGGGTCAACTTCAAACCTCAACAACCTACGAGGTATATCAGACGTTCTGAAGTCGATCCCATCACTGGTAAGCCCAAGATAGTGCTGAAGTGGAGTCCCCCAAGAACAATGTCAAGAATCCCTCTCAGGGAGATGCCACAGGACTTCACTCCACACTTTAAATGGTGGTACTATGATTGGAGAACCGGGGAGGCGGTCATAGTTCTAAATAAAGAGGGACAAATGGATACCATCAGGGTGTTTGACACGATGTGGCTCACTAACTTGTCTGCTAATGATGTATACACATTATACAAGTGGCCACTGTTCTATGACACGCAAGATATCGTACAAGCCCTCCAATTCCAAAATGTCATAAGACTCTGTTTTGCGTTTGAGATACACGCAGGAGTCACAAGAAAGGAAAAGTACAAGAAGTATGAAGAGGTGATGCAGAAGGTAAGTCATTAGATAGATCTAGGTCCAAGGGGGAGTTTGTTGATACATATGTACCTAGATCCTGATATGAATGTAATATGTCTTGTTTGTCTTACACTTATGTAATGGTTGGGATATTAATGAAATGAGAATGTTTGATTGTGATTAATAATGTTTAATATTTCATTAATGAGTTGATATTGAATTGGTTATATAGGTTTGTGATTGTTTGAATTGATACACATAATGTTATATTAATGAATACATTCAAACTTAACAATATGAAGTTCACATGCGAATGGCACATGCGAATGGACCATACGCATGAACAACTTCAAGCGAATGACTCAGTCGCACGACTGAACCAGGAGACTGGATCAGTCGTATGATTGTGTAAGGCCCCGTTCCCGAGACGCCTACAGTTGGTCATTCATCGCACATAAAACATACATTACATTTTTCCTTTCATAAATAGTTGCAGCAGAAACATTAAAAACACCATTTCATTTCATCAAAATACTTTTGCAAAGTAAAACAACTGTTCATTACACAATATCATTTTTACATTTATTACAAAAGCATTAAACATAAGGATGCCATCCAAAATACGCTGAGTAGCCGCCCCGTGCCATCCTCAGCAACATACCTGCCAACTGGAAACACATCAAAGTCAGCGTTGCTGAGTGAGTTCTAGTTTTATAATAAACTTACTTTTCTTTCGTAAAACCGTTCTTTACTTTCTTTATAAAAACATTCGTTACATACATGCGTTCACACATCATACGTACATACAGATAATATCGTTATTATCTTCATCATTACATTCGTTACATTCATCCTTTATCATACATCATTATCTTTCACTTCTTTCTAGATCCTGTCAGACTTTACCCTCTTCATGGCACACAGCCACTATTACTGAGGTTGAATGACAAGGATCCCATTTCATACATTATTAGGATCATTCGTTAACGTTCATTTCATACATTCATTCTTGCGAGTCTTTTGCGACAACATAGTCGCTCACCTCAATAGCAATCTCAATGATTGCACGCTATCCGAGTCTTTTGCACCCCTAGGGTTGCTCACCTCATTGCCCATATTAATGATAGCGAGCTATCCGAGTCTTTTGCAACAACAAGGTTGCTCACCCCAAGGAAACAACACGATAGCACGTTACTCGAGTCTTGTCTCATGCAATATCCCCGACTCATGCTCGAAAGCTGATGTTGTGCCGGGACCTGCTCACAAGTCCCTAACTCATGTCCGAAGACTGACACAACACCGGGATACGCGACAAAGATCCCATATGAGTCAATCACAGGGATTGAACTCCATCCGAGTCTGTTGCAACACAAAGTCGCTCACCTCATCATCTCGTCTCATGCAATATCCCTGACTCATGTCCGAAGACTGATACTGTGCCGGGGTCTAATAAACAAACCCCTGACTCATGCCCGAAGACTGACACAGTACCGGGATACGCGACACGGATCTCATCATCCGTCGCTTTCATCATATGCAATACTCCCGACTCATGTCCGAGGACTGATACTGTATCGGGGCCTGCTCACAAACCCCCGACTCATGTTCGAAGACTGGCACAGTACCGGAGTACGCAACAAGGACCTCCTTCGAGTCTGTTGCGACACCGAGTCGCTCACCTCATACATATGCTTGCAAGCCTTTCATTCGTTCATTCATTCATTCATTAATGCATGCATTCATTCATTACGTTCCTCTTTTCCTTATCTTTCACTTTACGTTACATAATACTTTCATTTCATTCATTAACGTTCAACGCAAAGCCATGGAAAGATAAACATACATAGCAAGGAACATAGCATAAACATAAACATACAGCATCATCATACATACGCATCAATCATAAATCACATCACGCACATCATACATACTATGCATCAAATGCACCGCCATGCCTAACATAACACATAACATCATACATATCATTAGCATCTCCATCATCATCATCATCATTAGCTCATCATCCTGCGTCACCTTATACCATCCATGCCCTTCACATCGTCGAGGAATTTCATTTCGGCTATCATCTCTGAACACTTAGGCGAATGGGCATCTATGCGAATGGACCCTATGCGAATGGACTATGGGCGAATGGACATCTATGCGTATGGACTCTCAGTCGCACAACTTTCATGCGTATGGCCTTCAGTCACATGACTTCAGGCGTATGGGCTTCAGTCGCATACCCTTCATGCGAATGAACCTCAGTCGCATGGCCTCCAGGCGCATGGACTTCAGTCGCATAACCTTCGTGCGTATGGACCTCAGTCGCACCATCTTTCAATCGCATGACTCCTCAGCACATGAACTTCAATCGCATGACCCTCGTGCGTATGGACCTCAGTCGCATGGCAAGCGTGCGCAGGGACCTCAGTCGCACTCCAATCGGCCGAATGGCCTCCAATCGCCCTCTAGTCGGTCGCCTAGCCCTAGCTGGTGCAGAATGTAGTTTGCTCGACTGCAGCCGCGGGTTTTCGACCTCCAACCCCTTCCAAACCTCTTTTAAGCTCGAATCAACCCTTCTAAAGGTTAGGGAAACATACCACGACCTCATACAAGCATAACCAGGCAAGAAATCAAGCCTCAAACGCATCATACACATACATACATGCATCAAAACGGGTCTTCACCCAAAAACTCGAAAATAGGTTTTTGGACGTGTTCCAGCCCCAAAATCAGTTGAAAACGTGCAAAAGAGGGGTCCTAGAACTCACCTTAACGATCCCGTCGAGTAGAGCTTCGATTTGACTCGCTCCACGTCGATTCCACGCTCGAATCCACCCGAACCAACTTTTCTCCTCTTTTCTCCTTCTCTTCTCTTCTCCTCTCTTGGCTGAAAATGGGGAGAATAGGGGTGTTTTCCCCCTTTTATACTCCCGTGCATCGAAGTTTCTCTCGTTGGCGGGTTTGGTCCCTCGACTTCGGACTTTATTTCTTTTTCTCCTTTCGCCAGCTTCAAAGGAAATTTACGGGTGTTACAGATTGTAACATCAGATTGGCTCAGTCGCACGACTAAACACTCAGTCGTGCGAATGGATCAACCGCATGGCTCAATCGCACGACTGAACCATACTAATGGTTCAATCGCCCGAATGAGCAACCCTAACCTATAAATACCACCTAATTCGTGGAAAAACGTAAGCATTCATTCCAATTCGACTCCAGACGTACCCTAGCCGTCCAGAAGCCTCCAAGTTCATACTCCAAGTTCATAGAACGCTTTAGATCGATTCCTAATCGATTCTTAACGTTAGATTCAATACCTTATTGTTTCTACGTGCGTTCTCACTGATTGGATCGCCAATCAAATAGGATTCCGCACTATTTGGTTTGGTTAACACGTTAATCATTTGGTGTTTTCGTTCAAATACCAGATCCTAACATAAAGATACGAGAAATCCCCTAATTTTTGGTGGTTTTCATGTTTATGTATTTGGTAAATTTACCTAATTACCCTTTTTAAACAAAATAAATGAAAATTCTATTTTTTCTTTTCTATTATTGGCCATTTAATCTTAACCATTCATTTTGTAAATCAATGGTTATTATTAATCTTGCAAGTTCTTATTTTTAAGGAGGTTATGTAAAAAACCTAACCTTATCTATACTACTATATAATGCATACTATGTTAGTACCGTATGTATTACACGGGTTGAACAAATAAAATATTAAATAATTAGTAATAAAAAATTTATGAATTAATCAAACCATGTTTGAAGATAAAATATGATTATAATTACATATAAATAGTTATTTTAAGTAAATAAACAAAAATATATTTTTTAAAATTTTGTTTTATAAAATAATTATGGTTTTTAAATATTTTGTTTAAGGAAAAATGAATTTTCTTTAAAAAAGCTCATTATATTCTGTAGTTTATAAAACTTTTGTTTTCTAAAACCGTGTTTTTAATTAAAATACAGGTTTTTATTTATTAAATTATATATTTTTAGTTTGAAAATGGTATGAGTAATATTATTAGTATTCAAAATAATTATTAAGAGTAGAAAGGAAAAAGAAAATTGGTATGATGAGACTTACAATTATGTCACATCTTATCTTAATTTTTCTTAATTATAGATAGATAGATTGATAGCCAGATAGATAAATATTCTAGAAACCCATTTAATAAACAGATTATAGTTAGTAATAAACACGAAAAGTTACAGTACTAAAACAATTATATTTTTTTAACTCTCTTATCTAAATAATTTCATTTTTATACATTCATTTTAAGACTTTTTATAAAAATTTATTTTATATAAAAATCTTGTTTATTGAAAACTCTGGTTGTACTTATTTTGGTTGTTTTAATAAGACTGCTATTAGAAAATTTCACTTTTTTATAATATTTTAATAAATGACTGAGTTAAAATATATTTTTTTGAAATATATCTTCACACAAAAGGAATTAAACATGAGACAAAGGAGATGGTTAGAGCTGTTGAAAGATTATGACGTCGACATTTTGTATCATCCAGGAAAGGCTAATGCGATAGCTGATGCTCTTAGCCAAAAGAGTTTAGGGATGTTAGCCTCACTATAGTTACAACCTCAAATTATGATAGACCTTGATAGAATAGGCATTAGTTCAAGGATGCTTTGTGTGTACCTAATGATCTACTAAGATGTATCGTGATCTTCATCAGAATTTCTGGTGGAATTGTATGAAAGAGAACATGGTTAGATTTGTTAGCAAATGTAGGTTAAGATTGAACATCAAAAAGCCAGTGGGCAGCTTCAACCACTACCTATTCTAGTATGGAAATGGGATGATATTTCCATGGATTTTGTAACAGAGTTACCAAGAACATTCAAGAAGAATGACACGATATGGGTTGTGGTCGAAAGATTGTCAAAGTCGGCTCGTTTTCTTCAATTTAACAGGGATTCTCCGTTAGCAAACTATTTGAAGTGTTTACGCAAGAGATTATCAGACTTCATGGAACTCCAGTCTCTATTGTTTTTTATCGAGACCCGAGGTTCACTTCTTGTTTTTAGAAGGGCTTACAAGCTACGTGGGGGTACTAAGTTGAGGTTTACAACAACTTTTCACCCTCAGACAGACAACCAGTCAGAACGTACTATTCAGACACTCAAGGACATGCTTTGAGCGTGTGCCTTAGAATGGACCGAGAACTAGGATGAGTATTTGTGTTTGGTCAAGTTTTCCTACAATAATAGTTGGCAAGCTAGCATAGGCATGGCACCTTTCGAATTGTTATATGGTCGTAAATGTAGAGCGCCCATCTGTTGGGAAGAGGTCGGTGAAAAAGTTACCGAAGGAGCTGAGTTAGTACAAATTTCCAATGAGAAAGTTGCTACTACTCGAGAAAAGTTAAAGGAAGCTCAAAGTAGACAGCAAAGTTTTGCAGATCGACATCGTCGGCCTTTGGAGTTTAGCAAAGTTCTACAGATCGACAACGTCGACCTTTGGAGTTTAATGTTGGTGACAAAGTATTTCTACGAGTTTTGCCCTGTAGAGGTGTACATCGTTTTGGCATCAAAGCTCAGCCCAAGATTCATCGGGCCATTTGAAATTTTGGAAAGAGTTGGTGAAGTCTCTTATCGATTGGCATTACCACCTCAGTTATAACATATACATAATGTCTTTCACGTGTCCCTTCTAAGGGGGTACAACTATCATTTGATTCACATGGTGAACTATCCGTTTCGTCTGATACATGAAGACTTATCATTCGAGGAAGAACCAAAAGTCATACTTGACCACAAGAACGTGTTATGCGTAAGAAGACTATTCCTTTTGTTAAGGTGTTATGGAAGAACCATCTTGAACGCGAAGCTACGTGGGAGATGGAAGATTTGATCCTCTCAATATCCAAATCTATTTGCATCTTAGTATTTTGTTTAAGTTTATTTTCATTTGATGTGTTCTGGCTTACGTTAAAAAGTTTTCAGTTATCTGTTTTTGATTATCAGACAATCAGTTACATGTTTCAGTCAATCAGATCAATCTTTTTTACATATCGGAATAATTACTAGTTACTCATTTATCTTATTTTGTTTTATATCTCCGGGTACGTTACGTCGTAATTTCTTTTGGTGATCCGTACTAAGCAATTTCGAGGCCAAAATTTTCTTTAAGGGAGGTAGAATGATAATACCCGTTTAAATAAAAAGATGTTTTAAGAACACCACTTAATGAAATAAATTCATTTAAGGTAAAACTAAATGAAATTAGATGAATTAGTTCACATGGTCTAGTCGACTCCTTTATGCTGGTCCACAACGGTTGATTTTGACTTGCAATTTTGACAAAATCTACCGCGTCTAATCAGCTCAACAAATTTCAGTTATCCTCCTCAAAGAACTTCCAATAGGTTTGGGATGAAACCCGATAGCAATTTCTATTTATATACCCAGTTATTTCCCGTTCATCATCACGGATATCCCCTCTGTCCTATCGCTGGTGAATTATTACTTGGTGAGATTTCGATCACCGGCAAACCACCAGCCTCGTCATTGTTGACAAGCCATTTTCGCATTATCTCGGAACACAAAATCAAGGTGCGGTTGTCTCACGCGTTAATTCTTTTGATTTTATTTTTATAAAGAAAATAGGTCTGATCCATTTTGTCTTGATCCTGTTGTTGTATAACCACATTCTAAGAGTTGATTGGAACTGTTCCGGTGGCCTAAGCAAGCCACCGTAACCATTGTCGACTCACTTTTGTCCATTCCCGTTCTAGTATTCGCAAGCCGCAATCCATTGATATTTGACTCAACTTGCTCGATAAACCTTTTGTCTGCGAATCAGGTAAGAAATTAAACCAATTCATGTCGATTTATTATGTGTACACATACACAATCTAGGTATGCCATCTGGCTATTCGGGGGTATCTCTTACTTGTTTTCCGGTGACTATGTGGTCCGATAAGTAGAATCTGATTTTGTTGGAGGAAATAAAATACAATGTAGGTTAGCTTTGTCAATTCCAAGCAATTTGTTTGGGACTAACCCGAATTGGTCCAATCTACATTTTTCTTATACTGATGTGCATTAGAGAGTCCATGTTAGGACCGTTTTCGTATGGAGTACTAACGGATTTTACGTGAGACCAGATCAAATAGTGCGGAATCCTATTTGATAGGCGATCCAATCAGTGAGAACGACAACTTGATCGATCTAACGATGAAACAAACGTTAAGAATTGAGTAGAAATCGATCAGGAACGAACTATGAAGTTGGATAGGCTGCTTAGGGCGCTCTAGACGGCTAAGGTTTGTGAATATTCGAAGTCTTCCGTTTTTTCACGAATTATGTGATATTTATAGGTTTTCAGTTTCATTCGTACGACTGAACCATTAGCATGGTTCAGTCGTGCGACTGACTCATGCGGTTGATTCATACGCACGACTGAAGGTTCAGTAGTGCGACTAAATCAACCTTATGACTCAGTCATATGGTAGATCCAGTTTCCTGGTTTAGTCGTGCGACTAGTCCATAAGTATGATTCATTCGTGCGTATGGTCCATAAGTATGAATAACTATCCGACTAAGTTGAACACATTTCTCAATCATTATTGACTTAGAACTATGTACAACAACCTCAAACATATATATGATGTTCATACATATGAATTATACTAAATACAATAATAAAATGAAATACTCAAAGACAAATAAACATCAAGATGCATATCATATTTCATTAAGTAGTCATATTACATATGTGTAAGAAATGAAAGACTTTTACATTTAAGAACATAAACTAGGAACATGATGTATCAACAAACTCCCCCTTGGACCTAGTTTATCCTATTTTCTAAATACTTCACATGCTCTTAGAATTTATTGTACTTCTCTCTTTGGTGACTCCCGCGTGGATCTCAAACGCGAAGCAGAGCCGTATAACATGTTGGAATTGTAGAGCTTGTACAATATCTTGTGTGTCATAGAATAGTGGCCACTTGTATAGAGTGTAAACATCTTTAGCAGACAAGTTTGTAAGCCACATTGGGTCAAATACCCTGATAGTCTCGATCTTACCTTCTTTGTTCAGAACTATGACCGCTTCCCCCATCCTCCAGTCGTAATACCACCATTTGAAGTGTGGAGTGAAGTCCTGAGGCATCTCCCGTAAAGGAATCTTAGACATTGTGTGTGGGGGACTCCACTTCAACACCACCTTAGGCCTTCTAGATATAGGATCAACTTCAGTCTTATGAATGAACCTCTTAGGTTGTTGAGGTCTAAAGTTGACCCATCTGGTGTGGTATTCTTTCTTCAATGATGTCTCAAACCATCTTGACATCTTCCTCGGGTTGGCATACAAAAGATCTAAACAGGCCAATCTGTTTAGCTCAAAACCAGGAAGAGTCTTCAGATCATGTGGATATCTGAAGTACTCAATCCCCTTCTCTTGTTTAACAGCATATACATCCAAATCTTCAAAATAGACCCAATTGATGATCTTGCCTGACACTTTCTGATGCTTCTTTACTCGGTAAAGTTTGGTGTAGGCATTCACCTTTGGAGGTGCACGTTGTGCCTTCATTTCTGATAAACAAGCTGCCCATTCAGCCTTCTTTAGATCAACATTAGCATCTGTAGCTTGGGCTTTACTTTCATCCTTTGCTTTCTCTTTCTCTATCTCATCCAGCTTGTCAAAAGTATCACTGCCAAATGTTTCACCCAAGCCGGGGATAACGTTGCCCTCAGGGTCAGTGTAATGAGGATAGTAGTCAGACGTGACATCCTCGATCTCAATCTCATCCAGACCTTGTAGCTCCTCGTCGCTCAATACATCTACTTCCGGAGCATCTTTGACAAGCTCTAAAATTCCAACATGTTATACGGCTCTGCTTCGCGTTTGAGATCCACGCGGGAGTCACCAAAGAAGAGAAGTACAAGAAATTCCAAGGGCATGTGAAGAATGTTAGAAAATAGGATAAACTAGGTCCAAGGGGGAGGTTGTTGATACATCATGTTCCTAGTTTATGTTCTTAAATGTAAAAGTGTTTCATTTCTTACACATATGTAATGTGACTACTTAATGAAATATGATATGCATCTTGATGTTTATTTGTCTTTGAGTATTTCATTTTATTATTGTATTTAGTATAATTCATATGTATGAACATCATATATAGGTTTGAGGTTGTTGTACATAGTTCTAAGTCAATAATGATTGAGAAATGTGTTCAACATAGTCGGATGGTTATTCATACTTATGGACCATACGCACGAATGAATCATACTTATGGACCAGTCGCACGACTAAACCAGGAGATTGGATCAGTCGTATGACTGAGACATAAGGTTGATTCAGTCGCACGACTAAACCTTCAATCGTGCGTATGAATCAACCGCATGAGTCAGTCGCACGATTGAACCATGCTAATGGTTCAGTTGTACGAATGAAACTGAAAACCTATAAATATCACATAATTCGTAGAAAAAGAAAGAGACTTCGGATATTCACAAACCCTAGCCATCCAGAGCGCCCTAAGCAGACTATCCAATTTCATAGTTCATTCCTGATCGATTTCTACTCGATTCTTAACATTTGTTTCATCGTTAGATCGATCAGGTTGTCGTTCTCACTGATTGGATCGCCTATCAAATAGGATTCTGCACTATTTGATCTGGTCTCACGCGGAATCCGTTAGTACTCTGTACAAAAATGGTCCTAACAAGTGGTATCAGAGCACTTGTTAGGACCGTTTTCGTATGGAGTACTAACGAATTCTGCGTGAGACCAGATCAAATAGTGCGGAATCCTATTTGATAGGCGATCCTATTAGTGAGAACGACAACCTGATCGATCTAACGATGAAACAAACGTTAAGAATTGAGTATAAATCGATCAGGAGCGAACTATGAAGTTGGATAGGCTGCTTAGGGCGCTCTGGATGGCTAGGGTTTGTGAATATTCGAAGTCTTCCGTTTTTCCACAAATTATGTGATATTTATAGGTTTTCAGTTTCATTCATATGACTGAACCATTAGCATGGCTCAGTCGTGCGACTGACTCATGCGGTTGATTCATACGCACGACTGAAGGTTCAGTAGTGCGACTAAATCAACCTTATGTCTTAGTCATATGACTGATCCAGTCTCCTGGTTTAGTCGTGCGACTGGTCCATAAGTATGATTCATTCGTGCGTATAGTCCATAAGTATGAATAACCATCCGACTAAGTTGAACACAATTCTCAATCATTATTAACTTAGAACTATGTACAACAACCTCAAACCTATATATGATGTTCATACATATGAATTATACTAAATACAATAATAAAATGAAATACTCAAAGACAAATAAACATCAAGATGCATATCATATTTCATTAAATAGTCACATTACATATGTGTAAGAAATGAAAGACTTCTACATTTAAGAACATAAACTAGGAACATGATGTAGCAACAGTCCAAAATATATACATCGAACCTCGTTAGAGCAGTTAGTTGAAACATATTTTCTAAATGATCATGCCTTAGTTTATGAGTTTCTAGCTATAATTTATTCTTTCTGCAACTAAACCATGAGTCATTATATGGAATGAATTGCAATAGTTCTGTTGGTCCATGTGATCGATGAACAGTACAATTGATAGAATAGTTTGATCAATATCACATACATAAACCAAATAACAAACAATTGAGAGATGAATATGATGAATCAAGACATAATTGATATTCAAATGAACAAACTCACTCAATAACAATAAGCACAATTGTATTTCAATGAAGTAACTGCTTGAGAATGATAGTTTGCAACAGAATTCCACGTTTAGGGTTTTGCAAACTTATCATGCAAAATGAAATGACAATAGTATATATAGCAGTCATAGTTTCGCTGACAGTTTCGCTACAAGCGAAACTGTCATGCCGAAACTATAGTTTCGCCCGGCAGAACACAAGTTCGCCGGGTGAATCAAAACAGCAAACTGTGAGCGAAACTATAGATTCGCTCACAGTTTCGCTGGACTGCCAAAACTGCTAATAACTATCAAAATACAAAATGAAACTAACACAAGTCCTATTACAATGTAAAGTAAACATCTATACTAAAGTGAGTCCAACCTAACATGATCTTCAATACTCCCCCTAGGTTGGACCTCACTGTCTTCACTGCTCTTGGTTTGACTCTTCAGCTCCCGTTTCCTCAGCTGCTGTTGATCTGTCTTCATCCCCTCCTGCAGCAATGTCTTGAGAAGCTTCAGCCACTGATTCTCCAAGATTAGTTCCTGCATCATCAGCTTCATCCGAATGACCACTAGCTCTAGCAAACTGCCTGGTCATGTCTTGAACGTCCATGGCAAAATCATCTTGTGCTCTCACCTTTTCAGCCAAACTCTTTACTTCTGCCCGTACTCCTCTTATTTTGTTCGCCACATTCATAAACAAGCTTGCCTCCTTTCTTGTTTCCTCACCTGCCCCCGCCTTTATATGATTTTCACAGAGAATCAAGAGATCTTCATCACAAAAGCTGAATAACTCCATTGGGTCAAACACCCTAAATTCTTTTCCTTGTTTGGCTCTAATCACAGCCTCACCAGTGTTATTATCATAGAACCACTTCTCAAAGTCCTGTAAACGAGGAGGAAGAGGATCAGCCAGTCTTACTCTGTTTACAGTCTTAGGCGGTTTGACTCTCAAAACAATTCTCCCTTTCCCAGTCTCCTAGTCTTTGTCTTTCTTAGATCTCTTTCGTTCAGCCTTCATAAATCCAAATGATTCAAAATTATCATTAAGACCATTTTTAATCTCCTTCTCCAGAAATACTGTCCTTTCACTTAAATGAGCATTAATCAAAGGCAAGGTAGCCAACCGTCTCAGATCCCATTTAGGCAAGGTCTTAAACGCCTTCCTCTTGAGCATGTAACTGATATTACCTCCTCTTCTTTTAATCAAAAACATCTTTAAGAAAGGATTATAACACCAGCTGATTATCTTCTTGTCTGCCTCTTTTCTGCTCAAACCCTCCATATTTTGAAACAGAGGAGTGAGTTCTTCAGCCTCCTTCTCCTTTACTAACCAATCACTCTTATCCATCTCAAACACGTCATTCTCATCATCTCCCTTCTTAGCCACATACACTAAAGGTCTCTCATCTACTTCATAGAGTTCCGGTTCAGAATCATAATCAACCAACTGCTCATCCTCCTCTTCTTCATCAATCAACCCTTTACCTTTATCTGATGCTTCCTCATGAGTAGCTGTAACAATCACTTCTTCTCCCAAAATATCCTTATCAAAGTCAAACTGTAGATTAACAAACTCAGCCTCAACAATCTCATCTTCATCATTTCTGCCAGCCTCTTCTCTTGGAATCTCTTGTTCTCTTGTTTCAGTATCAGCTGCTCCAGAGGTGCCCTCTCCTACCTTGGATGAGGTACCAACATTCAAGAATGGGTACTTAGATATATCAGTCATATCATCTAACTTAGATTGAGTTAGTTGACTGGGTAGGCCAGCAGCAGCTTTCATCTGTGAAATTTCTTCAAATAACCTCTTAATCAAACTATTCTGATCAATCAACATCTTTTTCATTCCGTCAATGACCTCATCTTTCTGTTGCTCCCGAATCTCTTGATTCATCAGTTTAGTCTTTATCATACTTAACTCATTTGCCAATGAAGTATTTAGACCACGAATCACATCCTCATCAAGACCAGTACTTGCTTCTTTCCCTGCTGTGAAACCCTCATGTCTATGTTTTGTTCTTCGTTCAGGCTCAACAAAGTCAGTCCTCTTTTTAGACCTTCGTTCTTTCTCCACCCTTATCTCTTCTGCTTGTGTATCTATATCTTCTTCAAAATCGTAATCTTTCTCTTTTGCATATCTCTTTCTTTTCTTAGCTGCATCAGCTTGTTTCACCCATGTTTCCTCAGCTCTTTTGTTTTCAGACTCATCGACCCGTCTGATATAATTCCATCGCTCTGGTGGGTACATGTTCTCCCAGAGATGGGTTATTTTACCACTGAAATCATGGCGTATAGCACAGCAATCTGCAAATATCCGAGGGTTCATCTGAACCAATCTCTTAACTTCACCATGTTTAGGAACATCAGGAATCAAATCATCAATAATCATCTGAATAAAACGAGGATATAATAACCATTTATCCTTTTTCACCGCCATCACATTTTCTGCCATACACGCGAAGATCAATCTAGCAATGTTTGCTTTCTCTCCTTTGCAACATATCACCATAGCTTTGGCCCAGTCAAGGTTAAGTCCATCAGATCCACCCTTACGGTGATCTAAGCACATAATAAACACGTGAGCTATATATCTCCATTCTTTAGATAAAAAGGACTTTTTAATCTCTTTCCTCGAACCAAAGACTGGTCCCTCATATCCCATTTGCCTGAAAGCTTGGAATACTTCAGATTCCGTCATATCAACTTCATCACCAGTATCATCGTCCAGTCTAAGAATCCTCGACACGTTCTCAGCAGTAATAGATATATCATGATCAAGCACTCTAGCTGTGATCCTCTGAACATCTCCTCCGGTGTTGTATTCAGCTGATCTCCAAAAGTCTCTAATGTGAAGATCATAGATAGTGGGAGAGTGAGAGATAGCATATGCAATGGGTGATCTTTGGAGCCATCTAATACAATCCCGAAATCCGACCGCCTTTGGCAAAGTATCATCTAATATGGCAGTAATGTTATTCCTCTCGTCAAACTTGAGATTCGCCATGATAACCTGAAAAGATCAACAAATAAATTTGAATAAGAAATACTAAAAATAAGAAAAATAAGATACAAACAAAAGAAACAATCAATTTCGGCAAGCGAAACAATAGTTTCGCTCACTAAGACATGATAAATTCGCTGAATCAAAGACAGTTTCGTCAAGAAAAACAAACAGTTTCGACGAGCGAAACTATAGTTTCGCTCATAGAAACTTGTTAATTTCGCAGAACAAAAAGCACTTTCAACAAGATTAGAATGATTCAAAGTAGTTTCGCAATTAGTTTCACCAAAAATTAATTTAGTTTCGCTATTACAAATTAGTTTCGCTGACTTAGGAAAATATAGACGAAACTGTGAAATAAGGATTAGTCCTTGCGAAATTAGATAAGATATGGCGAAACTGTTAAGTTCGCTCGGACAGCATAACTTTACAGTTTCGCTGAAAGACAGTGAACTTTCGTTCAATTTCGCTGAAACTTCAGTAGTTTCGCTGAACGAACAGCGAAACCACCGAAGCGACAAAATCCAAATCGCTTATCAAAACATGATGTAATCCAGATTAAATAGTCAATCTAAGTTCGAAACTCACATCCGAAGAGAACACCACTCAAAATCAGTCCAAATAACGATCACAAAACAAAATCGCCGTAGGTAACTTAAAAAACCCTAAAACTCGACACTGAACAAATTTTGCGAAGTTGTGAAAGAAATTTCGCAAAAATGATTTATATAGCCAACAGTTTCGCTGGCAGCGAAACTATAAATTCGTCAAGGTACAGTTTCGCTCAGTGAAACTGTAATTTCGCTAAAAGATAACTGGTTAGCAACTTATAAGCTAATCTAGCGAAATTGCAGTTTCGCTTAGCGAAGCTATCAGCGAAAGAATAATTTCGCAACAAAATTTTTTTTTTTTATTATATATTTTTTATTATTATATTTTTTTATTATTATTTATTTTTTTTATATTTTTATATTTTTATATAATTTTTTTAATTATAATACTCAAAGGAAGCACATCACATAATGAGATCTAAAATAATCAGAGATCACATTCTCTAAATATTTTAGAACATAATGATGATTTAAAAATCATCTACCAGTCATGAGATCATACTGAATACAAGATCTGATCACAATCTGCACAGAAACAACTGAAATTAGAACAAATCAATAACGATTGCTGATATAATTGTCCACTTAAACTCATGCCTTATTCTTTTTCAAACAACAGCTTATGATTCATTTAAGGTTCGATTAGATACTTTAGAATGCTAAGACCCCACAATCATTTGGTAAAAACCCTCACCCAACCTCAGGATTTATTGAATTATGAATCAATCTTTGTGGATAAGTGTGCAAATGATTATACACAGAATATTTCATTCTGAGAGAAATTCATCGATAAGATGATTTGACATAATTATATCAAAATGGTAAGAGCTCCAGATCTATACTCACGTATAACAGAGGAGATAACCATTTGAACCTGTGCTGATGAGAGCTCCAGGTCAGTACTATCGTACAGCAGAGGAGATCATCACTCCAGGTCAGTACTTCCGTACAGCAAAGGAGATAAACACAGACACAAGACATCTTGACACAAAATAAACCAGCAGAGAATGATGACATAACAAAGCAAAATGAACGAAAGATTCATTCTCAATCCAATTTTTGTCAGGACTCAGTTTTTGTGCAATCCAAAATGAATGAGTAAATCCAGGCATTCTTAAGCATAAAGTTTAATTTAATCATAAAGCTGCTGTCTACTTCATTCATCAGGCTGAGTCTATCAAGCATATCGTCAAAGAATCTGATCCATTTCTTTTTATTTTAATGTGAAACAAATCTAGTAACAGTTACTATCATTTCTCATAGAATTACTGGTCATGTAAATAAGAAATATTTAGAGAATATACAATCATTTCTCATCATGTTAAATCCGATCTCAGAATACTGATATTACTCCCCCAAATTTTTATTTTCATTTGTCTATAATTATAAAAAAATTGTAACATGATTTTTTTATTGGTTTTTTTTATTATATTTTTTAATTATTCCAAAGAAATAGAAAATGAAAATTTAAAAAGATATTAACCCAAGCATAGAAATCAATTCATAAAAACGAGGTTTATCAAACGTTTTTGTGAAAAGATCAGCTTTTTGATTTTTTGTATCGATGGGAATAATATTAATGAAACCCTTCTCCTGAGCATCACGAATCGCATGAATTCGGGTTTCAATATGCTTTGTGCGAGAATGATGAATGGGATTTTTAGCAATTCCAATGGCAGCCTCATTATCACAGAATAAAGGTGTATGAAGGAAATTAATTCCATAATCAATCATTTGGTGTTGGATCCAGAGAACTTGAGAGCAGCAGCTAGATGCAGCAATATATTCAGCTTCCCCTGTAGAAAGAGAAACAGTAGTTTGTTTCTTGCTCTGCCAAGATACCAGACAATTTCCCAAATATTGACAACCTCCAGACACAGATTTTCTGTTTAACCTGCAACCATTGGAATCACTATCAGAATAAGCATGTAAATCAAAATTTCCACCATATGGATACCACAGTCCGAGACGAGATGATCCTTTGAGATAACGAAATATTCGTTTGACAGCTTTCTCATGAGATTCTTTGGAGCCGACTGATATCTAGCACAGTAACCAACAGCGAAAGTGATATCAGGACGACTTGCAGTAAGATACATGAGAGAGCCAATCATAGATCGAAAAAGATGAGGATCAACTGGTTTTCCATTTTCATCTGGAGTGAGACACGTCTGAGCAGTAAAAGGAGTCATTTCAGTAGACGCATCATCCATTTTAAATTTCTTCAGAATATCTTTAATGTACTTCTCTTGGTGAATAAGAATTCCTTCTTTCTGTTGTTCAACTTGCAAGCCAAGAAAGAAGCACATTTCACCCATCATGCTCATTTCAAACCTTTGGCTCATCACTTCTTCAAACTCTCTACACAATTGAGAGTTTGTGGATCCAAAAATAATATCATCGACATACACTTGAACAAAGATCATTTCACCATTCACCTCCTTTTTAAATAAGGTCATATCAATGGTACCACGAGAATAACCATTGCTTAAAAGATATTGTGTAAGAGTCTCATACCAGATTCTGGGTGCTTGATGAAGGCCATACAAAGATTTATCAAGCTTATACACTTTATCAGGAAAATCAGGATCTTCAAAGCCTGGTGGTTGACACACATATATCTCTTCATCAATGTCGCCATAGAGAAAAGCACATTTCACATCCATCTGGTACACTTTGAACTGTTTATGAGCAGCATGAGCAAGAAATATACGGATTGCTTCAAGACGAGCAACTGGAGCAAAGACTTCTGTATAATCAATTCCTTCTTCTTGAGCAAAGCCTTGCACTACAAGTCTAGATTTGTTTCGCACCACCACACCCCGATCATCTGGTTTGTTCTTAAATACCCATTTTGTACCAATTGGATACTTGTTGGGAGGTAAATCAACTAAAGTCCAAACCTTAAGCTTCCTGAACTGTTGAAGTTCCAACTGCATAGACTCTACCCAACACGGATCTTGTAGAGCAGCATGAACATTTTTAGGAACAATTTGAGAAATGAAGCATGAGAAAAGACAAACATTAATCAGACCGGATTGACTTCGTGTGCGAACACCATCAGAAACAGATCCAATTACATTATCAAGCGGATGATCTTTCAAAGTTTTATAATCACCTGAAGAAGGAAAGATAGTTGAAGAAGTATCAGCCGCCGGAGAAAGAGTAGATGAAGGTGTATCAATGACAGGTGTTGAATCAGGTAAGTTAGGAGATGTAGGAGATAAAGAATCAGATAATGGAGCTTGATCAGGCATCGGAGACGATGAGCTGACATCAATTGAAACAGCATCAGTTACTTGTGGAATTGATGGAACAGACGATGAAGATGATGGAATAATATTCGTTTGAGTACATGGACTTGACGTATCATCATCGAAAACTGGCAAATTAAATGAATTGAACACAGTATCGGAATCAAAGAACCATGCAGGTTCAGATTTAACTTCAGAAGGATTTGATTCTTGCCAGTCAACATAAAATGACTCTTGAACAATACGTGTTCTCTTGTTGTAAACTCGGTATGCCTTTTGTGAAGAAGAATATCCAACAAAGTAACATTCGTCAGAAACAGCCCCAAATTTTGTCTTTTGAGCTTGAGTATTCAGAAGCGTACAAGAACATCCAAATGGGCGAAAGAAATCAATTAGTGGCTTCCTCTTATGAAAAAGTTCATAAGGAGTCTTCACTTTATCTTTCACAATTAGCACTCTGTTTAAAACATAAGATGCACAATTAACAGCTTCAGCCCAGAAAATGACAGGTAATGAGGATTCTATCAACATTGTACGAGCAGCTTCCACAAGAGTACGATTCTTTCTTTCTGCAATTCCGTTCTGCTGGGGTGTTCTTGCAGCACTAAATTGTCTCACGATCCCTTTTTGAGCACAAAATGAGTCAAGAATCTGATTTTTAAATTCAGTGCCATTGTCACTTCTTAATCCCATAACTCTTTTCTTACTGACTGATTCAATAGAAATGATTAATTTCTGCAATTCCTCTGCAACTTCACTTTTGTGAGCAAGAAACCTCACCCATGAATAACGTGAAAAATCATCTGTAACAACAAGACAAAAGACTTTTTAGCAATGGATTTAACACTAATTGGCCCAAATAAATCAGTATGTAACAACTCTAGAGGACTTGATATGCTATTTAAAAGTTTAGGCTTATGAGGTTTCTTATGTTGTTTCCCTTTGGCACATGCCATGCATTTTTCAGTCACAGAGAAATCTTTTAAAGGAAGTCCTCTAACAAGATTGTTCTTTACTAATTTATTAATTATCTTAAAATTGACATGGCCTAATCGACGATGCCACAAGAGTGACTCAGATGTTGATGCTTTTGAGAGAAGACAAGTTGCAGTAGCTTTTGACTCATTAGAATTCATATCAAGAAGATATGTATCGTGTTTCCTTGGAGCACGCATGAGAATTAAATCTTCTGGAATAGCTATCTCTGATTTCAAAAATAAACATTCGTCAGATTTAAATAGAACTGGAATATCTTTATCACAAATTTGAGAGACGCTCAGAAGATTAAATGCCAATTCAGGAACATGGTTGACTTTTTCCAGAGTAAGAGAGCCATTGGTAACTTCTCCTTGTCCAATCATTTTTCCACCCTTCTTGTCTCCAGCAAATGCCACATATCCTCCATCGATAATTCGATAATTAGTCAACAAATCCTTTAATCCCGTCATGTGTTTGGAACAGCCGCTATCAACATGCCACAGACTGTTTACAATCTTTGAAGAAGATCCCTGAAATGAATGAACAAATCATTTAGCCAGGAGTAATAGGGACCCAAGATTGAACAACCTTTGTTTTTAAAGAAGCTGATTTTTTATGAAAGAAATTATTAACCAATTTTGTCAATTTATTCCCAAAACAATTTCTATTAGAGGATCTTTCAATCAAAGGGCAATTTTTGATAAGATGATCCTCTTCACCACACCTGAAACAATGATGTTTGAATCTAGGTCGATGATGTGATGAGGTAAAAATAGGATCAATAATAATCTCCTCATCACATTCAGACAAACTAGAATCAACATCACTGAATGTCTCATACATCTCATGATGTTTTTGTTTATTTGACTCAGAGTTATTCTTTACAAAATCAGAACTTGATTCTTCTGACAAATCAGTAAAACTCGTACCATTGGTACCAGTTTCAGATGAAGGAGAACTGCATTTTTCTGAAGATGTCATATTTAATGGTATGAAAGATGGAATAGGTTGAGAAAAGAACTTTTCAAAAGAATTAGTTTTAAGTTGCTCAGTTGTTTTAGGTGAAACATCAGATTCATTGCATTCATAACCAGAACAAAAATCATCACTATTAAGATTTGAATTACAAGATGAAATAGAACAATCAGGAGAACATGAGACATTCAAGTCTGTTACATTTGAACTAGAAACAAACACTGAATTTAAACTAGACTTATTATCTAAAACAGACTGCTGTTTTTCAGGTGTACTAGAACTAGTGCATCCAAGCCCACTAGTTGGTCCATAGTCGTAGTCTTCACGAATGTACTTAGAGTTATTCCCAACTAAACCTGCAGACATACTGTCAGTATCTGATTTGATTAAATCATTAGAAGGATGAGGAACAGGCATAGGAGAATAACAATATGTACTAGGAGGAGGATAAACCTGTACATTTTCATAACCCAAACCAGTTTTAATTCTTGCTCCCCGTTGAGATTTACAAAGATCATCATGTTTCATTCCAGAAATAGTCCATTTATCTAACTTTGACTGAAGTTTGCTTGCTTCAAATTCAGCCAGAGCAACCCGTTCAGTCAAAGTATTAATCTCTACATTCCTTTCCAAAACAATTCTTTTTAAATGATCAGTTTCTTTTAAAGCCTCATTTAATTTCACAAAATATTTTGATTCATTCATTTTAAGTTCATCATTAATTCGTTTTAAATCCTTTTCATTATCAATTAACAAACGATTAGCCTTATAAACCCCAAAAAGTCTAATTTTGCAAGCAGATGAGCACATATCCTGTATTACCTCATAAGGAAGTCCCATTACCATCTTTTCGGCAGCTAAAGCTTTATCGCACATGCATACTGGAGTACTTGATTTCCTTTCCTCAACAGTAGCGGCCGCATCATCCTTCTCTTTTCCTTTCACAGCTTTTGAATCTGTAGTTTTCTCTTTCTTCTCTCCATCATCCTTCTCTTCTTTCTCCTTTACTGAAGATTCATTCTCTCCTTTGAATTCCTTAAACAACACAAACTCATCTTTCTCAACTTCCATCTCATCACTTTTCACAATCTCAGCAACTAACGCATGATTTATTTCAGATCTTGTTTCTTCCACCTCTGCACTCCAGTCAAAATTAGAAATCAAGGCTGACTCCTTTTTTGAATTTCCCTCTTCCTTTACTTTCTCTGCTGTCAATCTTGGCACTCCAGTGTTACTAGGATCTGTGACAATTGGTAATGGACATTCACGTTTAAAATGTCCCAATTGTTTACAATTGAAGCATCTCAATTTTGACTTGTCAAATCCTAGTTTTGAGGTTGATGATTGACCACCGAAGTTCTTTCTTCCTGTTCTTTCCATGAACCTCCGAGCTCTTAAAGTTAACATTGCCATTTGCCATTGAATGTCAGTTTCTTCCAAATCATCAGGATCAACTTGATACATATCCTCCATAGTCATTCCTTTACCTTTCAATTCACCAGCAACAAGAGCTTCATAGCTCTGAACAAACATTCCAAAAAGAGCCATTGTTTCAGATGGAATAGTAGTTTCAGCATTCACCTTAGAATTTCCCAATTCCTTTCCAACATGATTACTACCACTTGAGAAATTACTTGTATTGCTCCCTCCTTGAATTGGATTCTGAATGTGAGAGTTTGCAGCGGATGACAATAAAGCAGCATTTTGAGAAAAACCAGGTGTGGGCATCATAGTCTGGTTAAATTCTCTTCTTTTCATATCCAACTCAAAAGATTTCAACTTATTAATGATATCCATCAGCTTATAATCTGTAAAACCTCTTTCTTGTTTGAGCATCCTCACTTGAAGACTCCATTGTGGTGGAAGAGAATCGAGAAGCCTGTTAACTTGTTCACTGTTGGAGAGTCTTTCATCATACTTCTTCAGAGTGCTTGAAACAGTTAAGAAACGATTTGTAAGATCTGTCAAACTTTCATTCTTATATCCTACAAACGAATTGAACTCCTTTTCAGCTTGAATACTCTTGTCTTTCACCAGATCTGCATTCCCATCAAAGAATTCACAGAGAGCATCATAAAGAGATTTAGCATTTTTATGCTCTGCAAAACGATTGTAGATGTCAGGAGCCAAGCAGAGAGTTAGAGCACCAAATGCTTTTTGATCACGATCAATCAGTTTCAGATCTCTTTCAGTATAAGAAGATGGATCTTTATTCTGAGAAACGACATCACCAACTGTAACCGTAGGTATATGAGGACCTGAAATAATCGATTCCCATTGATTATGATCTGTATAAAAAAAAAGCCTTGAGACATCTCTTCCAATCTTCAAAATTATCTCCATTAATGAGTCTTGGAGGTCTATTAGGAGCAACACTTTCAAGATCCGCAAGTGTGAGAGTAGTTAATTTTGACATGATAGTTTCGCAGAAAGATTGGTAATTTCGCTAGTAAATTCGCTAACAAATTCGCTAACAACTTCGCTGAACTTGCTTACAGTTTCGCTGAAACAATACTATCGCAGACACACTTTCTCTTGCAATTTCAGCAGCACTTTCGCTTGAATCAGAGACAACAATTGCTTAGTTTCGCTGCTAATTTCGCAGGAAACAAGCTTGAACTTTCGTTCAGAAATAGATTCGGCAGCACTTTCGCTTGATAATTGATCAAAAACACTGCTGAACTTTCGTTCAAAGAATACTTTCGCTGAAACTCTAGAAAACAACTTCAGATCCAAAATAACTCATAATTTCGCTGAATGAAGATCACAGTTTCGCTGTAAGAACTGTAGTTTCGCTCGTCGATCTGAAAACCCTTTTTCACCTTAAATCAATCTGAAATCATCCAAAACTCAATGAATTTGAGATCTGATGATTGTAGAATCTTCCTCAATGAAAACAAGCATAATTCAATCAATTTCCATCCCAAAAACAGCTGATAATCCAATGAGAATTGATTGAAACTAGATATTGACCAAAACCACCAAAACTCAACAAATCAAGAGCACTAAGGCTCTGATACCATATTGTTGGTCCATGTGATCGATGAACAGTACAATTGATAGAATAGTTTGATCAATATCACATACATAAACCAAATAACAAACAATTGAGAGATGAATATGATGAATCAAGACATAATTGATATTCAAATGAACAAACTCACTCAATAACAATAAGCACAATTGTATTTCAATGAAGTAACTGCTTGAGAATGATAGTTTGCAACAGAATTCCACGTTTAGGGTTTTGCAAACTTATCATGCAAAATGAAATGACAATAGTATATATAGCAGTCATAGTTTCGCTGACAGTTTCGCTACAAGCGAAACTGTCATGCCGAAACTATAGTTTCGCCCGGCAGAACACAAGTTCGCCGGGTGAACAAAACAGCAAACTGTGAGCGAAACTATAGATTCGCTCACAGTTTCGCTGGACTGCCAAAACTGCTAATAACTATCAAAATAAAAATGAAACTAACACAAGTCCTATTACAATGTAAAGTAAACATCTATACTAAAGTGAGTCCAACCTAACATGATCTTCAAGTTCATAACCATGTAATATTAAAACCCAATTGTAATTTGATAATATAATTGGTTAACACTCAAACCTTTATTTTTATTAATAGTCACGTAATGGAATGTATTTTTCTTAGTTTAATATTAATTATTATTGTTTTGTCCAAGTAGCAAAATGATATTAAGAATACCAATGAATAAAGACCCACCATTTAAATTGGTTAAGATTCATGAAACTATCTTATGAAGAATGAAGGTTAACATTATCTAGTTCATAAACGATCTGTCACCGGTAGACCGAACAGCTAGCGAGTCGGACCAAGTTATCTGGTTTCATAAACTGATTTGAACCATAACTAAGGTGTAGGCTCTATTATAACTTGGGATGACATCAACTTTTATCGTTTGTGCATTTTGGATAAGGTACGATTCCTGACTTATGTCTAATGTCTGATTCTCGTTCATCTCTAGTTATTTTGTCATACGTAGCTAGTTTGTTTCCAATTCTATTATAAGTAGCTAGACTACTTGTTATTTTTGTACTTTGTTACCTGAGCTCTCCCTATCTTGGGGGTGACCAAGACGCGTTATTGCGGCATCAATAACATGGCACCAACTGTGGCGGTGAGCTGAGATCATGACGTCTCTAAAAAGGACTCTGAATTTATATTTGCCATCCTGTTATATTATTATTTCCTCAGAGGCGTATGAATTGATCCTAGGTTAGTCCTGTTATTTACTGATGGATGGTTTCGTACTACTCCATTAAGGACTCTGGTGAATGGTTGTATGTCTGCCCATACTCCATTTAACATTGGTTCAAGTGCTCGTTACCTGTGTTTCCTTTGTTCAATTATTATATGATATGATTATTAGCTCGGGTTATGTTCAGTTTGGTATATATGTTATGTTATCCTATTCTCTGTTATCATCAAATCTGTTTATTTTTGTTATCTGCAATTCCATTCACGGAGCGTTCTACTCAGGCGTGCTTTGGTTTTCATGCACGTCAGGCCAGCAGGGTCATTCGAGAGGAGAGTGAAGAGTGGAAATATGGATAAAGAAGACTTATATTTATTATTGATGTAATAGACTTGGTTGGGATTTTGGACTAATGTTTTATTTTCTGAAATTTAGACTTTTAATCGTTATAAATTATGGAATCAGGTTTTGGATTTTATTACCGTGATAGTGACACGTGAGCCTTATTGGGTTGGGGTGTTACTGTTATAAAGCAAATCCGTGAGCTCCTCGTAGGCAAAGCAGATAATATTGATGGTATGAGGGGCCGGATGTTACAAATGGTATAAGAGCCACTCATGTACCGCTCGGGATGGTAGGGCAAACCTCATCAAGGATGGTGAGTCCCTGGGGGTGTTAAGAGGGACACCTTAGGCAAATCCCACATCCATAAATGGGATGGGGGGCAAACCTCATCAAGGACGATGAGTCCAAACGGGGGGTGATTGTAACACCCTAAGCAAATCCCACATCAGTCGTGGATAGGAGAGATCCCTGGCTTATAAAGAATATCCTGCCTCTAATATCACCAACACATTTTGGGCGTATTGCTTGTGGATGAGAGGAGAACTCCACAGTTAAGCATGTTCAGGTGAAAGCAATCAAGGGATGGTGACCTTTCTAGGAAGTTTTCATGCGGGAATCAAAAACAAATCCGTGAGCTCCTCATGAGCAAAGCAGACAATATTGGTGGTACGAGGGGCCGGATGTTACAGTCATTGTTCGCGTGTCATTAAAGGTGAATTTGCTAGTAGTGAAACTCGAACTACTTTGACTCTTAAATCCGGTACTTTGACTCGAACTATTTTTATGAATCTTATTGACTTATTCCATTGCATCTAGTGCAATTGTTTCAACTTTAAAAGGGAATCATTGGAGTTGTTTTATGGGAAGGTCATATAAAACACTTTTCGTGAATGTGCAATTCAATTTCATGAACTTTTTGTAAACTCAGTATATTCTAATAAAGCACTCGACTATACATTTACAAGTTAGAACCATATATGTTTTGAAAAGCTAATCACTCGTCCATTTTTAAATTTAATATATATAATACGAGTAATAATTTATATAACCCATAACGGTAAATATCTTTCAAACTATACTAGTTTGGTAAATAAGTTTCATCGCTATAGTTTGGAAAAAAACTCTAAATAAAATATTTAATTAACGAAGCGAAGCTTTTATTTGTTTTCACTAATTAATCAAGCAACTGCCTGCTGACTATTGATAACTCCTACTATATTACCCTTTGCTTGTTTACTATGTCACCTTCCACTTCTCCTGTCATCTTCCAAGTAATTCTTCCAAGTTTATCCGATCATCTTCCACTTCTCTTTAAAATTTTTATTGCTTTTTTATTTGCAGGATGACGCTTGCAATTGTATTGTTTGTAATAATGTTCGTAATCATAATGATTATGATAGCATATTCCATATTTTCCTTCTGCTTTTCAACCTACATAGAAATCCACTTGGCTGGAAGAGATAATTTTGTTTCTCCTGTTACTTGATCTCTTCCCCCAACTGCTTCTGATTCTATATCTCCTGTTACTCCTCTCTTTTATTCTCGAAGGATGGCTTGGAAATTGTCCATGCCAAATTTAGCTCCTCCGAAGAAGGTCCACATAAACTTAAAGAAGTTGCCTTTGATATAAAGAAGTCTTAGATAGATATTTTATGTGAAGCGTTTGGAACAAGACTTAAATGTATGAACCTACGTGCCTATGACTTCGTTTCTCCAGAAATTCGCGCGGCGAAAGATCCTGAATTTGAGACTTTCTACACCAAAAATATTCTCTTAAACAAGGTATTCGTGCTTGGATGGCGGCTCAAGATCAGCCTCATGAAAACCTTATATTCCCTGAGGAGGTTCTACCCCGTGGAAAAGCTCTTTAATGGAACTTTAGCTTTAGCTGGTCGTGACCAAGAAACCACCGGTTTCTCTTGGTGGGCCGGGAATGCCCGGCTTATCAATTTATCCGGTAAACTACTAGGGGCTCATGTAGCCCATGCCGGATTAATCGTATTCTGGGCCGGAGCAATGAATCTATTTGAAGTGGCTCATTTCGTACCAGAAAAGCCTATGTATGAACAAGGATTAATTTTACTTCCCCACCTAGCTACTCTAGGTTGATAGGAAGCACAACTTTTGTTTTGAATTGAATCACTTCCGGTCAGCACTCAACTAGATGCATTGCTGATCTATACTCAACTTGATGAGCTGCTGATCGACTATTACACTATACAAGGATGTCTATACCGAAGCAAGTCAGCGGCTATAATGTTCTGCCTTTTGGAGACTATATTATACTCAAGTTGCTGATCTATGATATGCTGATTGCATGTCTATGATGTACAGCTGTTATACTAGACATAGATAATAAGAATTTATTCAAAGTGTTTAGCTTTCTTAGTATAAATACCTCACACTTGTATAGTTTTGAGGTTAGCTTGTTAGCCCACTTGTTATCTGCTGATACTTACTCATTGTAATTGGAAAAGATTAATCAAGTAAATACTTTAACAAAACATCTTGTGTATTTACTTTTACTCAAAGTATTTGTGTTTGATAGTAAGACAAATGACTTAGATTTTGCATTTGTCATCCGCCGATCACTAGAAAAATCTTGTTAGTCCATAACCCGATCCAACACATTATCTTCTGTAAGACTTGTGAAGGGGGTCAATGTAACAGTTTCACAGTGTTTTGGCGAGACTTAGAACACTTAACAAATCAAATATGAAAGTGGATTAAAGTGAAACAAATAACACAAGTAGTGAATAGAACAAGAATACAATAAGATAGTTTTCAAGAATGTTGTATATTACTCTCAAGTTCTTTTAACAAAGTATTACAAAGCTTGGTTCTATTGACAAGTACTTGAGATACTTTAAACTACATCCTACAACCGACCATACTATGAAGGCCGTCTAGAAACACTAATCTAGACAACAAGATCAATGTAAAGTCAAAACGTAGATTGTCTTTTGATTAGTGACTATGACATGCCATAGCTCACATCCTTATCAATACAAAAAGGATAAAAGTACAAAAGTAGAAAGTTACAAACTTTAAGACCTTAATCTATAGTTGACAAAAGTATGGACTTTTCACCAACTTGTATAAGTTGGTGCGTCTTAAGAGATGACAGCGAAAAGTGGTTTCACTTTTGTCAAAAGTGAGTCAGAGAAAACATGTCTTCTCTGTCTTTGAAAGAAATCAGTCTCTTGGCTTTGGAGGACTTTGTCTTGAAACTTTGGAAGACTTCATCTTTGGCTTCAGAAGATTTGGCCTTTTGGCTTCGGAAGATTTAATACTTAGGTAGCGTTTGTTTCAAAGAATGGAATGGAATTTGAATTGGAAATGGACTTTGAATTGGAATTTAAAAAATCTACTCAAATCCTATTATGTGTTTTGTTGGTATAACTATGAATGGAATTGGAATTTAAATTTGTAAAATGACATAATTACCCTTTAAATCAAACAAGTCTTTGAAGTCCCAATATTGGCTCAAAATACCAAAATAAATGGTGACAACCCTGACCCCGACCCCGACCTCACCCACCATACTCAAACCCAAACCCCCCCCCCCCCCCCCCACCCAAACACCCCCCCACCCCCCCCCCACCCCACCCCGACCCACCCCACCCCAAACCCACCCCCACCACCCTACCTCTCAATTTCTTTTATTTTATTTTTCAAACAAATACATGTCATCACTACTCCTACCCCACCCCCACCCCTCAAAAAAAGTTTTATACATAACTACAAATTTTAAACATACGACATAAATATGTAGTTCAACATACGACCATAAGTAGTTCAACATACGACTAAAAGTTTTAAACATAACTACAAATTCTTAAACCAAATTTTTCTTAGCCAAACTTAACTCGATAACAAAAACCTGATCCAAGCCTTCCTTTCCTCTTCACCAAGCTCCATAAGGTCATCACCCTAATCTGGTCATCTTTAATCTTTTCAATTGCTTGAAACTTTTCCAATTGAGATAAAGATGTCATTTTCGATAGCTCTTCGGGCATCATTAAAGTTTTCTTTTTTTATGTCAAGTTCAAACTTTATATCTTCACTTAGTTCAGCTAAAGTTTCCTTAAGGCGGTCGGCAAATAAAACAACTGCATGACTAAAACTCCGAACCAAAGCTCCATAAGGTCATTACCCTAATCAGGTCATCTTTAATCTTTTCAATTGCTTGAAACTTTTCCAATTGAGATAAAGATGTCATTTTCAATAGCTCTTTGGGCATCATTAAAGTTTTCTTTTTATGTCAAGTTCAAACTTTATATCTTCACTTAGTTTAGCTGAAGTTTCCTTAAGGTGGTCGGCAAATAAAACAACTGCATGAATAAAACTCCGAACTAAAGGATCTACTTGCGTCGCATGTTTTCTCTTCTTTCCACGTACGCCTAAAGTTTCTTCAAGTTGAAAACTTGAATCTGTACCAACGCTATGGCTGATTTCATCAAATTCCTCATTTACTTGATGCTCTTCTTCTGCCACGTTCACCTCTTCTTCCATCTCAACCATGGTTTTGGCTTTGTTACCCTGAGCTCGGTTTTTACCAAATATAACACACATATCTTCATAGTGAGGAAGCTTTTTTGCTTTCCATTTACCTGCATGTCTATTCTTCTATTTCACATGATAAGAAAAATATCAAAATTATATTATTATTTAAATAATATAAACTCTAACAAGTATAACCTACAAAGTCAACACACTAGCAATATTTATTTTGCATTTGCTTCTTGTTTTATTATCGAATATTAGTTAAAATATTAGACTACTTCATTTGTTTCTTGTTCTGGTTTTTACTCCTGAATAGTTGATATATGAAAATAAAGATTGTTAAATCAAATAACAAAAATTTTATATTAAGCTTTATTAAGATGGGAAGTATCATCACAGGGTGATTGGATAAAATTTTAAACTTTTAAGAAAAAAATATAGAGGAAAAGAAACTTTTCATCATAAAGTCTCAAGGCACCCTTATGGATGGAAATTTTTTACCCCAACAAAATTATGCCTAACAATGGCTAAACATGCTTTATGAACTAAAACGGAATTATACATAATCATAATATAATTCAGAATCTAGTGTGTACCTCAAGGTACGATTCCGACACTCTAGTATCAGCAGTGACACTATTCATTTCCTAATCGTACCCAGATCCGCTAGCTTTTAGCATATTAGAAACAACTGACCAGTCTTTTTTCATTGTTTTGATCCTTGACTCAATATGGGGTTTTGATCTGGTTTTCGAGACTCGATCAAAAACAAGTTATTATATCGGTCTTAGCTACCTTTATTGTGTAAGGGTAAGTAAGGTCGTCTCCACAGGGAATATGTGGAAAGTGTTTAATGATTGTGACTCAACTAACATAAAGACTCAAACTTTATAATAAAAATTGAAACTTTAGATGAAATAATGAACACAATTGCATAAAGCAAGAAACCTTAAAACTAATTTGATTAAATAATAAGAAACAATCACTTACAGGTTTCAATTCTGCAAGATCAACAATTGGTACTTCTAAATTAGGGTTTGTAAGAAACAATACTTAAAGATCTTAACTTTTGATTAAAGTGATAACAAAGGAACAATCTTTTAAGACTCGTTCATTCATAATGTTACCAATTCACTTATATCACGTTTCCTACTTTTCTTAATGAGCTCACGATGCAAGGAAAGCGAAAACTGATAATCAAGCAAACAACTTTATTTATAAGCAAATCGTATATTCAACCAAAAAATAATGTTTCATGCAATAATCAATGTTCAATACAAAAACCTAATCAAACATACCAATTGTCTCACTTTACAAGAATTGTACTCTTGAAAGCAATCAAGAGAACCTAGCCACGCATCATCTTCGTTGAATCTTCAATCTTGATTTAATGATGATCAATGATGATATGGAAGATGTTAGGAAGCTTGAAAGCACCAAAAATCTCCTTGAAATTACCTATTTTTAGCTGGGAAAAGTTGTTCTTCGACTTGGGGTTGGATATGTTTAAATAAACATGAAGATCCACAAAATCCGGAGTGTTGTTGAGGACCGGCGTATCATACGCCCCCATGGGCGTATAATACGCCCAAAGCAGTTCCCATACGCCCAACTTTCAACTTTTTCTTCCAAATACGCCCACTAATACGCTGCCAATACGCCGCCCGACGTATTATACGCCCAAATCCGGCGTATCATAGTCCGGTACACCTAAATTTGTGCCTTTTCTTGTAAATATTGATGTTTACATCTTTAGTCCTTGTAGTTATGTGTTTTGGTTCTTTTTATCCAAAATAAGCATTCTTTAGCTCCAAACACCTATAATTCAAAACACAAACAACTTGAACTATTTTCACCATAATCATGATGTAAAAATCAACCATTTATATCAATTAAACACCAAATTATTGACACGTGATCGCATCCCCACACTTAACCTTTTGTTTGTCCTCAAACAAACTTACTTGCACACTTCACCCTAATTAAGCACATATGCCACATTATCACTACCTTGATCTAGTAAGATCCCAAGATGTGCTTAGTTTTCAATGTCATGATGTAATATTCACAACCTAATCATTCAATACTATTTTCATTTGAAATCTTTGGTTGGCATATACTTACCTTTTGCTTCAAACATTCATGCATTCACATTCCTCACAATAAGCACTCCTCTTGGTTTATTTTGTGAACTAGTGATGATATACTAGTGTTTATGGAGCTCTCAAACCACAAATGCACATACTGTAAGGCCCCGTTCCCGCGACGCTTATAGTCGGACAATCATCGCACATAAAATATAAAACATACATTTACATTACCAAAAACTTGCAGCGGAATAACTTAACAACCATTTCATATATCAATATTTGCTTTTGCAAAATAATACAACTTTGTTAATCGTTACAAAATATCATTTGTTTGCATTACGACGCAAAAACATCACTTAACATAAAATGGATGTCATCCAAAACTTGCCAAGTAGTTGCACCCGTGCCATCCTCAGCAACCATTACCTGCCAACTGGAAAATACATAAAAGTCAGCAAACGCTGAGTGAGTTCTAGTTTTATAATAAAAATACTTTACTTTCATTTAAAACATTTCCTTTACTTTCATTCGCGATCATACATCATATGTACACATAGATAATATTCATTATTATCTTCCATCATCTTTCATCATCATACATAATTCGTTATCATTCATC
The DNA here is from genome assembly GCA_025215565.1 of Flaveria ramosissima. NCBI lineage: Eukaryota > Viridiplantae > Streptophyta > Magnoliopsida > Asterales > Asteraceae > Flaveria > Flaveria ramosissima. Next base: position 28,881,778 of record CM046044.1, on the reverse strand, counting down.
ATCTTTCGTTATCATTTATCATTATCTTTCACTTTCATTTGGACCAATGCCATGTGCTACACCACACCATCATGCATAAAGCGGGTACTTGGCCGAAGTCTATAAATAGACTCCCATACATTGTGCCTGGTGGCCTAACCTCAGTACCGGGGTAAGCGACAAAGGTCCCATACATTTGGTTAATCACAAAGACTAGACCCATGTGTGCATCCTTATGGGTTAGCTAAACCGCACACAGTTGAGCTAATAACATTTTAAAGTTGTGCACCTCCTTTCGTTTGCTTGCAAGACTTTTCATCCATTCTTTCATTCATGCATGCATTCATTCATTCTTTATGTTCCACTTTTTCGTTATCATGGACTTCCGCTTTCATTACATAATACTTTACGTTCATTTGCATCAACATACCACGTAAAGCCACATTATAATACGTAATAATGAACATACATAGAGATAACAGAATAAAAGTGTACATAATATCATCACACATCATCCTACAACATCATATAATCATCATACATCATCCCCGGGAACATCCCTAGTCATAGCCTAAAACTTTACGTTCATTTGCATCAATATACCACGTAAAGCCATGGAATAATATGGAATAAGGAACATAAAGATAACTGAATAAAAACATACATAACATCATCACACATCATCCTACAACATCATATAATCATCGTACATCAACCTCGAGAACATCCCAAGTCATAGCCTAAAACTTTCTTTTTCTCAAAAATTTCAGAAATAATTCTAAGTCTTTAGGCGCATGGGAACTATGCAGGCGCATGGCTTCTCAGGCGCATGGGAACACTTAGACGCATGGGGAAATTCTGGGTGCATGAGCACTATACGGGCGCATGAACCCTTAGGCGCATGGAAAGACTTAGGCGTCTGGGAAACTTACGTGCATGGGCACTCAGGCGCATGGGCACACACTTAGCCGTCTGGGCAAAAATCCTAGGTGCATGGGTACTATGCAGGCGCATGGGCCTGACTTAGGTGCATGGGCACTTAGGCGTTTGGGCAGATGGGCGCATGGGCAAATACTTGGGCATTTTGGCACATTTCTAGGTGCATGGGTACTATTTGGGCGCATGAACAACTAACTTGTAACTAACATCATTTTTCAGTCCCAAATCATTCAGAACATAATCAAGCCTAGTTCTAACATACTAAGCAACATAAACATTCCCATATACATGAACATAACCCAAAAATCATTCCCAACATACACCCACCCACATTACACACGCATACACATACGGGTACACACACCCAACAAAATAAAACATTATAACATGTATTTCCAGCCCCAAAACAAGTTAAAACATGTAAAAACGGGGATCTAGAACTCACCTCTTGCAACTTTTGTGTATGACTTCTTTAAACCCGAATGAAAATGAGTTCGAACACCTAAAACCCATCAAAAACACATAACCGAACATAGAAACACACATAAGCATAAACCCGAGACTGATAATCAGTCAAGAACAACTTAAATCACCTCAAACTAACCTTGAATCTGCACTTTTCTTCTTCTTCTCTCTAAAAACCCAAAATTTAGCTTTCTCTCTCTAGAAGATCCGATGAAGAAAGGTGATGGAACATGGGTGTGGGCGGCCACACCCACTTTTGTACAAACTTTTACAAACTTTATGTCATTTGTACACTTTTAACCCCTAATCTTGGGTTTATTGCTTTTCTTTCTTTTATTCTTCTTTTCTTTAAATTTACGGGTGTTACAAGTCCACCTCCCTTATATAGGTTTCGTCCCCGAAACCTGTCATTCCTCGAACAGCCGTGGGTAATGTTGTCTCATCTCTTCTTCAGTCTCCCGCGTAGACTCGGATCACTTTCTATGCTTCCACTGTACTCGCACCAAGGGAACCAGTTTATTCCTTAGCTTCTTCTCTTTGCGATCAATGATTGCCACTGGTTGCTCCACATAATTGAGTCGTTCATCTACTTCAATGTCCTCCAGTGGTACAACCATGTCCTCATCAGCCAAACACTTCCTTAAATGAGATACATGGAACGTCGGATGAATTCCACTTAACTCATCAGGTAGTTCCAACCTATAGGTCACCTATCCTACACGAGCAACGATTCGAAAAGGCCCTATGTACCTCAGGCTCAACTTGCCCTGCTTTCTAAACCAAATGATACTCTTCCAAGGTGAGACCTTCAGCATAACTTTATCTCCCACCTTGAACTCAATCGGTCTACGTCTCTTGTTAGCGTACGACTTTTGCCTATCCTTTGCTGCCCTCATAAAGGCCTTGACCTTCTCTAGCTTCTCAATCGTAGCCTCGATCACTTCAATGCTCCCTAACTCCTTTTGACCAATATCACCCCAACAAACAGGCGTTCTACATCTCCTACCGTATAGCATCTCATAAGGGGGCATACCAATGCTGGCATGATAACTATTATTGTATGAGAATTCGGCTAACGGTAAGTGGTCGTCCCAACTTCCTCCAAAATCAATGACGCATGCTCGTAGCATATCCTCAAGTGTCTGAATAGTTCTCTCCGATTGAACACCCGTCTGAGGATGATAAGATGGGCTAATGTGTAACCTCGTCCCCATTGCATCATGAAATCTCTTCCAAAACTTGGATGTGAACTGAGTGTCACGGTCAGACACAATAGAAACCGGTACACCATGACGAGTTACAATCTCCTTGATGAATAGATCCGCTAACCTCTCAGATGAATACGTCTCACGGATCGGTAGGAAGTGAGCACTCTTCGTCAGATGATCAACTATCACTCATATGGCATCATATCTTTTCGCGGTACGCGGTAGCTTCGTAATAAAATCCATGGTGATATGTTCCCACTTCCACTCGGGTATATCCAAAGGTTGGATCTTCCCATACGGTTTCTTATGCTCCGCCTTCACTTGCAAACAAGTAAGGCACTTACTCACATACTCCGCCACGTAGGTCCCATACGGTTTCTTATGCTCCGCCTTCATATCCTGATACATCTTTGTAGCACCGAGATGAATGGAGTATCGAGTCTTATGAGCCTCATCCATGATTTGCCCTCGTAGGTCCCCATAACAAGGAATCCACATTCGTCCGAATCGGGTTCTAACACCGAGAGTGTTTTCACCCAACTCCGTGACTAGACCTTTCATCCTTTCAGAGTTAAGGTGATCTTCTTTCAATGCCTCGTCTTGAAACTCCTTGACTTGCTTCACTACGTCTGAGGTCATAACCAATTGATAAGCCTTCACCCAAATTGGTTCAGGTCTCTCCTTTTGGCAAAGGGCATCTGCCACTACGTTGGCCTTGCCTAGATGGTAATGGATCTCACAATCATAATCTTTAATGAGCTCCAACCATTGTCTCTGCTTCATATTCAAATCCTTCTGCTCGAAGAAGTACTTCAAGCTCTTGTGGTCGGTGAAGATAGTGCACTTCATCCCATATAAGTAGTGCCTCCATATCTTCAACGCAAAGACCACAACCGCTAACTCCAAGTCATGAGTAGGGTAATTAACCTCATGAACCTTCAATTTTCGGGATGCATAAGCTATAACTTTTCCTCACTGCATCAACACGCAACCCAACCCTGAGTAAGAAGCATCTGAATAGACTACCAAATCCTCGCTTCCTTCGGGTAGTGACAAAACTAGAGCTTGCGTTAGCCTCGCCTTTAGCTCCTAAAAGCCTTCTCTTGTTCTTGACCCCAAACAAACTTCACGTCCTTACTGGTCAACTTGGTCAACAGAGAAGCTATCTTGGAGAAGTCTTGGATGAATCTTCTATAATAGCCCGCCAATCCCAAGAAACTGCGTATCTCAGATGGTGTCTTTGGAGACTTCCATTGCATCACCACCTCCACTTTAGCCGGGTCTACTATGATCCATTCAGGATTCACCACATGACCTAAAAACTGAACTTCGCACAACCAGAATATGCACTTGGAGAACTTAGCATACAACGTCTCCCTTCTAAGCGTCTTTAATACCTCTCGAATGTGTCCGGCATGCTCCTCCTCGCTCTTCGAATAAATCAAGATATCAATAATGAACACAATCACTGATTTATCCAACATCGGCCGACACACCCGATTCCTCAAGTCCATAAAAGCAGCTGGCGCGTTAGTTAAACCGAAAAACATAACGAGGAACTTGTAATGTCCATAACGTGTGCAGAAAGCTGTTTTAGGAATATCTTGTTCCTTCACCTTCAGTTGATGGTAACCAGATCGAAGATCTATCCTCGAAAACCAACTGGCACCTTGGAGCTGATCAAACAAGTCATCAATCCTCGGTAATGGATACCGATTCTTCACCGTCAACTTGTTCAACTCGCGAAAGTCGATGCACATCCTCATACTACCGTCCTTCTTCTTCACAAACAAGAACGGAGCACCCCAAGGAGAGATGCTCAGTCAGATAAACCCCTTTATCAAGCAATTCTTGCAATTGCTCCATCAGTTCCTTCATCTCGGACGGAGCCAATTGATACGGTGCCTTAGCAACAGGTTGGGCACCCGATATCAGATCGATTTGGAACTCGATCTCGCGGTCCGGTGGCACACCTGGTAAATCTTCTGGGAACACATCGGGAAAGTCACACACAACTGGTACGTCAGAAAATTGTGGTATTGACATGTCCACATCCTTCACGTAAGCCAGGTACGCGCTACATCCGCGTTTCATGCACTTCTCCGCCACCACCATCGAAATCACCTTCGGGATTGTAGTAAATCGATCACCATAGATCGTCACCGAACTCCCGTCAGGCGCTGTCAATCGGATCATATTCTTGCGACACACAATATTCACCTCGTAGTCTGCTAACCAATCCATTCCTAGGTTTACATCAAACCCTCCTAAGGTCATCACAAACAGGAAACTTATGACCTTCTAATTCTATGTCACAGCCTTCTATCAGATTAGAAATCCTGGTAGACTTACCTATGGCAGTTTCTACCTTGAAGGGCTCATCAATGCTTCTACTACTAACAGACAAATTAGCACAGAAAGTAGCAGAAATGAAACTCCTACTAGCACCTGAATCAAATAACACAAAAGCAAGAGTTTGGTTTACTAGAAACGTACCTGACACAACATCGGGGTCTGTCCTAGCCTCCTCCCGGGTCATCGTGAATGCTCTGGCGCTCGCCTTCCGCCCTTCATTCCCGATCGTCTTCTTTGCTCCGGAACCCTCATCCCTTGGCTTCTTGTAGTCCCTGCTCATGTGACCCTCTTCGCCACAGTTAAAACACCTCGCCACCCCACAATCCTTTGCAATATGTCCCGTCCTCCCACACTTGAAACAGACATTTGATCCCCATCTACACCCCCGTATGCCCCTTCCCGCACTTACCACATATTTTCGTCTCCCCACCGGATGTGGCAATACGCCGGTCATCCACCCTGGCAACCTTGTTGTTTAGAGGGGCACCACCACGTCCAAACCGCTTCCCATTCCAGTTTCGGTCACCACCGCTTTTCTTGTTCACCTCGACCACAGCCACCTCCCTCTCGTCATACAACCTTCCCGTCAAATCAACCACCGACCTGAACGTACCTGGCCGAGCGACGATCATCTGCTCGCGGATATCCGCCGGCAAGCCCTGGATATATCTCTTAATCTTTCGTGACACGGGTATCACCTGATCCAGCACTAGCCTTGCCATCTCATTCAACTTTGTGGTGTACTACTGGTATCATGGTTCCCGCCTCCAACTGCAGGAACTCCCTCTCAACCTTGTCGAGCTCCCTGTGAGGACAGAACTCCTCAATCACCAACTTCTTCAGCTCTCTCCACCTCATCCTCCCGATCGCCCTACTACCCTCGGCCTGGACAATGTTGTCCAGCATAAGGCCGAGTCTACAAACGAATGAGTGGCGAACTTCACCTTCTGGTCCTCCCTGCACTCGCTGATATCCAGCACAACTTCCATCTCTCTCACCCATTGGTGAGCAGCAGCAGCACTACCATTACCATCGGAAGTAGGGGGCTTGCATCTCTAGAACGCCCCATGATTACAGCCTCGTGTTGTCTCCTGCACAGGCTCCTCCTCCTCATCATCACTGGAGACAACCGTCTCAGTCTCTAGTTGCTCTCTCCCTCGAGGGCATGTTCCTTTCCTTCCTCTCACCCTCCCTCATAGCTTTAATCATTTCGGTCACCACAGACGGCTGGATCGTCTGCATGACCCGGTGAACCTCCTCAACAACGGCCTCCTTCATTGAGGCCCTCAGATTGGCACTCTCATACCCACCTTCTAGATGATGGGTCTCGGGCTCTTCATGAGCCATCTCAGCAGCCTTAGCCTTACCTTTCGTGACCCATGGTCAAACACCACATCCACCACGATCTCCACCTCGCGAAGCCTGTGACGATCTACCTCCAGCCATCCTCTAAAGGCACTATAAGTTTCAAACACCAACACGGTCATTCAAAGTAATAGCTCAGTTTATGTCAAGTATAGTAAGTCCCTAATTACAGTGGCTAGTTGTGATTAGCCATTTACTTTACTCTACATACCCCGAGCATTTCCTATCCTGACTACATCAGTATCTAAATCTACTAAAGGCACATAAATCAAATAACATGCGCACATAATACCGGTTAACATTAAATGAAATACCTGATGTCACGTAGCTACTCGGACCGGCATCCTTCCATTTTGTCCCATTCTCAGTTTAAGTTTAGTTTTTTTTTTAAATATTTACCCATTTCTCTTAAACTTTGGCTCTGATACCAACTTGTAAGCCCCCTGATGTTCCAGGGACGCTTACAGTCGGACAATCATCGCATATAAAATATAAAACATACATTTACATTACCAAAAACTTGTAGTGGAATAACTTAACAACCATTTCATATATCAATAATGTTTTTGCAAAATAATACAACTCTGTCAATCGTTACAAAATATCATTTGTTTGCATTACGATGCAAAAACATCATTTAACATAAAATGGATGCCATCCAAAACTTGCCAAGTAGCTGCACCCGTGCCATCCTCGGCAACCATTACCTGCCAACTGGAAAATACATAAAAGTCAGCAAACGTTGAGTAAGTTCTAGTTTTATAATAAAAATACTTTACTTTCATTTAATACCTTTCCTTTACTTTCATTCGTGATCATACATCATACGTACACATAGATAATATTCATTATTATCTTCCATCATCTTTCATCATCGTATGTCATTCGTTATCATTCATCATCTTTCATTATCATTCGTCATTATCTTTCACTTTCATTTGGACCAATGCCATGTGCTACACCCTACCATCATGCATAAAGCGGGTACTTGGCCGAAGTCTATTAATAGACTCCCATACATTGTGCCCGGTGGCCTGACCACAGTACCAAGGTAAGCGACAAGGGTCCCATACGTTTGGTCAATCACAAAGACTAGACCCCTGTGTGCATCCTTATGGGTTAGCTAAACCACACACAGTTGAGCGAACAACATTTTAGAGTTGTGCACCTCATTTCATTTGCTTGCAAGACTTTCATCCATTCTTTCGTTCATGCATGCATGCATTCATTCATTCTTTACGTTCCACTTTTTCGTTATCATTAACTTCCGCTTTCATTACATAATACTTTACGTTTATTTGCATCAACATACCATGTAAAGCAACATTATAATATGTAATAAGGAACATACATAGAGATAACAGAATAAAAGAGTACATAACATCATCACACATCATCCTACAACATCATATAATCATCATACATCATCCCCGGGAACATCCCTAGTCATAGCCTAAAACTTCCTTTTTCTCAAAAATTTCAGAAATAATTCTAAGTCTTTAGGCGCATGGGAACAATGTGGGCGTATGGCCATTATGCGGGCGCATGGAAATACTTAAGCGTCTGGGGAAACTTAGGCTCATGGGTAGTGGGCGCATGGGCACTCAGACGCATGGGCACACACTTAGCCGTCTGGGCAAAAATCCTTGGCGCATGGGTACTATGCAGGCGCATGGGCCTGACTTAGGCGCATGGGCACTTAGGCGTTCGGGCAGATGGGCGCATGGGCAAATACTTGGGCATTTTGGCACATTTCTAGGCGCATGGGTACTATTTGGGCGCATGAACAACTAACTTGTAAGTAACATCATTTTTCAGTCCCTCATTTCCAAACATAACAAGCCTAGTTCTAACATACTAAGCAACATAAACATTCCCATAAACATGAACATAACCTAAAAATCATTCCCAACATACACACACCCACATTACACACACATACACATAGAGGTACACACACCCAACAAAATAAAAACGTTATAACATGTATTTCCAGCCCCAAAACAAGTTAAAACATGTAAAAACGGGGATCTAGAACTCACCTCTTGCAACTTTCGTGTATGACTTTTTCAAACCCGAATGCAAATGAGTTCGAACACCTAAAACCCATCAAAAACACATAACCGAACATAGAAATACACATAAGCATAAACCCGAGACTGATAATCAGTCAAGAACAACTTAAATCACCTCAAACTAACCTTGAATCTACACTTTTCTTCTTCTTTTCTCTAAAAACCCGAAATTCAGCTTTCTCTCTCTAGAAGATCCGATGAAGAAAGGTGATGGAACATGGGTGTGGGTGGCCACACCCATCTTTGTACAAACTTTTACAAACTTTATGTCCTTTGTACACTTTTAACCCCTCATCTTGGGTTTCATTGCTTTTCTTTCTTTAATTCTTCTTTTCTTTAACTTTTCGAGTGTTACACATACTAATCATAAGCTCGTATATTAATCAAATCGTCATCAATTGACACAATATAATACAAAAATCAAGAGGTCTTTCTTGGGTGGTAATGTTAGGCTAGGGTTTGAGGTGGGATTGAAATAGATTTTAGAGTGGCTAACGGAGAATGAAATCCAATTCAAACACAATAGATGTCTCATTTATCACTCTTATTCTTCTACTTGCACTACTTGTAACAATTTCTCACACTGTTTTGTTGCTACATATTTTGGTTAATTTGACCTCATATTTAGTTTTTTTTTCTATTTTCTATTTTTTTAAGAATAAACCTGCTATTATTGAACTGCTATTGACATGACTCTTCCAAATATGTTATGGCTTGGACTTCATCCCCTAAGGTTTCACAAAGGGCTAAGGCTTTTAGGTTTATTGTTTTGGCTTTGAAAAGACAAGTTGGGGCTCAATATGGTATCTATAGGAAGCTTTTGTTGGTATGGAATTGAAAAGAAAGGTTTAAATAAATGGTTCAATCCTAATGCCTCTATCATATTTATGCACACATTGGTCTATGATCTTGATAGGTATCAATTACACGAGTTCTAACTCGAATGCACACCGTGGGTTCCCTCTTTAAGCAAAGAAGTAAAGTAACTCATAGTATACTATGAATTTCTCAATTATGCTCAACTCTCACGAAAACGGTGGAAAGAGGTAATAAATGTGTCGCATGTATGTTATCTACAATCGGTTTGTTACCCACCTAGGACTTTCACCTAATTTTATGAAGATTCATGATTAGGATGCATTACTCAATTATCAAAACAAACATGCCAAGGGATCCATCAGTGCACAAACCAGTAACAATTAACCATGTATGCAAAATTTTGAGTTCCATGTACACTTAAGTTTACTTAGAAGATTTTTCAAAGTTGTTTACTTTTTCAATTTTTTAAAAAGGTCAAATTTTCAATTCAATTCCTCGTATCCCCACACTTGAGATACATTGTCCCCAATTTATGGTTTTAAACAATAATAACCATGGTGATATGAACAAACAAGATAAGGAAGGAGTACATAGACTTAATCATTAGTGAGAGTCTTCGGTAAGGAACTTGCACCTCCCCACACTTGAGTGATTGTGTATTTTGCATGATTGAACTACAAAACAAAATAAACAACACACTAACTAATAAAAGAAGTAAAACTCACTTTCGTAGGTATCACGGTTGCATTTAGCATATGCAACAAGCCTTTAAACCCCTCGGTAGACCCGAGTGGACGAGTTGTAGTCTTGTGAGGGTTTATAGTGAACACACCCACAAAGTTCTCGCGTTGCTTCCCGCAAGCGCTAAGTTTTAGGTCTTCAGCCAGACCTGACCTGTGACCACTTATGGTGGTCTTATTGAGTGCTTTTCTCCAAATTTCTCTTTGGAGAACTGTTTCTCATTGCTTGATGGATTCTCTTGTTTGCTCCCATAAGGGTCAAACATCTCTTCTTTAACCCTTGCATTCTTCTCATTTGGTGGCTTACCCATTTTAAACTTTCGTTTTGGTTTCTCATTCCTTTGTGACTCCACCTTTTACATTCTCCTCCTTTTCCTCATTCTCAAGCTTAAACCTATAGAGATCAAAACCATTTTCCTTGGTGATGTCCTCACTTACATGTGAGATGTAAGGAGGAGCACACCCGTTAATAGCATTTATTTTAGAAGAATCATTATTAACCATATATGTAATTGATTTTGAAACCACATTAAAGATCAACTTACGGTTTTCATATGTCATGTCGATGATTCCATCTCGGCAATTGATTTGATCTATAGATATTGCCAAGAATGGGCGACCTAAAATTACCTTTGGTTGCTCATTCGTCCTTACAAATGCATAATCAAGCACCATAAAATCCACCGGGTAATAGAATTCTCCTAGCTTGATGATGACATCCTTGACCATTCCTCATGGTTGTTTCCATGTTAAATCAACAACCACCATTATGTTGTCGGTTTCATGTAATGGACCAAAGTCATATTGGTCATACAAGCTCCCAGGAAGGATGCTCACACCGGCTCCATAATCCAAAAGTGCCCGCTTGATTTTAAATTTTCCAACTTGAATGGGAATAACTGGTTCTCCTGGGTCATTTCCTTCTTCTTTATTGCATTCCTTATTGTTAACTACATCTACTTGCGGAGTAGAGGTTAAATCATAATCATTACATTCAGATTTAGGAGTGATACTAACTGAGTTTATGTGCATATTATTTGAACTTGAGGCTTGATGTTAAGGGTTTTTGGTTGTGTCACTTGGGAGCTTCCCAGGTTCCCGTCCGGACAATTATTCAGCTAATTGTCCTAGTTGCTTTTCAATGGCCTCATTGGTCTTTTCTTGCACCTTTTTGAATTGCTTAAACTCTTTCATCTCCTTTGCAAGGTCTTGAATCGCCGCAAGGATTGCATTATCATTACCGTTACTTGTAGTAGTCTCTTGTTGCGGTTGTTGATTCCTTTGTTGGTATTGACCTCCTTGTTGGTAACTCCCTTGATTGTAGTTATTCCTTTGGTAGGCGCCTTGGTTGTAACTTTGTTGTCGGCCTTGATATTGGTTGCTTCCTTGATTTGGTACCTGAAAAGGAGGATTCAATCGGTTAGTAGAATTACCATATCTAAGATTTGGGTGATTTCTAAGACCGGGATGATAAGTGTTGGAATTCATGTCATATGTCTTCCTTTCTCCTTGGCCTTGTATTTGGTGTACATTTTCACTCTTCCCCAAATTAAAGTAGCAGGTGACCGATGTATGGTCGATGTCATTGCACATGTCACACACTTCATACTCATTAGATATGTTTGCCACACCACTCTTTCCAACTTTGAGGGTTGCAATTTCTCATTCCAAAACTGCAATTCTATCCATGGCCATATGATCATTCACCATCTTCACACTTGACCCCCCTCGACCTTCGGCTTGATTGTGCATGCTTCTTGGAGATTGCAGGATCGGGTTTTGTCACTTAACACTTGGATTTCTCTCAAACTCACTTATACTACACTCAAATCAGATGAAGTAGAATCTCTTCTAAGAGTTGATAATAATATAATAAGTAGCAAAGAACACAAGAGAATAATTTTCAAGGCACTTGTATATATTACTTCTCAACTCAAAGTATTACAAGACTCTTACAAGCATGAAACAAGAGTTACAATGAGAAACTATATATACTAGATCCTACAGCCGGATATACTTTGATACCAGCTGGAAACCTATGACTAAAGCATATACTAGAATGCTAAAGTTAAGGTATCTTAGATAAAGTATTATCTAAGATATGGTAGTCATGACATGTCCATGACTTACCTTTTGTCACCAACTAAAGTTGGCAACTGTACTAACTGATAAAGGTAAACAGTGGAATAAAGTATGGTCAACTACATGGCTTTTGAGAAAACGCCATGCAGTATCTCAGAGGTCTGCAGCGGAGTGTCAGAGAGACCATATTTATGTCCACTGGATAATAGTTGTGTCTTACAAAGGTAAGTTGGCTTCGGAAGAACAAGTTCTTCCAAAGCCACTTATACTTCAGAAGAGGCTTCTATACTTCCGAGGCTTGAGGACTTCTTTCATACTTTGGAAGTTGACTTCTGATCTTTCACTCTAAGTCTTGATCTTCGGAAGTGAATACTTTGTCTTCGGAAGTTGGAGTTTTCCTACGGAAGTTGATCTTACACTTTGTCTTCGGAAGAACTCCTTTTCCTTCGGAAGTTCCACACTTAACTTCGGAAGTCCTTTATTAGTTGCACCAAAATAGTCTAAGTGATTTGGTTCTGGTTGCACCAGCCTTTCTAGATCCAACAAACTCCCCCTAGGCTGATGCTACCAAAACCTCACTTGTCTCTGCTTCTCAAAACCTTCAACACCAGGGACAGAAGATATTTGTCTGTGTCCTTGTTCTTCCCCGAAGTGGTGTTGAGAAGTTTGTACAAGTCATTAGTGGATAGGAGATCCAGTCTATCACTCTAAATGACATGTACCCTTTGTTGTGCCCCCCTGAGAAGAGTTAGTTGGCGGGAGTTATAGTCATACTCCCGTCTAACTATGGATTCAAGTTCAGGACCCTCAAACATTTGTAGAAAGGCTTTGCCTTTGGTTGTTGATCCCTTCCTTTTCTCCTCCTCTCTCAGTTTCAACTCTTCTTCAATCTTGGTCCTAGCAGTCAGCTCGGCCAGATGAAGACTGCCCAGGTGATTTCTGATGTGAGCAGCTACTTCAGAGTTGGAGGGGTTAGAGAGTGGCTTCTCTGCTAACTCGGCAATATCAAATCTGCTCAAGTGTAGTAGAGATGACGCATTTAGCCTGTTGAGCTCTCCACTCTCTCTCTCAACAACAACGTTGTGAGAAGAGTCTTCGAACCTCCACTGGATGATCTTTTTCCTAGGCACAAGGGGTTGTCTTGGCACCCTGTCACCTTTCTTGGTATCCAGCAGAGTCACCAGCCTTCTCCTTAGCTTCTTTTCTTCCTCATTCAATGTATCTGAATTGAGGCCAATGAGATTTGCAGCTTGGTCCAATGTTCCTCTGGGCAAATCAAGAAATTGATCTCTAGTGAGGGAACATGAGGATCCATCAACATAAGTCAGTTTGTAGAATCCTCCTCACAGGAGTTGTCGCTCAGAGTTGTGCAGTTGATGAGTTTTGTCTTGATTGCCTTGAACTCCTCTAGGAGATATGTTTAGAAAGCTGAGGGGATGGTTTGGGAGGCTGTTGGGTAGATTGTGGTGATTGGGTTGTGGCTAGTGTTTTGGGTTGGATGATGGGTAGTTTAGGTGGTTGAGGTGAGGAGGTTGGTAAGGATGATGGTGTAGGTTCAGGGGTGTAAGGTTCAGTGGTTGGTTCGGTTTTGATGGGGAATGGAAAGGAATTGGTTCAGGTAGTGGTTAGGTTTGAGGTTGGGTTGAGTAGTTGGTTTGAAGATCATCCCTGTCCCCTTCTGTACATCTCCTTCCTCTTCCCCAAGCGAATGTCAGCCTTTATGTCACCGACATGTCGCTGGAGGGTCTTCTCAGACATAGGACCCGCCTGCCTGCCAGAGAAGCCATGAGCCCGGATATAATCTTTCATCCAGGCCTTTTCACCTTTCTTCTTGGCAGCAGCTAGTCCTGCTTCCTCTTCCTTCTTCCTCTTCAATATCAGCTTCTCCTTGGTAGCTCTCTTTCTCTCCTTCTCCATTTGATCTTGCTCTTTGTTGAAGAGCCATAAGATCGTATCATTGTTGTGTGGAGATAGTTCTTCTAGAGAGAAACCAGTGGAGGTTAGGAAAGTTATCCTTTCCCTCCTAAGCTGCTGATCAGCTTCTCTTTCTTTCCTCTCCCTTTCTTCCTCTAAGGCCAACCTTGCTGCTTCTTCTTTTTGCTGTTTTTGCAGCAAAGTTGCCTTTTCCAACTCAACTAACTCCTCTAGTGGTAGCAGGAGTACATCTTCAATCACAGCTCCTAGATTGACAAGTCTGTCAATGATTTCTACTCTTCTTTTATTGTTGACAGCCTCCTGGTTGGCTGCAGCTGCTTTGCTACTAGCAGCTAGCAGCTTTCCAGTTGGAAGTCCACCTTTTCTTTTGAGCTTTTCTAACCTTGCTTCCTCCTAAAGCTCTTCCTCAGTCATCTTCCTCCATCCTTTGACATCTTTGGAAGTGCTAGACTTTGGGGGTTCTTGGATGGAAGGTTCAGTTTGAGTGATGGAAATGGGAGCTGGAGTTAATGCTGATGTTTGAACTAGGGGTTGGGTGATAAAATCATCCCTATTAACCTCAGATGCAAGTTCTAGGATTGCATCTCTGACTATTAGATCATCGGATAAAGAGAATAGTCCTTCCGCAGCTGCAATCTCAGCTTCGGAAGATTGAAGTTGTTCTTCCGAGGCTTTGACTTGTGCTTCGGAAGTCTGTGAGAATGCACTATCTATCCCAACTATCTCAGTTGCTGGGCCATCAGTCCTTGTTTCCCCTTCGAAATTAATCTCAGGTTCCACTTGGACCTTAGGTTGACCAACTTCCTCAATAGTGGTAGAAAGTGCATTTAACCTTTGAAGCTCTTGAGCTCCAAAGTAAATCACATACAAGTCAGGACTTGGCTGTTCAATGACAGATTCCAACAGGAACTTGTTGAAGAATCTGTTGAGATCTTGGAGCATCCTTTGATCCACTTGAATTACAGCTGGAGGAGGCTCAGGAAAAACTAAAGCTTGTTTCATAGGGTATCTTGAACTTAAGGAAGTGAGAGCTTGACTCTGTGGTTCCTCTTGTCTTTGGCTTTGTCCCTGAACACTCTCCCCCTTTTTGGTAGCATCATCTTGAGAGCTTGATGAGCTGGAGGAAGAGGTCAATGAGACCTGAATTGGTACATGCCTAACAGACCTCTCAATTTGTTTCTCAGCTAGTTTGGCCTTGAGATTTTCAATCTCAAGTTGCTGAGTGGCAGACCTATCCTCTAACGTCCTAACCTTAGATTCAAGGTTTGAGACTTTAGAAAGTAGGTCTTTAATGGTGAGTTGCAGTCTTCCCTCATCTTTTTTTGAAGAATCACGGGGAGATGAGGTAACATACCTAGTATGTTCATCCTCACTACCAGATGTGGTTTCTTGGCGCCCTGGTTTCCATTGCTCAATGATGTCTCTTTCAGAGTCATCAAAGGGCATGGTTGCCGTAGATTCAGTTTCAGTAATGTTACCACTGTCCTGAAGGTCCATTGAGGCTCCTTTAGTAGTGGCAGTTGAATCTACATGAGTCCCCTCCACATCAGTGGGACTCACCTCAGTAAAGGCTTGCTGATGGGGGCTAGAGATAAGAGATCTCTCTAGGCTCTGTTGATCCTTGAGAGGGTGTTGTGGATCAACTTCATTGCCCTAATGAGACATAATCTCTTCATCAGCTCCTATTAGTAGGTCGGTAAAGGATATAGAGGTTAAGCCTAATGGCCCAGGACTTTGATCAATGTCTAAAGGCATTGAGCCTATGGTAGGGCTGTTCCTGTTTGGCTGCTCAAGGGAGTATAAAGACTCTCCCTGAGGGTTTTCAGCTTGGGTTTCGGGCTCATGGGTTTGAGACTGAGGAGACTCAATACCCATATTAAGGTCAATAGGGAAGGATGGTTGGACCTCAGACTGAGTGGGAGCCCATTGTTCCACTCTAGTCTTTTTGGATTGAACAGGAGGAGCTTGTTCAATCAGAGAAGATTGAACAAGGGTTCGTTTGGGGCGTCTTTGATAAGTGATAGTGATGGGGTGAGAAGGTAGATTTGGCAGTGTGAGGGTAGTTGCTGGTGTGGGTTCATCACCTGTGGGGTTAACAGGGATGTCACCAAGAACCATTGGCTCAGTCATACCTGGAAGAAGTGCAGTATATCTTCCGGTGAAATTGGTGGACACTCTCTTCAAAGTCTTGAAGATGGTCGGCCTCATTTGAGTAACAGTCAGAGCAGCTGCACAGACAAGCTGACTCTGGTCCAGCTCACAGTTGATTATGTGCTGAAGGAACCTGGGATACATGAAGAATGTGTCCCGCTGGAGATTCCCCATAAGATTGGTCAGCACAAACCTTGAGTAGTTAAAGCGGAGGCTTCTCACCAATCCATGAACTAGGCACCCTAGTTCATATGGGATTTGATCCCATCCCCCAGATTTGTTGGACAAGCAATGAAGAACAACATGCAGCAGAACTTCCAATAGTAAGAGAAGTTAAACTTGTAGACAGTTGACCTGCTTACATCTCTACCATATCCCATTTGGATATAGGTGTTGTCCAAATCTGTCTTGGGGAACTCTGTAGGAGCGCCCTCATAATGAAGCTCGAGATGCTCCCTGATGAGTTGTTCAGAAATGACCAACTCTTGGCCACAGATGCTCGATCTTATTACCCTAACCCCATTTAGGGTTTCAATCTGACCATTGGCCCAAAATTCAACCATGTGATTTGAGTAAATTGTGGGGTTAACAGTCAGAGCAGTGTAAGAAAGGAGATGATATCTGAGAAGTCGGCATCCCTTGAAGAATCAAGGAGTGCGACTTGGTTGTGCTGAGGGTTAAGTGCCATTTGAGAAAGTTGCAGAAAGATAGTTCGGAAATAGGTGAATTGGGGATGAAGGAAGCTTTTAGGGCAGTAAATTTGGTAAAAAGATGAAAGTGATTAGTCGGGGTTATTTAAATGGGTGAAATGGCGGTTTAAGGGGTTTGGATAAGATGATGGGATGTTTCAGTGGAGGATGTGACAGGGCGGTAAGGTTTAGTCCATTTAAATAATCCGACATCATTAACAAAATCTTTACTTTTTACAGAGTGGGGCCCAAAAGATTTCTGTTACACAGTAAAGTCTTTCTTCCGAGTATAAAGCATTTCCGAAGGTAATGTTCTTCCGAAGGCAAATTTACTTCCGAAAGTAAAGTTCTTACTTCCGAGAGTAAATGTTGCTTTCCGAATGGAGAATGTTATAGGCTTCGAAAGTAGATCTGATATGAAATCAATTGCTTCTTCCAAGACTAAACACTCTTCCAAGAAGAAAATTATCCTAGGAGGAATTTGCTTCGGAAGATATGTAAAATATCTTCCGAGGGTTAATTCCTCTTCGGAAGATATGAAATCAGGGCTTAGATTGTTTTGACACAAGACTTTACACATTAAAAGGTTTTCAAATAAGATAAACTAATCAAGGTTTATCATCCCAATAGCTGTAATGAGATATTTAAATCTTTGTTCATCAAAGGCTTTGGTGAACAAGTCAGCATATTGTTCATTTGAGTCAACTTTGATTAGTTTGATTAGATTTTTCTCATGAATATCTCTAATGAAATGGTAACTGATATCAATGTGCTTTGTCTTGGAGTGCTTCACTGGATTTTCAGTAATGAAGATAGCACTGTTGTTGTCAATGTGGATAGAAGTGCTCAGAAGTTGAATCCGTAGTCTATCATCTGGTTCTGAATCCACAGTAGCTAAGCACAGCAACTAGCAGCAGCAATGTATTCAGCTTCAGCAGTTGATATAGAGACACAGGATTGCTTCCTGCATTGCCATGAGATGATCCTTCCACCAAAAAATTGACATCCACATGATGTTGATTTCTTGTTGATATTACAGCCCCCATAGTCACTGTCAGAGTAACCATAGAGACTGAAATCACTATTTCTTGGATACCAGAGACCTAATTTAGGTTCTACTTTGAGGTATCTGAGGATTCTCTTGGCAGCAACTAGGTGAGACACCTTTGGAGCAACCTGATACCTTGCACAAATACAAGTAGCAAACATGATATCAGGTCTACTTGCTATAAGATACATCAGAGAACCAATAATTGCTCTATACTGATGCTGATCAGTATCCTCCCCCTCAGAGTCATGGTAGAGATTATGGTTTTTGGGTATAGGTGTTTTGGCTGCCTTACAATCTTTCATGTCAAATCTTTCTAAGATTTCATTGACATACTTAGATTGATTGATGAAAACCCCTTCCTTCATTTGCTTCACCTGAATTCCAAGATAAAAGTCCATTTTTCCCATGGAACTCATCTCAAACTTCTTCTTCATGATGCTCTTAAAGTCTTTACACATTTGGTCATTTGAGGAACCAAAAATGATGTCATCAACATAGACTTGAACGAGCAAGATGTCTTTCCCAGACTTCCTTATGAAAAGAGTCTTATCAATGGTACCTCTAGTGTAACCATTCTTCAGGAGAAACTGAGACAAAGTTTCATACCACAACCTAGGTGCTTGGTGCAGCCCATATAGAGCTTTATCCAATTTGCACACATAGTTGGGGTGCTGTGGGTCTTCAAATCCTGGAGGTTGGCATACATAAACTTCCCTATCTATATCCCCATATAGAAAGGCACACTTGACATCAAGCTGGTAGATAGTGAAATTCTTGGATGCAGCATAAGCAAGGAAAATCCTAACTGCCTCAAGTCTTGCAACAGGTGCAAAGACATCAGTATAAGTGATTCCTTCCTCTTGAGTGTATCCTTGAACCACCAGTCTTGCTTTGTTCTTGATGATCAAGCCTCTATCATCTCTCTTGTTTATGAAACCCATTTAGTGCCTATAGGTACTTGACCAGATGGTAGCGGACATAGGTTCCAAACCTTTTGTCTTTTGAATTGAAGCAGCTCCTCTTGCATCGATTCAACCCAGCTACTATCTTTCAAGGCATCTTCCACCTTCTTGGGTTCCATCTGGGATAATATGCATGAGTACAAGCAGACATTCCCGTTGTGAGTTTTTCCTCTTGTTCTCACACCTTTAGAGACTTCCCTTATGATGTTCTCAACTGGATGAGTGTTGTGAATCCTAAGTCTAGGAATTACCTCCAGTTGCAAAGATAGATCCAGATTGGACATATTTTGCTCAGGAGCTTGAACATTTGGTCCAGCTGCTATTTCAAACTTATTCAATGAGGACTGATTGAATGAATGAGAAACATCATCATCAGTTGTTGGTTGTGAAGCACCGTTAACAATTGCATGTTCCTTCAAGATGTTGCTTCTATCAGCTTGGTGTTGTGCAGTGTCACCTGATGAAGTTTTAGGGTCAACAGGTGAACCACTGGTAGAAGCTCCACTATCCATTGAGATAGTGATACTATCAGATCTGCCAATAGTGGGAGCTTGATTTGTTGCAGCTCTTGGAGAACTTGGAATAGGTCTGGGTAGCTCAAACGGTTGGTCATCATCAGAATCACTTTGAGCACCTGTTCCAGCTGAAACATTCTCACAAGATGGTTTAGAATAGTTTGGAAACAATTCTAAATCAAAGATATGATCAGGGCCATTCCCCCTAACACAAGGAGTGTGCTCATTAACTACAATGTTGAAAGATTCCTCGAATTGTTGATTTTTAATGTTATAAACTCTATAAGCTATAGAGTTAGAGGAATATCCAACAAAGATAGTATCATCCGACTTTTCAGCAAATTTTGCCAAATTGTCTTTTGTGTTAAGTATGGTACACCTGCTGCCAAAGGACCTAAGAAAGCCAATGAATGGTGGCCTCTTTTTCCATAGCTCATAAGGGGTTTTTCCATGTGGCTTAACTACAAGACCCTGTTCTGCACATAGCATGCAGTGCTGACTGCCTCTGCCCAGAATGTTAGAGGCAGCTTTGAATCAGCTAACATGGTCCGAGCAGCCTCGATAAGTGTCATGTTCCTTCTCTCAGCAACACCATTTTGTTGAGGAGTTCTAGGAGCACTATATTGTCTGGCAATCCCTTTTGAGTTACAGAATGAGTCAAGAACGTGGTTCTTAAACTCAGTCCCTTGATCACTTCTGATTATTTTAACCTTGTGATCAATTTGATTTTCTATTTTAAGAATAAAAGATTTTAAGGTTCAATAGCTTCATCTTTGGTTCTTAAAAAGAATACCCATGTAAATCTAGTAAAATCATCAACAATCACAAGGCAATATGATTTCCTTCCAATGCTCATTATACTTGTGGGACCAAATAGATCCATGTGCAATAAGTGTAATGGAGTGGTGATAGAGTTAACAGCTTTGGATTTATGAGATGCCCTGTGTTGCTTACCTTTCAGGCATGCAACACAGTTACCTTTGCAGAAAAATTCCTTTTTAGGCAAACCATGTACCAAGTTATTTTTAGCCAATTTGTTCATTGTCTTAAAATTTACATAACACATTCGTTTATGCCATAGTGTTGACTTATCACCATCAGCTTTGGAAAGAAAGCATGATACTTCACCCATTGGGGAAGCATTGTTCATATCCAGCTTGTACATATCCCCTTTCCTGGGAGATCTAAGAAGCACCAATTCCTGAGGAATTGTCATCCCAGGTTTGAGGATAATGCACTCATGTTTTGTGAAAAGTATTTGATGTTTTTGATCACAGAACTGAGAAACACTTAACAGGTTGTGTTCAAGCTGTTTTACGAAGTGAACTTTGTCAAAATTTAATTTTCCATTTGATATACTTCCTCTGCCAGAAATATATCCTCCAGCCTCACCTCCAAACTGGACAGGACCTCCATCATAATGTTGAAATTGTTGAAGGAGAGATCTGTTCCTTGTCATGTGCCTGGAGCATCCACTATCCACAATCCAAACATTGTTATTCTTCTCATATGGATGTCCCTGCACATAAGATGAGATGATTAGTTCTGATTGGAAATGTTGGTCTTCTTCCAATGATAGTGACATAATGGAACCAAATTTTATGCATGGGGGTTCAATGGATGTCTTTGAAGAAGAGGTTTGGGCTGCAGCATCTTCCTTGATCTTCCATTCCATCCCTTGGTTGATCATGGAGGATGAGCTTGTTGAAGCTTTTGCAGCATGGCATTCTTCCAAAGCTTCTTTCTTTTCGGAAGAAGCCTTCACCACCTTTTCTTCCGAAGTAGTCTTCTTTTGGGATGGTTTCAAGGGGACTCTTTTATTCTTTTGAGTCTTGACAGCTTTAGCTTCCGAAGCCATTTTCCTTCGGAAGAAGGACTTTCTTCCGAAAGCAACCTTGCTTCGGAAACAAGCTTTCCCTTTTTCATCACTTGAACCATTTGATGTGGTCCAAATGAAAAACCTTCCCTGACTCGTTCCTTTTTAACATTATTTGCATAATGTGTGCTAGCAGGATTGTAGTAACAATCTTTGGCCATGTGGTTTTACAGACCACACATTATGCATGTAATGTTAATCTTTTGAGAATTTGAGGATTGTTGTTTCTTGTTCTTTTTCTCTTCATCAGCAACCTTTCCCTTTAACTTCTAATCCTTTGGTAGGACAGGAGTGCTGGTACTACACTCATTTCCTGAATCAGAATTTCCTACCACTTGGAATCCAACTGAGATGAATACACCCTTTTGCTTTGGGTCTATCTTCAGCTTAGACTCAGCCACTTTGTTGGCAGTTTATTTGGCTACCTTAGCTCTGCTTCTTCTCGCTTTGGTGGTCAGGGGTTGATCATCACCGGTAGGAGTGGGTAAAATTACCTGGTTCTTCCCTGTGATGGTCTCCATAGTTGCATCACTCTTTGACTCATGAGAAGGTGGGTCAGCAGATGGAACCTCTTGCTCTTCAGTACCACACCTTGGTTGTCTTATAGACTCATAAGAGTGTGGTGGAGCAATTTTATTGGTTCCCAACCCACCTTTGTTTTGGTAACAAAGTTTTTATTGAGAGGATGATGCAAGAATGGCTTGGAAGTTTTGCTCAGAAATAGCACACTTCCTGGCTTGAGCCTCAGCTGTGACAAGCTGGGCTTGAGCCTCAGATAATTTGGATATTAAATCCTTTATTTGAGTCTATAGTTTGTGTTTAATGTTTTAATGTAAGGCCCCGTTCCCGGGACGCTCACAGCTGGTTAATCATTGCTCATAAAACTTATAATTACATTTAACTTTCATAAACAACACAGCAGAATCATCAAAATAAACATCTTATTTCATTACAAATGCTTTTGCAAGTTAATACAATCATTCGTTTCAAAACCTCGTTCGTTCGCATTACAATGCAAAAACATTAAACAAAAGAATGCCATCCAATGAGCTATATAGCCGCCCTGTTCCATCCCCAGCAACATTACCTGCCAACTGGAAACACATAAAAGTCAGCGTTGCTGAGTGAGTTCTAGTTTTATAATAAAACATACTTTTCTTTCATTAAAACCGTTCTTTACTTTTGCATGTGATCATACATCATACGTACACATAGATAATATCATTATTATCTTCACATTCATCCATTAACTTTCTGATAGGATCGGATCTAGTTTGATCAATTAGATTAAGATTTCCAGCGGAATATAACAAGAATTAGACAAAATTTAAGCAAGAATAGTATGAATATTCAATCAAACAATGACGATTATAGAGAGAGAGTTTTTCTGCAAATGGAATATTTTCATTCACGCAAAAGCTTCGGTTGCAAACAATTAGGTCAACATTCCTTTTATAAAGGAATGTGACGTCAGCTGATGTCACTTGATAGTGACATCTAACTGATTTATACAAACAACTGAAAGTAAATTAAACTACTGAAGATGTCCACAACAACTGAGGACACCTTCACAAAAAGGCTAAGTACAAGCTATAGTTACAACTACTGAAGTTATAACATCTGAAGTGTAAGAACTTCAGATGTTTTACATAAAATAAAACTACTGAAAAGTAAACCATTACAACTACTGAAAAGAACTACTTCAGCTGTTGTGACAACTTCTGAGAACTTGGTCTTCAGACTTTGTCTTCACCTATTGTCTTCAGACCTTATCTTCAGACTTTGTCTTCAGCTATTGTCTTCAGACTTTGTCTTCAGACGATGTAGACCACTTCAGTTGTTATGATGTCTGTGGGACTTAAAGGTTTTTCTGAACTGGCTCATTGGTTCTTTTGGTCCAACAAACTCCCCCTGAACCAATGCAGCCAAAACCTTTAAGATTATTGAAATCCCACTTATTGGCAGAAACATTTTCTGGATCAGTTCAGAAATCACCAAAATAAGCTCAGGCCAGGGAAGAGGTTTCAAAAAGTTTGATTGGCAAAGGACAAATGGGAACTCTGTATTGGGGAATTTGGACACAGAGCTGTTACCCCATTCATGAGACCTACTTCCCAATGATGAGTCTGTAAGACTCTCTGACATAGGCCTCAAGTAGAACAACTTTTTCTTCCATTGTGAGTTTTTTAGCTTCACTTTCAAAGAAGAACTCAGGCCCATAATACTCTGATAAGTATTTAACATTCTTTCCATTCTTTAACTCCACAGTAGTTATTTCTCTGTATGCAAACTCATCAGGATGAGTACCTTCAAGTAACAACTGGAGCTATTTCTTCTTATTTCTTCAAGCTTCTTGTAGATCAACCCCTTCTTCACCATTTTGTTTTCTAGTAAAGTTTGTGGAGTCATCTTAGACTTGTAAGCTCTCTTGAAGTCATCAAGGATTTCCCAGGGTGACACTACAATGGCCAGCATTATCACAGCATCTACAATCTTCTTCACTTGGTCATTGTATCGACTTGGATTATTCTTTCTATGAATTCTGTCACTTACTCTGGGGTCAGGCCAAATTCTCACTCTCTCTTTCTGATATTGAAATGTGAATCTGAGAGTATACAACCTCTGAGCATGTTTCTTCATAGCTTGTATGGATGAAGACTTAGGAAACTCTTTATCAACCATCCTTAACAGCTGCTCATCATGTTGTTTTTGCTGTTCTTCTTCTTCAATTTTCACTTTTACCATTTGCCTTTGGATGTCAGGTGTGATTGTTGTTGGTTGACTTCTAGGCTCAGGCATCTTTATTTTAAGAACAGCAGAGATTGGCAGACTATCATCCTCATCATCATCTTCTTCTTCTTCCATCCTCAACACCCTTCTCTTCCTCTTGGGTGCATCATTGGTGGTTGTTTGAGTAGGTTTCTTGGGTAAAGGAGTTGGTCTTGAGGGTTGTGAAGTTGGTTGTTTTGGTATGGGAGATTGTAAAGGCTGCTCTATCATCTTGGTTGTGAGGGAGGCTTTGGATAACTTTGCCATATCAGACCTTTTCCCAGCACCGGCTTCATCAAGAGCTTCTATGATCAATCCTTTGTTGAATGCTTCAAGAGCACATATTTTGGTGGTTATCTCCAAAATACTGTCTCTGGACCATGACTTCACTTCAATGATTGGTCTTCCCAAATGTTTTGATAAGAATCTTATCATAGCTTCCAGCCTTTCCCTTTCTTTCTCATTACAACTGGCCCATCTATGCTCAATCTCTTGAATCTCTAGCCGTCTAATCTCAGAGTCAAGTTTGGCTGTGTCAAAACCTTGTCTGAAGAGTTGATCAATGATCTTATCGAGAGATCTGCTATTTCTCATCAGCTACTTTGTTCAGTTCTTCTAACTTTTTCTCATCTTCAGTCTGTTCAGCACTTTTCTTTCTCTTGTAAGTGATCATCTCCTTTTCTTTCTTCTCTTTTGCTTCTTCCTCTTCAACTCTCTTTCTTTTGTCTTCTTTCACTGACTTAGACTCCCCCTTTTTGGGTGCATTGGGTTCAGGGGTTTGAATGTCAGAAAGTCTCTTAGAAACAGCATCATCAACTAGGTTTTGAAGATTTGAGGAAAGCCTATAATCAATGGCTTGATGCATAATGTTAGTGATGATGGGAGTGATGAGAGGTATAGATGATTGAAAGGCAGCGACCATTTGCTCAGAGGGGTTCTGTCCCTGAGAAATGGTACCTGAAACAGAGGCTGGTGGCATAGTTTTTGGGAGTGGCTCAGTGTTTGGGAGAGCTTCAAAAGAAGCTGCCATCTGTGGGTGAATTTGGGCAGATGGACTTGATTCTTGAGACAATTAGGTAAGCAGTTCTTGTAGTCTGCATATCTCAGCCTCAAGAATGGTGTTTTGGGCTAGAACATCAAAGAAAAAGCCCAGGTCATCATCAGTCTTTTCTGAATCATCTGACCTCCTGATTAAATCAGGATGAACATGTGCTGAGTGTAGATCAGTATTCACATGTGCCCCTATTTCTTGGAACTGGGGACTTCTTGCCTCAGGATTATGTCCTTCATTGGCAGTTGCCTCTGGTGAGGTCTTAGAAATGATACCACCTTCATCCTGTTCATGTGCTGAAACAGGAGAAGAGGTAGCCTCACCAGATGTTTGAATCTCCTCCTCTACACCGGGAGATTGAACTTTGTAATCCCTGTGCTGTGGGTTATCAGCCACATTATAATCCTCTCCCTTAACTGTTGAGGTTTTCCTAGTGGTAATAGGTTTCTGGGGAGGGGTAGAGGAATGCAGTTGAGTCAGCACTTGTGCAATAACCGCAGTTGGGCTTGTAGGGGTGGTTTCAGTGGGAGATAAGGGTGAAAAAGATTGCACCTGGGGTGAATGGTGCTCTTCAATGGCAATCTTCTCAAGTGAGATAGATTCCAGTAATGTGGTTTCCCCATTTTTGGTTGCATCAGGATCCTGTTGAGAGGATACCTGAGCGGTTCGCTCGTAGAGTCTTGGAAACTACAAGGGGATTACTACCAGTAGTTTCATCCTGCCTTTGTGTTGCAGGAGCATCATCAGGGGACTCAACTCCCTGAGTAGCCTTTTTGGTTTGTTTGGATTTTGGTTTGGAGGGGACTTTAGATCTGGAGGTGGAGGCTGTGGGTTCCCTCTGCTTGGGTTTTAGCAGTTTGGCAGCCTCTTTGAGTTGTGGGTTAGAGTTGTGCCTGGAGTATACCTCAGGCAAAACTGCCATAGCAGGGACTCCAAGGCCAACAAGGCCATTAGATTTTAATTGATTAATGATTAAGGCCATAAGAAACCTTGGATATAATATCCATCTGTTAGCCACAGGTTTCATTGCCAGATCTTTTAATTCCAAAAATATAATTTCAGAAAAATTTAAGCTTTGGCGTTCAAGGATAGAATACAATACCTGTTGCCACCTTGATGACATTTGATCCCATGAAGAGGTTTTGGGGGCAAGGCAGACATTGATCATATGAAAGATTAGGCGTTCAGCATCATGAAAGTGCTTCTTCATAATGGTGGTAGCACTTAGGTCGCCCTCATATCCATGGTTGATGAATGATAAATCAATGGTGCCTTTGGGATATTTGGTGACAAAAGTGGCATCATTCAGATCTAGGGTTTGGCGAATGATATCAGGAGTGATGACCACCTTCTTCTGGTTGACAAACGACTGGAGAGTGATCGAGTCATCATTCTCACCAGTATGGACAGTGACATTTGTCCAGAATTGGCGAAGGGTATCGGGATAGATGGTTGGATTCAGAAGAAAAGCGGTTTGATACTGGGAATCAACCATCAGATCAATGGCAGCATCAAACTTAGTCCAAAAGGCTGATTTTGTGAGGTAGGCAACACAGTTGTGTCGTGGTTTGATTTGCATGGTCGCCATTAATGGAAGATGAAAGTTTCGAAAACGACTTATGAAAAGTTTGAAGTTAGGGTTAGGTATTTATAGGTTATGAAGCGGCTGAAAGAAAACAACTGAAAGTTTTGGTGTGAGTCATCAGTTGTTAGAAAACGACTGAAGACATGGTTTGAACTTTCAGATGTTATAAACAACTGAAGACTTGGTGTTAGTCATCAGTAGTTTGAAACTACTGAAGACTTGGTTTTGGCTTCAGTTGTTGAGAAATGAAACAGCAGATGTTTAAAACAATTGAAGAGCAAAATTTTTCATCAGTTGTTGTCGTCAATTCACATATCTCAGTTGTTTTATTGACCTTAACACTTACTCAGCAGATTATCTGATTTTCAGATGTTTCATTGGTCATCAGTACTTATCTGTTAGAACAGACATCAGTAGTTGTAACTACATCAGTACTTTTCAACAAATAAAGTACTTCAGTACTTTTAAGTAATTTAGTCTTCAGTAGTTATGAAAACTGCTGAAGATAAAATAACTTATCAGTACTTATTTTTTACAGCTGTATACTAATGCTCATCAGTACTTGTTAACTGAGAGCATCAGTAGTTGTCAAATTATTCTAGCTGCAGCATACCAAGCCTTAGCACAAGATTTTGGAAAGTTGCACTGTCCAAAGGCTTAGTAAATATATCTGCAAGCTCATCAGCACTAGGAACAAACTTTGGATCAATCAGACCTTTTTCATAACAATCCCTGATAAAATGATGTCTGATCTCAATATGTTTGGTTCTAGAATGCTGGACAGGATTCTTAACAATACAAAGAGCTGAAGCACTATCCATTAGTAAAGGAGTCTTAGTCTCTGTAATGTCATAATCCAGTAATTGATTTTGAAGCCAGAGTACCTGAGATGTACAACTTGCAGCAGCAATGTACTCTGCTTCAGCAGTGGATGTAGCAACTGAAGTTTGTTTCTTACTCTGCCAAGAAACTAAACAATTGCCTAGAAATTGGCATCCACCAGAGGTTGATTTTCTGGTTAATTACACCCTGCATAGTCACTATCAGAGAAGGCAACTAATTTGCAAGAGTGCCCAGTGGAATACCAAAGTCCTAGAGATTGAGTTCCTTGCAAGTATCTAAAGATCCTTTTGACTGCAATCATATGGGATTCTTTAGGTGCAGCCTGAAATCTAGCACAGACACAAGTTGCAAACATAATGTCTGGTCTAGAAGCTGTAAGGTACATCAAGGAACCAATCATACATCTGTAAAGAGTTTCATCAACTGCTTTACCTTTCTGATCAGCATCCAGTTGTGTGGTGCTGCACATAGGAGTAGAACAGGACTTACAATTTTGTAAATCAAACTTTTTCAACAAATCCTTTGTGTATTTTGACTGATGAATGAAAGTTCCATCAGCCATTTGTTTGATTTGCAAACCCAGAAAGAACTGTAATTCTCCCATGGCACTCATTTCAAACTTTTGTTGCATCAACTTAGTAAAGGCATCACACAACTGTGGATCAGAAGATGCAAAAATAATATCATCTACATAAATTTGAACAAGGAGCTTATGCATGCCTACTTTCTTAATGAACAAAGTTTTATCTATGGAGCCTCTAGTGAAATTATTTTGAAGAAGAAAGTTAGATAGTGTTTCATACCAGGCTCTGGGAGCTTGTTTTAACCCATAAAGAGCCTTATCAAGCTTATACACCCAATCTGGATGTTTATGATCTTCAAAACCTGGTGGTTGACACACATAAACCTCTTCTTTTATTTTACCATATAAAAATGCACTTTTGACATCCATTTGAAAAACTTTAAGGTTATGGAAAGCAACATAAGCTAAGAACAATCTGATTGCCTCCAGTCTGGCTACAGGGGCAAAGGTTTCATCATAATCAATACCTTCTTCTTGTGAAAACCCCTGTACAACCAGTCTGGCCTTGTTCTTGACAATTTGACCTTTTTCATCAGTTTTATTCCTAAACACCCATTTAGTGCCTATTGCACACTTACCTTGGGGTAGAGGAACCAGTTCCCACACTTGCTGCTTTTGAAACTAAAGAAGCTCAAGTTGCATGGCTTCAACCCATCCATTGTCTCTTAATGCAATATGATAGTTCTTTGGCTCTTGCTGACTGATGAAGAGAGCATAAAGGCAAAAATTGGACAATTGACTTCTAGTTGAAACACCAGCATTGATGTCACCAATGATCTGAGACATGGGGTGATTCTTCAGTTCTTGGTACTCAATAATATCTGTGCAAGTGTTTGTAGGAGATTCAGCAGCAACAGATGTTGATTCAGACTCTTGAAACCTAAAATGAGATGGCAGTTCAAATGAAGTAGAGGAGTCAGAGATTTCATCAGCATTTGTTGTGGATGGAACTGCTGAAGCTACAGGAACATCAAGTATAGTAGACACAGGCAGGTGATCACTACAACTTGCATTTATACCACCAGATGGAGATGATGGATCCTTAGAGTCTGCAACAGATGGAGACTGATATGGAACATATTGCAGTATGTCCAAATCAAATAACTCCATAGGGTTTTGTGGAATTTTGTCTTTTGGAGATTCATTAAACTTTACATGCAAAGTTTCTTCAACTATCTTTGTTCTGCAATTAAAAACTCTATATGCCTTGCAAGTAGATGAATACCCAACAAAGTACCCTGCATCCACCTTTGATTCAAACTTCTGAAGTGGATTCTTTGTGTTAAGAATATAACAGGGACACCCAAATGCTCTAAAAAATGAAATCAGAGGGGCCAACTGATGTAACAACTCATAAGGAGTCTTCATCAACCTTTGATTTACTAACACTCTATTTTGCACATAGCAAGCTGTGTTGACAGCTTCAGCCCAAAAGGTTAGTGGCAAACCAGAATCAGCCAACATTGTCCTTGTGGCTTCAATAAGGGTCCTGTTCTTTCTCTCCACCACTCCATTTTGTTCAGGAGTTCTTTGAATGCTATATTGCCTCTTGATCCCCTTAGATAAATAGAATTCATCAAGAGTGTGGTTTCTAAATTATGTGCCATTATCACTTCTCACACACCTGACTGGAAGTGAATACTGCTTTTCCACATACAACACAAAGTAGATGATGATTTTAGCAGCCTTATCTTTTGAATGTAAGAAGAAAGTCCATACAAATCTGGAATAATCATCCACAATTACCAGACAGTATTTTTTCTTTGCCATGCTCATCACTCTTACTGGACCAAAAAGATCCATATGCAGTAATTGCAAGCAGGCAGTGACTTTGGTTCTTCTATTGGAGGGAATGATACTTTGTGTTGCTTTCCTTTTAAACAAGCAGAACAGTTGTCATCACATTTGAACTCCTTTAATGGCAGACCTCTCACTAAACCATGATGAATAAGCTGGTTCATGTTTTTAAGATTCACATGACCAAGCCTTCTATGTCATAGTTCAGATTCCTGAGGAGAGGCCTTGGAGAACAGACATGGATGGCCTTTTAGATCAATTTTCTTTGATAAATCTAAGGCATATACTCTTCCAATCCTGTTGGCCTTCAGGAGAGTATATTCATCCAATATCTTGTCAATCATTTTCAGAACTTTGGAAGACAGAATCCGACAGTTCTGACTAGTGAAAAGTGCAACATGCCCTTTATCACACATTTGACTGACACTCAACAAGTTGTACTTGAGATTCTCCACATGGTTAACATCATCAAATCTTATCTCACCATTTGACACAAAGCCTTTGCCGATGATGTAACCCTTAGCATCATTACCAAAAGAAACAAATCCCTTCTTTCCTTGAGAGTAGTCATGAAGAAGAGAACTGCTCCCTGTCATATGCATAGATCCTCCACTGTCCACATACCAGATGCTTCTTTGGCATGCTGAAGAACCCTGCATTTGTCACAAGAAATTAGTTAGCTTTTGAGACCCAAACCATTTTGGTTTTGGGTCTGTTCTCATCAATAGATTTTAGACTAACTGATTTGTCATGATTAACAGCCTTTGAAGGTGAAGATGGTGCTGAAAAGAATTCCTTTGATTTTGTCTTAGTTGTCCTTTTCAGTGGTTTAATCACAGATACATCTAATTGGTTAACTCTCCCCAACAGATGTTGAACCATCATAACAAGTTGTGTCTGATTGGTAGTCAAAGCCTTCAGTTCAGCTGACACATCAGTACTTGTTTTTGATTTGTTCCTGTGACTCACCATATCCTCCTTTTTGAAAGACACAGACTTAGTCTGATGTTTTGATATTCCATGAGGAATACTTTCAGCTGCTTTGTTATAAACCCCTTCCTTCTTTTTTGATTTTTGTAAAAACTTTGGGTTTTCAGATTGAGATGTTTGTGGTACAAACTTGGTTTTAAATTCATCTTTCATTTTATGAATTTTCTTTTTAATGACTTTATCTTTGTTGAATTTTGAACCCATTTTATACCAACATTCATCAGTGAGATGATTGAATAGACCACATATTTCACATGGCTTTTTCTTCATCTTTTGTTGATCAACTGCTGAAGAAGATGAAACTACTGAAGGTATGTTCTTCAGTACTTTCTTCCTCTTAGTACTTATGGTAAGTACTGAAGGATTTGTAACAACTGAAGATTTGTTCTTCAGAAGTTTTCTATCAGTACTTTTGGATTTCCTGATAGACTTTTCAGCAGTTGTCAAACCATGTTTGTTTTCATTTGGTTTGAAATGCTCTTCAGGTGTTGTGACTTGCCCTTCAGTACTTTTAATACTTTGTGGGACAACACCTGAAGTGCTCAGTTTTTCTTTGATCATGTGTTTATCAGCAGTGAGATCATCAGCAAATTGATTAGCTGAGGTACTAATACTGACTTCATCCTCTGATTTTGAATTATCACTTGAAGATGAGACACATGATGATGTGGTTTGGGAATTGCTTTCACCTTCATATTTTACTTCTAGCTTAGTAAAATCTGTAGGAGGTATAGTGTGATTATACCCAATCCTAAACTTCACATTTGAAGCTGTTTGCTTGCTGAGAAGCATTTCAAACCCCTTGCAGAATGTTACCCAACGTTCACAATTTACTTGAGTAGCTGCAAGTGTTTCCTTAAGATTCTTATGATTCTCCAAAATGACCTCTACCTTTGCCTTTTCATCAGTAATTTGGCATTTTAATTTGTAAATCTCCTCATCTTTTTCTTTTAAGACAGACTCAAACTCAGCTTTTCTTTTGGAAATCACTTTCTCTAGGTCAAGATTTTGATTAATTAAGGCTACATTTGCTTCCCTAATTGATATAAAAGCATCTATGCATGACTCAGAACATAACTTGGCCTTAGCTTCAGAAGATACCTGTGGTACCTGTGATGATGAAGCATTTCCATTAGTAGACTCCAGGGCCATAAAAGCAAGATTTCCAAAAGGATTTTCACCACCATGTTGACCAGCATCAGAGAACAATTGTTCAAAATAACCAGAAATATCATCTAGTAAGATGCTCCAGTCAACAACCTCAGGTGTGAAAAAGCTTTGATGTGATTGAGATTGAGATTGTTGATTTGATTGTGATGGTTGAGGATCAGGTAAAGCATGTGGTTGTTGAGTTATGGGTATAGGAACCTGACTAGACTGAGGCATGTAAAAATATGGATAAGGATATGGCATTGGACCTTGAGGAAAAAAAAACAGGAGATGATTGAATTTGTAAATGATAATCAGAACTGGTAGAATGTTGCCCTTTGTTTTGTGAGCTATTGCTTGGAAAGGTCATAAAGGGTGCAGAAGAGTTAGATCCAGATGATCTACACTCTCTTGCAAAATGTCCAAGTCTATGGCACTTGTGACACCTCAATTTGCTCTTATCAAAACCAACTTTGGTTTTTCCAGAGAGACCAGGGAATTTTCTACCTGTCCTTTTGTAAAAATTTTTAGATCTGATATTGATTAATGCCATTTGGCTCAAAATATCCATCTCTTCCGGATCATCATCAGCAATTCCTTTCAAATCATCCATTAAAAAGCACAAATTATCAATACTACACCCTGAATTACCATCAATACCAACAAAAGCATGATCTCCACTGTTTGAAGAGAAATCTATATGCTCATCATAAGAACTTTCTGATGCAGCATATTTTGACTCATGACCAACCAGAGCAGTATTCCCTGGTACAAAATCATCAGTGAGCTTCCCAGATGAAGCCAGTTTCCTTTTCTGTTCTATCTCTCTTTCAAATGCTAAAAGTTTCCCATGAAGTTGGGTAAGAGATAGATTATCCAGATTTGCATTGGAGCGTAGGACAATAGTATATGTGTCCCATCTCTCAGGCAGGGATCTGAGGAATCTGTTGTTCATCTGACTGTTTGTATATTCATGTTGAACCATTTTTAGCTCAGATATCAAACAGGAACATCGCTCAAACTGTTGAGTCAGTGACTCACCCTTTCTATGAGAGAATGTCTCATATTGTTGGGCAAGGATCTCTCTATTGTTTGCTAAGACCTCATCAGTTCCTCCAAATTGTTCTTTTAGAGCAACCCAGAGATCATGAGCAGTTTCATGATGCATAAGTCCAGAATAGATTTCATTAGGCAGTGCCATGGCCAGAATTCCATGGGCTTTAGCATCAATTTCAAACAGTTTCAGATCTTCATCTGAGTATTGCTCCTTCTTCTTCGGAACCATCTCATTGGTTTCCGGATTACTCACCATAGGCTTATATGGTCCATGAACCATAGACTTCCAACAACCTGAACTGTTAACAGACAGGTGATGGAACATTCGGTGTTGCCATATGTTATACTCACTCCTAACAAGCATCGGAGGCTTTGTTGAGGAGCCAGTATTGTGAGGATCATTGATTGATGTAGTCATTTTCACCAATTCAAACAGGTTCAATGAAATTTTAATAAATCTAGCTCAAAAACTCAACAACACAGTTTGAAACAAGACGAATCTCAAATTAATTCACCGGAAGCAACAGAAAAACAAACTCTATAACCAATTCTTGCATATTTGCTAATTCGATCAAACTTAGATATCAAAAGAGCAGTTTCAATGATCAATTGTTAAATCGATCAATGATTAACCAGCTCTGATACCATTTGATAGGATCGGATCTAGTTTGATCAATTAGATTATGATTTGCAGCGGAATATAACAAGAATTAGACAAAATTTAAGCAAGAATAGTATGAATATTCAATCAAACAGTGACGATTATAGAGAGAGAGTTTTTCTGCAAATGGAATATTTTCATTCACGCAAAAGCTTTGGTTGCAAAACAATTAGGTCAACATTCCTTTATAAAGGAATGTGACGTCAGCTGATGTCACTTGATAGTGACATCTAACTGATTTATACAAACAACTGAAAGTAAACTAAACTACTGAAGATGTCCACAACAACTGAGGACACCTTCACAAAAAGGCTAAGTACAAGCTATAATTACAACTACTGAAGTTATAACATCTGAAGTGTAAGAACTTCAGATGTTTTGCATAAAATAAAACTACTGAAAACAAACTACTGAAAAGTAAACCATCACAACTACTGAAAAGAACTACTTCAGCTGTTGTGACAACTTCTGAGAACTTGGTCTTCAGACTTTGTCTTCAGCTATTGTCTTCAGACCTTATCTTCAGACTTTGTCTTCAGCTATTGTCTTCAGACTTTGTCTTCAGACGATGTAGACCACTTCAGTTGTTATGATGTCTGTGGGACTTAAAGTTTTTCTGATCTGGCTCATTGGTTCTTTTGGTCCAACACTTTCATTCGTTCGTTCATCATTACATCTTTTCTTTCCGTCAAAACCATGAACTTTTACCCTTCCGTCCGTTGGTACTGGGCCGAAGCCTATCATAGACCTTCCATCACGGTGCACAGCACCCATGGCCATAGTACCGAAGGTAAAAATTCAGGTATACCATTGTCATGCGCTATACCCTTCCGTCAGCTGGTACTGGGCCGAAGCCTATCATAGACCTTCCATCACGGTGCACAGCACCCATGGCCACAGTACCGAAGGCAAGCAACAATGGTTCTATACAAATGGTCAATCACAAAGAAGGACCCCGATGTGCATCCTTCTAGGGTAGCTAACCCACACACCGTTGGGCTAACACCCTACAATGGGGCGTGTCCCGACATCCAAGGCTTGCAAGACTTTTGTTACATTCCATCGTTCATTGATGCATGCATTCATTCATCATGTTCCTCTTTCATTATCTTCCACTTTACGTTACATAATACTTTCAGTTCATTCATTAACATTCCACGTAAAGCCAAGGGAAAATAATCATACATAGTAATAAGGAACATCAACATACACAGTCAACATCATCATACATGGCATCATCATACATACACAACATACATCATGCATAATCATACAACATCATACATCATCATCATCATGCCTAACATAACCTCTATGGTCTCAAAAGTCAACTTACATGAACTACCGGGAACCCTCCACGTCAAAACTTACATCTGCACTTTCCCCCGAAAGTCAGTAAATAAACTATGTTCTTTCGGGCGTATGAGCCCTACTTGGGCGTATGGACACCTTCCAGTCGCATGGCCTCCCAGGCGACTGAACACTTAGGCGAATGGGCATTAGGCGAATGGACCCTATGCAAATGGACCTATGCGGATGGACCTATGGGCGAATGGACACCTATGCGTATGGACTCTCAGTCGCATAGCTTTCATGCGTATGGCATTCATTCGCATGACTTCAGGCGTATGGGCTTCAGTCGCATACCCTTCGTGCGTATGAACCTCAGTCGCATGGCCTCCAGGCGCATGGACCTCAGTCGCATAACCTTCAATCGCATACCTTACAGGCGCATGAACTTCAATCGTATGACTTCCATGCGTATGGACCTCAGTCGCATGGCAGTCATGCACATGGACCTCAGTCGCATGCCTTTCGGCCGTATGGCCTCCAGTCGTATCCCATTCGGTCGCCTAGCCCTAACTGATGCAGAATGCAGTTCATCCCGAACCCAATCTGCCATTTTCGGCCTCCAAGCTCTCCCAAACTCGTTCTAAGCCCAAATCAACCATCCTAAACCTTAGAAACACATACCACAACACCATTCAAGCACACACAAGCCCGAAAACAAAACCCATTCGAATCACACACAAACACATACACACGGGTTCAACACACACACTTCAAAAACAGGTTTTAAGATGTGTTCCAGCCCCAAATCAGTTGGAAACGTGTAAAAGAGGGGTCCTAGAACTCACACAAACAACCCCGACGAATAGAGCTTCGATCCAACCCGCTAAACTTCAACTTTCACGCCCGAATCCACGAAAACCAAGCTTTTTCCCCTTGTTTTTCTCCCTTTCTTCTCTCTATAGCTGAAAATGGTGAGTGTGGGGGAGGGTGTGGGCTGCCTTCCCCCTCTTATACCCCCACTGGTATAAGTTTTTCCCGTTTGGCAAGTTTGGTCCCTCGACTTTGGACTTTATTTCTTTTTTCTTCTTTCGTCGGCTTTAAAGAAAATATCCGGGTGTTACATTTAATAAGGACACAGTTTTCTCCAACTCCTTAATTTTTCTTTGATAGTCAGATTCAACCCTTTTAAAATCAGATTTTAAAACATTTAAAGACTCAATATCGGATTTAATCTCCATATTGTAGTCCTGATACAATTTAACCTTAGCAATACAGGCAGGGGTATAGAGATGTTCATATACCTTATTGTCATTTGTTCCGGCCATAAGTGCTTGAGCAGGAGTCACATCTGGTACCATGAAGCTCCAGTCAACTTCTTGAGCCACTGCAGCTGTCTCTGTTGACTTTCCAGTGGGCTTTGGTGTAGAGGGATGAGTGGAGGCCTGTGGGGTTCCCGGATTAGACTTGGGATCCTTGCATTCCCTTGCAAAATGACCAAGTTGGTTACAGTTGTAACATTTGGCCTTGGTTTTGTCAAACCCAAATTTGTTGTTGATTGGGTTCTAGGGAAATTGCCTTCCAGTTCTCTTGAAGAACTTCTTTGCTCTGTAGGTTAAGAGATCCATTTGTTGGACTATGTCCACATATTCCACGTCATCTGGGCTAAAGTACTCTAGATCATCAAAGCAATACTGATAGTCACTAGAATGTCCACTTCCTGAGACAAAAGTGCAGCTGTCCTGAAAGGAACTTTGCTGAGTTTGTAGAGAACTTGGAGTCTCAGGAAATGTGATGTATGGCCCAGAAGAACAGGATGGCTGCTGGGTGTAAGTCAGGTACTGTTGAGGTTGGGAGGGTTCTGAGCCTTCAGCAACCATTAAAGCGTTGTTAGCAGGAAGACTCAAGGGTCTGCTTGTCTGATGACCTCTCTTATTCTCCATTTCCAAACGGTATCCATCAAGGATGCCATAGAGTTCGGTCATGGTGAGGGTGTTCAAATTTTCTGTTCTCTTGATGGAGACACAGTAGAATGTCCACTCATTGGGGAGTGCACTCATGAACTTTCTTGTGAGGTCTCTAAGTTCAAGAGCAATTCCCACAGACTGAAGGGAAGAAATGAGGTCCATGTACCTGAAGTATTGCTGGCTGAGGGTCTCTCCAGCAATGTATATGAAGTTCTCGTACTGTTGCTTCAGTGAGTCCTTCTTGGAGTCATTTGAGCTGGAGTACATGTGAGCAAGTGCATCAAACAGTTCTTTGGCTGACTTGCAATGCTCAAACCCTACCATGATGGAGTTGGGAATTGCAGTCATGAGAACAGCCATAGCATTGCTGTCATCCAGCTTCTTCCGGTCCTCATCAGAGTAGTCTTCAACTGCTTTCTCTATCATGGCATCGTTTCCACCAGCCACCTTTGGCTTATACGGGCAATTGACAATAGATTGCCACATCTTGCTGTCTTGATACCTGATGAAGCCTTCCATGCGTCTGCTCCATGACCTGAAGTTTTCAGGGGTGATGATGGGTGCTTTAGTCATCGTCCCCATCTCTACTTCAGACTTGTTGAGGGCCATTTTGAGTGTGGTGTAAGGAGGAGTGAAAAACAGGTTGATTAGGATGGTTAGATCTCACAATCAAGAGCCTACAAAGCTCTGATACCAATTGCAGGATCGGGTTTTATCACTTAACACTTGGATTTAAACTCACTTATACTACACTCAAATCAGATGAAGTAGAATCTCTTCTAAGAGTTGATAATAATATAATAAGTAGCAAAGAACACAAGAGAATAATTTTCAAGGCATTTGTATATATTACTTCTCAACTCAAAGTATTACAAGACTCTTACAAGCATGAAACAAGAGTTACAATGAGAAACTATATATACTAGATCCTACAGCCGGATATACTTTGATACCAGCTGAAAACCTAAGACTAAAACATATACTAGAATGCTAAAGTTAAGGTATCTTAGATAAAGTATTATCTAAGATATGGTAGTCATGACATGTCCATGACTTACCTTTTGTCACCAACTAAAGTTGGCAACTGTACTAACTGATAAAGGGTAAACAGTGGAATAAAGTATGGTCAACTACATGGCTTTTGAGAAAACGCCATGCAGTATCTCAGAGGTCTACAGCGGAGTGTCAGAGAGACCATACTTATGTCCAGTGGATAATAGTAGTGTCTTCCGAAGGTAAGTTGGCTTCGGAAGAACAAGTTCTTCCAAAGCTACTTATACTTCGGAAGAGGCTTCTATACTTCCGAGGCTTGAGGACTTCTTTCATACTTCGGAAGTTGACTTCTGATCTTTCACTCTAAGTCTTGATATTCGGAAGTGAATACTTTGTCTTCGAAAGTTGGAGTTTTCCTACGGAAGTTGATCTTACACTTTGTCTTCGGAAGAACTCCTTTTCCTTCGGAAGTTCCACACTTAACTTCGGAAGTCCTTTATTAGTTGCACCAAAATAGTCTAAGTGATTTGGTTTTGGTTGCACCAGCCTTTCTAGATCCAACAGGGATGACACTCATCCTCTCAAGAATATCCCAATCATCATCTTCATGGTTCAAGGTGAATGTTCCTACACTTGTGGAATTTACATCTCTTGCATCCTCCAGTGATAACCCATCATAGAAGGCTGAAATCAACTCCCACTTAGCTATGCCATGATATGGACAAGTCCTTAGCATTTCTTTAAACCGGTGAAAAGCTTCATGGAATTGTTCACCTGCTTGTTGTGTAAATCCTCGAATGGCTCGCCTTGCATCACTTGTCCTTTGCGAAGTATAGTATTCATCCTAGAATTGTTGTTGCATTGAACCCATGTGTGGATGCTTGCGAATGGTAGAGATAGGAACCATTGTTTGGCCTTGTCTTTAAGGGTGAATTGGAATAGGACCAATTTAACTTCATCCGGTGAAAAGCCTTGTCCACCAATGGTACTACTTGATGCCTCAAATTTGGATATGTGTAAGTAGGGTTCTTCGGTTGACATACCATGGAATTGAGGGAGAATTCCCAAACATTGTGGGCGGACTTCAAAATCTCGCCCCCATTGTGTTGGTGAGAGTCTAAGGCTGGTAAAATAGGTACATGTTTAGACACGATAAGACCTGTTTAGCAAAAAATGCACTATGCATTTTTTTAAATTTTTTAAAATAATTAAAATTAGGAGTCTTGGATTTATCATTTCTTCTTCTTGATACCTAAAACATATAACTGTCACACTCAAACCACCAAATCTAAGTGTTAAAGGTGTCGTTTTCATGTTTGATACTTGTGCTAATCGCGTCATCTGTAACCTATTAAACACGATTTTCCAGCCCTAGGTGAGACTATAGGAGATGAATTGATAGCAATGGCGGGAAGAAAGTGACTATCCACACCATGTGCTACTACATATTGTTGTGCTCCCAGATTGGCAGGTATGCCATTAAATGGTTGACCTCTAATGTTCTTGCGAATGGGTGGTTGAGCATAGTCACCCTAATGAGGGTTTTGATATTCTGGTTGGTTTCCATAATCCTCAAAGTCATGTTGGTTTGGTCCACCCATGTTTACTTGATCTTTAATCCAATCTTCCACATGATTAGTATGGTGACTACCTTCAACTGAAAACCGGTCCTCATTGCTATGATGACTCTCTTCCACGTCAAGCTGAGATAACGGATCCAAACATTAGGTGCTGGTTGGAACTTTATGGGAGGAGGTTGGTGTTGCACCCCTTGATTTACAGGGATCGGCCCCTAGGGTTGAGGTTGCACTGGTTGTGGTTGAGGTGGAGGATCATCAGGTGGAGGAAACACAGGGAATGGGATGTCTCCCAAGGGTTGGTTGGGTTGTGGCCCTCCTTGGTTTTCTGGATTATTCATTCTTCTTGCTTGGTTACTTTCGGGAGTTTTTGAAAGCCTATTGAAAATCCGTTGAGCTGTTGCTGAAGATGTACCTTCTTTAGATCTTGTTTGACCACGAAGTTGAGAAATCCTTGAAGTTGATGATTTGTGAAACACACGATTTCCTCTTAAAGTCTTCTCAATTTCTGGATCAAAGTGCAATGGTGAGGTCCTTCCTGAAAATCTTGTATGCATTAACTTAATGGTCACCTGCAAACAAGAAAACACAAATAACTCGCGTAATACTGAACAAAGAAACAAATTAAAATGAAAAATAGAAAAGTAAAATATTTTTGGGATTTTGTATTTTTTTAAGAAAAGCAAGTAAAAACGATTAAACACTAAGCGCACTAATTCCCCGACAATGGCGCCATTTTGTCTGGTTATCGAGACTCGATCAAAAACAAGTTATTATTATCGGTCTTAGCTACCTTTAT
Source organism: Flaveria ramosissima (assembly GCA_025215565.1). NCBI lineage: Eukaryota > Viridiplantae > Streptophyta > Magnoliopsida > Asterales > Asteraceae > Flaveria > Flaveria ramosissima. The sequence goes on along the minus strand of CM046044.1, from coordinate 28,841,462 downwards.
TGTGTAAGGGTAAGTAAGGTTGTCTCCATAGGGAATATGTGTAAAGTGTTTAACGATTGTGACTCAACTAACCTAAAGACTCAAACTTTATAATAAAAATTGAAACTTTCGATGAAATAATGAACATAATTGCATAAAGCAAGAAACTTTAAAACTAATTTGATTAAATAATAAGAAACAATCACTTCCGGGTTCCAATTCTACAAGATCAACAATTGGTACTTCTAAATTAGGGTTTGTAAGAAACAATACTTAAAGATCTTAACTTTTGATTAAAGTGATAACAAAGGAACAATCTTTTAAGACTCGTTTATTCATAATGTTACCAATTCACTTATATCACGTTGCCTACTTTTCTTAATGAGCTCACGATGCAAGGAAACCGAAAACTGATAATCAAGCAAACAACTTTATTTATAAGCAAATCGTTTAAATCAACCTAAACATAATGTTTCATTCAATAATCAATGTTCAATACAAAAACCTAATCAAACATACCCATTGTCTCACTTTACAAGAATTGTACTCCCGAAAGCAATCAAGAGAACCTAGCCACGCATCATCTTCGTTGAATCTTCAATCTTGATTTGATTATGATCAATGATGATATGGAAGATGTTAGGAAGCTTGAAAGCACCTAAAATCTCTTTGAAATCACCTATTTTCAGCTGGGAAAAGTTGTTCTTCGACTTGGGGTTGGATATGTTTAAATAAACATGAAGATCCACAAAATCCGGATTGTTGTTGAGGACCGGCGTATCATACGTCCCCATGGGCGTATAATACGCCCAAAGCAGTTCCCATACGCCCAACTTTCTCCTTTTTCGTCCAAATACGCCAACTGATACGGTGCCAATACGTCGCCCGACGTATTATACGCCCAAATCCGGTATATCATACGCCAGTACACCTAAATTATGCCTTTTCTTGTAAATATTTGATGTTTACATATTCAGTCCTTGTAGTTGCGTGTTTTGGTTCTTTTCATCCAAAATAAGCCTCCTTTAGCTCCGAACACCTATAATTCAAAACACAAACAACTTGAACTCGTGCCACCATAATCATGATGTAAAATCAAGCATTTATATCAATTAAACACCAAATTATTGACACGTGATCAGGTTTACCCAAAATGCCCGAGTCCGGAAGTGACTCTATTAAGGCCACTTTCAAATGTTGTAAATATTCGGTTTTAAAGCCGTTATCAGATTTAAATTTTCCGGTGTTAGTCATGTTTACTAAAGCTTCAACAAGCTTATCATCTTCATTATTAGACCACACTCGATAGTTTCTATTGTTGGTTGACATTCTTGTAAAATTTCGAACCAACAAAAATAGCATGACCAACAACCGTGTAACAATTAGTATGCCTATAAATCACATAACAATTATTTAATAATATATCCAACAACCGTGTAACAATTATTATGCCTATAAATCACATAACAATTATTTAATAATATATCCATCCATAAAAAAACATAGCAAACAATAGTTTAATAATCCATGTATTTGTAAAATAAGTTGGTAGCACTCCAAGAATCAAACATGCTTTGGGCTAGATTGTTTCTAAACATTGTCCCCTCGTTTGACGTCGCAATTTGAGTTATATTATCTCCGTCTCCGTTTCCCTCTCCGTCTTCGTTCCCCTCTCCGTCTCTGTCTTCATTTTCATTTTCATCTTCGTCTTCATCTTCAAAATAGATCTATTGGCATTTCTCTCCTTATAAAATTATGGAGACAACACGCCATTATGATCCTATTTGTTTGGTCAATATGATAGTATGAATGGTCTCTCAAAATTCCCCATCTTTTCTTCAATTACCATAACATCTTTCGATAACATTTCTACCATAACATCTTTCGATAACATTTCTTGCAGACAAATGTTTCATGTTGAATAATTGTTTTGGGGTAGTGAGTTGGTGTCCATTACGCCAATCATTAAATGATATCTTTGACCTCTATAAGGAGCGAGAAAACCTTCTCCGTTTGTGTATCCCGCATCTCCCAAATAATAACCTAAAAATACATTGTAGTTAATAAAGACCCAACAACTTAAATTACTAACTTGGTTATATATGCCTGTATGATTATTTATATAAGATTTTACATACCCGGCCTTGAAACTTTCAATCCATGTGGCCAATCAATAGCATCTTGTAGGACTCTACTATAAGCCGCCGACCCTTCCCAACCCGGTAACACAAATATAAATTGCATATCTGGTGAACACACACCTAACACGTTTGTAGCAATCTCTCCCTTTCTTGTTTTGTATTTAGGCTTTTCTTCATTAGGCACTAAGCACTTTATGTATGTTCCATCTAGAGCTCCTAAACAATTCTACAACCGAACAACACAAAAGTATTATAATACATTTATAATTCCTAACATAATTATACCATAAAAGGTTATGATGACTAAATAATACCTTGAACCATTTCCACCTTTGGTCGTATAATTCTCGGGAATAGGCTCGGGTTTCTTGAGCAAACGCATATGCAATCTGATCACTGCATTGCAAACTCGAGAGACACACCTACTAATAGTGTCTCCTGAACGATGAAAACGACATCTCATGACCCGATTCTTGACATTATAAGCGATAACTTGAAGGAAGATGGCTATTTGTTCATCAATGTCCATATTCCTATTTGGTTTTAATCCTCCAAAATTCTTTAGCGTCTCACATAAATTTATGAAACACGATCGATCCATCCTAATTTGGGATATAGTCATACTGTCACTCTCATAAACATGTCTATACAATATTTAATATCGATCTATTTTTGATGAGCGACATCGAATAAGTGTTTTATCATTTATGTATTTGATCATCAACATGTAAACCGAAAGGACAAGCAAAGAAAGTGTTGTAACAAGTTGGTTCCACCATGGCAAAATCAATGTTCATCTCTTTTGTTTACGATTGCGAGTTGTTAAACTAATTCGGGTCATTTTCTAATAATCCACCTGAAATCAATAGCTAATGTCTCAAATTACATGTGACTGATGTTGATAACAAATCGTATGAAGAACAAACAACTTCCCACCAAATCCATATTCCCAAAGTAGAACAAATTGTAAGGCCCCGTTCCCGGAGACGTCACAGTTGGTCATTTACAGTATTAAACAATATAAAATTTACATACTTAAACAGCGGAATCATTTTAACAAAAACCATTCATTTCATTTCATTAAACACTGTTGTTAAGCAATACACTATTGTTTGATCGAATACAAAAGAACTGTTTAATTGCATTACAAAACAACAGCAATAATAGGTATGAATGGATGTCAGTCTTTTCCTGCCGAGTAGCTTCACCCTCGTGCCATCCTCAGCAATAATTACCTGCCAACTGAAAATGTATAAAAGTCAGCGTTGTTGAGTGAGTTCTAGGTTTAAAAGTAATAAAAATACTTTCTACAAGATATACATATGAAAATACTCTTTTTATGAAAACTTCATCTCTTTATACGTGAGCACGCATTAACCATACAATCAGATAATGCTTTATCTCTTTACAATGTGCCTTGTTTACTTTTTACCCTTTTATTTTTATCTTTCACTGTCTATGGGGACCGATGAGCAATACCCTAAACTATGTGCGCGGGGGAAATGGTGTTGGGCCCTCTTTTTCCCACAAGGGGCTCTACATATTGTATACAAGGCTGACCCAGACACCTAGGGTATGCTGCAAAGGTCCGCCAGTCTCAATTGACTGGCCCCGTGTGCATCTGAAGGTAGCTAACCCGCATCACAGTTGAGCTAACGACCTCATGGTCGTGACCCTCCTATAAGCTTGCAAGACTTGTTAACATTTTAGTTAAGTTCCACTTCTCTTCTTTATTACCCTTTCACTTTATTATTAGCAATACTTTACATTACAATAATTCACTTTATTATTAGCAATACTTTACATTACAATAATTAATACCCCACGTAAAGTCACATACTAATAATAATAATAAGAATAATAATATTAATGATAATAATAAGGAACAATCATATAACAATCATAATTATGCATGAAACCCATCATTAATAAGCTCAAGTCAAACCTCGGTCAAAACCCTAAAAGCACAGACTCCCAAACATTCTGTAATAAATTCTAAGGGTTTAGGCGCTTTGACACTATTTAGGCGCATGGGCCCTGTTTGGGTGTTTGGAAACTTAGGCGCATGGAATAGTTCAGACGTATGGGAAACTTAGGCGCATGAGCCACTTGGGCGCATGGGCCATTGGACGCATGAGCCACTTTAGGCGCATGGGCCACATTGGGCGCATGGGCTACTTTGGGCGCATGGGCTACTTTGGGCGCATGGGCTACTTTGGGCGCATGGGCCACTTGAATATTTCTAAGGCAAATCTCAGACGTATGGGCTACTGTTCAGACGTATGAATTACACTTAATTCCTTCTAAGGCATTTCTAGGCGCATGAGACTTATCTAGGCGCATGGACATTCTGTTCAACTTGTTTCCAGTATGATTTTGAACCCGTTCCTCATACCTATCTGTTCTAAGCTTAACATGACAATTTTAAACATGAACAATCTATAAGCATCTAAGAACCCACATCCAACATGCATAATACATACGGGTAAACATACATAACATTGTAAAAACATTTTAAATACATTTTCAGCCCCAAAGATGTTTAAAACAAGTAGAAACCAGGGTCTAGAAACTCACCTGGTGCAACTTGGGTGTTTCTTCCTTCTAACCCTTTTTGCAACTGAGTTCAAACACCTAAGAACACACCAAAACACATACACACGAACACACACAAGCATATAAGCACATAAGCATGTAACCGAGACAAAAACCCAACATGAACACTTAAAAACCTCGAATTCTTACCTTGAATTCAATCCTCTTCTTCTCTTCTTCTTCAAAACCGAGAGTGTTTCTGCTCTCTTCCTTTCTCTCTCTAAAACCGAATGAAAAAGTTGATATGAAAAGAGGGTGGGCGGCCATGCCCACCTTTACACCAACTTTTCAAAGATTTTGTCCTTTTGGACACTTTTAGTCCCTCTACTTGGGCTTTATTGCTTTTCCTTCTTTTATTCTTCATTTCTTGTTCTTTCTTTTCTTTTTAAGAAATAGCCGGGTGTTACAAGTCCACCCCCCTTATATAGGTTTCGTCCCCGAAACCTGTTATTCCTCAAACAGATGAGGATAATGCTGCTTCATCTCCTCCTCAGTCTCCCATGTAGATTCGGATCCCTTCTGGTGCTTCCACTGTACACGCACCAGAGGAACCACTTTATTCCTCAGCCTCTTCTCTTTTCTATCGATGATTGCCACTGGTTGCTCCACATAATTGAGCCTTTCGTCTACTTCGATATCCTCCAGTGGAACAATCATGTCTTCATCGGCTAAGCACTTTCTCAGATGAGATACATGGAATGTCGGGTGAATTCCACTTATCTTCTCTGGTAACTCTAACCTATAGGCCACCTCTCCAACTCAAGAAATTATTTGGAAATGGCCTATATATGTCGGGCTCAACTTGCCTCTCTTCCTGAATCGGATGATCCCTTTCCAAGGTGAGACCTTCAACATAACCCGGTCACCCACCTAGAACTCAATCGGTCTACGTCGTTTATCAGCATACGACTTCTGTCTATCTTTGGCGGCCTTCATGAAGGCTTTAGTCTTCTCAAGCTTCTCAGTTGTAGCCTCAATTACCTCGACGCTCCCCAATTCCTTCTGACTAATATCACCCCAACAAACAGGTGTTCTGCATCTCCTACCGTATAGCATCTCATATGGTGGCATGCCAATGCTGGCATGATAGATGTTGTTGTACGAGAATTCGGCTAATGTTAGGTGGTTATCCCAACTTCCCCCAAAATCGATCACACATGCCCGAAGCATGTCTTCCAATGTCTGAATGGTCCTTTCTGACTGACCATCAGTTTGGGGATGATAGGCCGTGCTAATGTGTAATCTCGTCCCCATAGCGTCATGGAATTTCTTCCAAAATTTAGAGGTAAACCGGGTGTCACGATCAGACACGATAGACACCGGCACACCATGACGAGTTACAATTTCCTTGATGAACAGGTCAGCCAACCTCTCAGATGAATATGTCTCGCGGATCGGTAGGAAGTGGGCACTCTTCGTCAGACGGTCAACAATCACCCATATGGCATCGTATCCTTTCGGAGTACGCGGCAGCTTTGTAATGAAATCCATGGTGATGTGCTCCCACTTCCATTCCGGTATATCCAGAGGTTGAATCTTCCCATACGGCTTTTGGTGCTCGGCCTTCACTTGTAAACAAGTAAGGCACTTACTCACATACGCCACCACATCACGCTTCATACCCGGCCACCAATAATCTTTCTTCATATCCTGATACATCTTCGTGGCACCAGGATGAATGGAGTATCGATTCTTGTGAGCTTCATCCATAATCTTCGCCCGTAGATCCCCAAAATGAGGAATCCACACTCGTCCAAATCGGGTTCTAACACCAAGTGTGTTTTCACCCAGTTCCCCAACAAGACCTCTCATTCTTTCAGAGTTAAGATGATCTTCTTGCAATGCCTCATCTTGAAACTCTTTAACTTGCTTCATCACATCAGAGGTCATATTTAGTTGGTAAGCTTTCACTCGAATCAGCTCGGGCCTCTCTTTTCGGCTAAGGGCATCAGCCACCACGTTGGCTTTGCCCGGATGGTAATGGATCTCGCAATCATAATCTTTTATGAGCTCTAACCACCTTCTCTGCCTCATGTTCAGATCTTTTTGCTCGAAGAAGTTCTTCAAGCTTTTGTGGTCAGTGAATATGGTACACTTCGTCCCGTAGAGATAGTGCCTCCAAATCTTTAACGCAAAGACCACCGCCGCTAACTCCAAGTCATGAGTCGGGTAATTGACCTCATGCACTTTCAATTGTCGGGATGCGTATGCTATCACCTTACCTCGCTGCATCAACACGCAACCCAACCCCGAGTAGGAAGCATCTGAATAGACCACCAAATCCTTGCTTCCTTCGGGTAATGACAAGACAGGGGCTTGGGTCAGTCTTGCCTTCAACTCCTCAGAAGCCCTTTCTTGCTCTTGACCCCACACGAACTTCACATCCTTACAGGTCAACTAGGTTAGTGGAGAAGCGATCTTGGAAAAGTCTTGGATGAATCTTCTGTAGTAGCCCGCCAAACCCAAGAAACTACGAATCTCGGATGGCGTCTTTGGAGACTTCCATTGCATCACTGCCTCCACCTTTGCGGGGTCTACCATAATCCCCTCGGGATTTATCACATGACCTAAGAATTAAACTTCGCGCAACAAGAACGCGCACTTGGAGAATTTAGCATACAACTTCTCCCTCCTTAATGTCTCCAACACCTCTTGAATGTGACCGACATGTTCTTCCTCACTCTTTGAGTAGATCAGGATATCATCAATGAACACAATCACTGATCTATCCAGCATCGGTCGGCACACTCGATTCATTAAATCCATAAAGGCAGCTGGCGCGTTAGTTAGACCAAAAGACATAACAAGGAACTCGTAGTGTCCATAACGTGTACGGAAAGTTGTCTTAGGAATGTCTTGTTCCTTCACCTTCAATTGATGGTAGCCAGATCGTAGATCTATTCTTGAAAACCAACTGGCACCTTGGAGCTGGTCGAACAAGTCATCAATCCTTGGTAACGGGTACCGATTCTTCACCGTCAACTTGTTCAGCTCTCGATAGTCAATGCACAGTCGCATACTTCCGTCCTTTTTCTTTACAAACAATACCGGAGCACCCCATGGAGAGATACTCGGTTGAATGAATCTCTTATCCATTAACTCCTGCAGTTGGCTCATGAGTTCCTTCATCTCAGTCGGAGCTAATCGATATGGTGCTTTGGCAACGGGTTGAGCACCGGGTATCAAATCAATTTGGAACTCAATCTCGCGATCCGGTGGCACGCCGGGTAAGTCTTCCGGGAATACGTCCGGAAAGTCACACACCACTGGTACCTCGGATAATTGCGGTACCGACGCATCCACATCTTTTACGTATGCCAAGTAGGCACTGCATCCACGTCTCATGCACTTCCCCGTCACCGCCATCGAAATCATCTTCGGAATCATATATAACAATCTCCATGAATCGTAACCAAACTCCCATCGGGCGCAACTAATCGAATTATTTTCTTGCGCCATACGATGTTTGCTTCATAGGTTGCTAACCAGTCCATCCCTAGTACTACATCGAATCCACCTAGGGGCATCACGTGTAACCTAGCAGCAAACCTATGACCTTCTAGTTCTATGGCACAGTCCTCTATCACATCAGTAATTCTAGTGGACTTACCAATAGCGGTTTCTACATCAAATGATTCAGTGACACTCCTACTACTAACAGGCAACTTAGCACAGAAAGTAATGGAAATGAAACTCTTACTAGCACCGGAATCAAACAATACAGAGGCACAAGTTTGGTTTACTAGAAACATACCTGACACGACATCGGGATCAACTCTGGCTTCCTCCCGGGTCATAGTGTAAGCTCTAGCACTTGCCCTCTGCCCTCCTTCCTCCGGCTTCTTCTTCGCTCCAGAGCTCTCCGCTCTCGGCTTCTTACAGTCTTTGGTCGCGTGGCCCTCCCAGCCACAGTTATAACACTTCAGCACCCTACAGTCTCTAGCGAAGTGGCTAGACTTGCCACATCTGAAGCATACCTTCATTCCCATCCTGCACTCACCGGCATGCTCCCTTCCACATCTACCACACCTTTTCAGCCCTGATCTTGACGACACCCCACGGTCGTCCACCTTCATCTTCTTGTTGTTTGGAGTGAAACCAGCACGTCCAAACCTCTTCCCATTCCAGTTCTTACCATCCCCACTCATCTTCTTCACCTCCACCACAGACTCCTCTCGCTCATCATACAATCTACCCGCCAAATCCACCACCGATCGAAAGGTACCTGGCCGAGCAGCAATCAGGTGTCTACGAATGTCAGCTGGCAGTCCCTGGATGTACCTCTTGATCTTCCTCGACACCGGCGTCACCTGATCCGGCACCAGCCTCGCCATCTCATTGAATTTAGCGGTGTACTGCTGGTGGGTCATGGTTCCCGCTTCAAGTTGCAAGAACTCCCTCTTGATTTTATCGAGTTCCCTGTGAGGACAGAATTCCTCGATCACCAACTGTTTAAACTACTTCCATCGCATTTTCCCGATGGCTCTGGCACCCACAGCTTGGACAATATTGTCCCACCAACACAGCGCTGAATCAACGAAAGAGTGACTCGCGAACTTCACCTTCTGGTCCTCGCGGCACTCACTGATCTCCAAGACTGCCTCCATCTCCCTCACCCAGCGGTGAGCGGCAGCAGCATTGCCATTGCCATCAAAAGTTGGGGGCTTACACCTTTGGAACGCCCCATAACTGCACCCTCTGGCCGCTACCCCCACTACATCATTCTCCTCCTCATCGGACAACACCGTCTCAGGCTCCGGTTGTTCCTCCTCCCCTCTGCTTTCCTTGCCCGATGATCCCTTTCTAGCCTCCTTCTCCTTCCTCTCCTCGCCTTTCACATCCCTGATGACTTCAGTCACCACAGATGGTAAAACTGTCTGCATGACCTGGTGTACTTCATCAGCAATCGCCTCCCTAGCTGAGGCATTCAAACTAGCATTCTCGTTCTCTTCGCTCCGGCCATGAACCTCAGGGTTCTCATGGGTCGTCTCAGGAGCCTTAGCACTACTCCTAGTCACACGCGGACGGCCTTTGCCTCTAGGAGTCTTGGAAGATTTTTGCCCAGCCATCCTCTAACACACTATAAGATTCAAACACCAACACGGTCATTCAAGGTAATAACCCAGTTTATGTCAAGTATAGTAAGTCCTTAATTACAGTGGCCAGTTGTGATTAGCCACTTACTTTACTCTTCATACCCCAAGCATTTCCTATCCTGACTTAATCAGTATCTAAATCTACTAAGAGCACATAAATCAAATAGCATGCGCACATAATACCGATTAACATTAAGGAAAGACATACCTGATGGCACGTAGCTACTCGGGCTGACATCTTTCCATTTGTCTCATTTTCAGTTTAAGTTTAGGTTTTTAAAAATTTATTTAACCCAATTCTCTTAAACTTTGGCTCTGATACCAACTTTTAAGGCCCCGTTCCCAGAGACCTCACAGTTGGTCATTTACAGTATTAAACAATATATAATTTACATACTTAAAAAGCGGAATCATTTTAACAAAAACCATTCATTTCATTTCATTAAATACTGTTGTTAAGTAATACACTATTGTTTGATCGAATACAAAAGAACTGTTTAATTGCATTACAAAACAATAGCAATAATAGGTATGAATGGATGTCAGTCTTTCCCTACCGAGTAGCTTCACCCTTGTGCCATCCTCAGCAATAATTACCTGCCAACTGAAAATCTATAAAACTTAGCGTTGCTGAGTGAGTTCTAGGTTTAAAAGTAATAAAAATACTTTCTACAAGATATACATATGAAAATACTCTTTTTATGAAAACTTCATCTCTTTATACGTGAGCACGCATTAACCATACAATCAGATAATGCTTTATCTCTTTACAATGTGCCTTGTTTACTCTTTACTCTTTTATTTTTATCTTTCACTGTCTATGGGGACCGATGAGCAATACCCTAAACTATGTGCGCGGGGGAAATGGTGTTGGGCCCTCTATTTCCCACAAGGGGCTCTACATACTGTATATAAGGCTGTCCCAGACACCTAGGGTATGCTGCAAAGGTCCGCCAGTCTCAATTGACTGGCCCCGTGTGCATCTGAAGGTAGCTAACCCGCATCACAGTTGAGCTAACGACCTCATGGTCGTGACCCTCCTATAAGCTTGCAAGACTTGTTAACATTTTAGTTAAGTTCCACTTCTCTTCTTTATTACCCTTTCACTTTATTATTAGCAATACTTTACATTACAATAATTAATACCCCACGTAAAGTCACATACTAATAATAATAATAAGAATAATAATATTAATGATAATAATAAGGAACAATCATATAACAATCATAATTATACATAAAACCCAGCATTAATAAGCTCAATTCAAACCTCGGTCAAAACCCTAAAAGCACAGACTCCCAAACATTCTGTAATAAATTCTAAGGGTTTAGGCGCTTTGACACTATTTAGGCGCATGGGCCCTGTTTGGGTGTTTGGAAACTTAGGTGCATGGAATAGTTCAGACGTATGGGAAACTTAGGCGCATGAGCCACTTGGGCGCATGGGCCATTGGACGTATGAGCCACCTTAGGCGCATGGGCCACATTGGGCGCATGGGCTACTTTGGGCGCATGCATGGGCTACTTTGGGCACATGGGCCACTTGAATATTTCTAAGGCAAATCTCATACGTATGGGCTACTATTCAGACGTATGAATTACACTTAATTCCTTCTAAGGCATTTCTAGGCGCATGAGACTTATCTAGGCGCATGGACATTCTGTTCAAATTGTTTCCAGTATGATTTTAAACCCGTTCCTCATACCTGTCTATTCTAAGCTTAACATTGTTAGGATCTGGTATTTAAACGAAACACCAACTAATTAACGTGTAAACCAAACCAAATAGTGCGGAATCCTATTTGATTGGTGATCCAATCAGTGAGAACGCACGTAGAATCAATAAGGTATTGAATCTAACGTTAAGAATCGATTAGGAATCGATCTACAGCGTTCTATGAACTTGGAGTATGAACTTGGAGGCTTCTGGACGGCTAGGGTACGTCTGGAGTCGAATTGGAATGAATGCTTTCGTTTTTCCACGAATTAGGTGGTATTTATAGGTTAGGGTTGCTCATTCGGGCGATTGAACCATTTGTATGGTTCAATCGTACGATTGAGCCATGCGGTTGATCCATCCACACGACTGAGTGTTCAGTCGTGCGACTGAGTCAATCTCATGTTACAATCATGCGACTGATCTAGTCTCCTGGTTCAGTCGTGCGACTGAGTCATTCGCCTGAAGTTGTTCATGCGTATGGTCCATTTGCATGAGAACTTCATTTTGCTAAGTTTGAGTGTATTCATTTATATAGCATATGTGTATCAATTCATACAATCACAAACCTATATAACAAATTCAATATCAACTCATTAATGAAATATTAAACATTATAAATCACAAACAACCACTCTCATTTCATTAATATCCCAACCATTACACAAGAGTAAGACAAACAAGACATATCACATTCATATCAGGATGTAGGTACATATGTATCAACAAACTCCCCCTTGGACCTAGATCTATCTAATGTCTTACCTTCTGCATCACCTCCTCATACTTCTTGTACTTTTCCTCTCTTGTGACTCCTGCGTGAATCTCAAACGCAAAGCAAAGTCTTATGACATTTTGGAATTGGAGAGCTTGTACAATATCTTGCGTATCATAGAATAGTGGCCACTTGTATAATGTGTAAACATCATTAGCAGACAAGTTAGTGAGCCACATCGGGTCAAACACCCTGATGGTATCCATTTGTCCCTCTTTATTTAGAACTATGACCGCCTCCCCGGTTCTCCAATCGTAGTACCACCACTTAAAGTGTGGAGTGAAGTCCTGTGGCATCTCCCTGAGAGGGATTCTTGACATTGTTCTTGGGGGACTCCACTTCAGCACTATCTTGGGCTTACCAGTGATGGGATCAACTTCAGAACGTCTGATATACCTCGTAGGTTGTTGAGGTTTGAAGTTGACCCACCTGGTGTGGTACTCTTTCTTCAGGGCAGCCTCAAACCAGCCTGACATCTTCCTTGGGTTAGCATATAGTAGCTTCAATTTCGCCAGCTGGTTGAGCTCAAAACCAGGGAGAGTCTCTAGATCATGTGGAAATCTAAAGTACTATATGCCCTTCTCCCTCTTAATGGCATAAACATTTAGATCCTCAAAATGTGCCCACGCTATAATCCTGCCTGACACCTTATGATGTTTCTTCACTCTGTAGAGTTTGGTGTAGACATTCTGTTTAGGAGCGGCGCGTTGGGCTCGAATTTCCTCAAAACATGCGGCCCATTCTGCCTTTCTGATATCAACATCGTCATTTGAGGCTTGGGCTTTTCCTTCAGTCTTCTCAGACTCGTGCTCCATCTGATCCAATACCTCAATGTATCACTGACTAGGGATTCACCCAGATTGGGGACCACATTTCCCTCGTTGTTAGCATACTGAGGATAATGCTCTGCTGTGACGTCTTCTATCTCTATCTCATCAATGTCATTTAGCTCTTCGTCACTGGTAGACTCACACGTTGGAGCATCCTTAATGATTTCATCTGGATTCAGCTTGAACATCTCAGCCAGTTGCTCATTTGAAAGATCATGAATTATTTCCCCTTCTTCAGTGGTATAACTCACAGATCTCCTGATGATCCCTTGCAGATCAAGAATCATAGTTAATGGAGTCTTGACCTACTGAAGGGGAGCAACATCATATTCATCCCTTTGATAGTTTGGATCTGCTTGATTTAAACATGTAACACATCAAACATTAGTTAATAATCAAGACAGAAATACATTAATCTTAATATAAACATCAAATACATAAGTTTAATACATGATTCAAGTACAAAAGCTATCAAATACATAAACGTCTAATCATTACTTTTATCTTGATCGCTAGATCATCACTCGGTGAGGCAGAAGGAGAAGCTCATTGGTCTTGATTTCTCTTTGATCGTCTTTCTTGACCCTGAGCTGAGGCAGATGCAGCTGCATCTCCTCCTTCATCATCATCATCCTCCTGCCTGTCCTCTGTCTTTTCTTCCTCACTTCCTTCATCATCATCACTCTCTTCATCTTCATCCTCATCCTCATCCTCATCATCATCATCACCATCATCACCATCTCCTTCCTTTATCTTCAAAGGCTCATCTTTAGTTCCTTTGGGCTTGAGCATGATGGTCTTTTTAGCATCCTCCAACTCCTCAATCTTCTTTGCTGATATGACTCTATGCTCTTGGATTTGGGCAATCTCTTGGCTCTGAGCAGCCATTTGCTGTGCCTGATGCTCAATCAGCTGAGCCTGCTGAGAGATCTACTGCGACTGTGCAGCTGTGAGATCTGCCAGCTGATGAATCTGCGCAGTCTTCTCGTCATCGGCTGTTAACAGACGCATCACCATACGGTTCAGCGCTGATAGCTGTTCCTCTACCCCAATGGGAAGTAGAGGAGATCCATATAGATGTGTGGTGTGTGATGATGGCCCGGCTTGGTGGCTAGTGGTGGTGGTGGTGGCAGTGGTGAAGATTGGGTTAGGTCTAGATGATAGTGGTGGTGATGTAGGTGTGAATGATATGGTGGTGGATGGAATGTATGTAGTGGTGGGTGGTGTGGTGACAGTAGTAGGGGGTGTGGTAGTGGTAGTAGTAGCTGTGGTGGTGGCTGTGGTAGTGGATGGTGTGGCTGTAGAGGTGGTAGTGGTGGTGGCTGAGGTGGTGGCTGTGGTGGTGATGTAGGTGAGTCTGCGCTTCTTCTTCTTCATGCCGTGGGGCTGAGCCATCCTTTTCTTCCTCGATCCTGTCGAGGAGGATGCTCCCCCTAGAACACGGCTCGATGGCTCCGGTGCATAGGTCGGGTCAGCAGCAGTCTCTCCCGATCCACTGGGGCGTTCACCAACCGCCCGGAGCCCATGTTCTGTGGGAACGACTTTGCTTCCCACAGTCCTAGTCAGTGGCTCCTCATCGGACTCCTCATCATCCTCACCAGGTATAAAATCCTTGTGAAACCCAGCTGACTCTGCTATATCTCCAGTGGGGGCAGATACTGGAGGTGTACTATCAGTAGTTGTGCCCCTTGGTGGAATGGGCATGGTATCTCCAGCATCCCCGCTATCATCATCATCAGAGTCATCGGAGGGTAGAGCAATCTGCTCAACATCTGAATCACTGTCATCGTGGCGCCACTTCCTCCGAGCTGGCACCACATAGTCCTCACGGGCCAGATGCCCAAACAGTCTCCTGACAGGGGGTTTCACCTGCTTCCCCCTGTACACCTTCATCCGTCCTAAGGTGGTATCATCCATCACCTCAAGCACTACAGCATCATCCTTCTCCTTCGGCAGGGAGGGGAGCTTCTGGTCAATAATCATCTGCATGAATCGGGGGTACATGCAGAAGCCCTCCTTCCCTTTCCCCTCAATGTTCTCCACCAGATAGGTGAAGATCATCCTAGAGAAGCTGAACGGATGGTTCAGCACCAACGCTACATAGGCGTTCTGGATCTGGTCAGACAACTCATCAAATCCTCCCTTCCTGGACGCTATACACTTCAGCAGTACGTGAGCAAGGTACTTGAACTGGGGACACAGGTTGCTCTTGTTGAGCACCCCTGCATTGATGTCCCCAGAGTACTTAGCTCGAAGAAAACATCCTCTGACAGTAAGGGGGTGTAGTCTAGTAGGACAGTCAGCATCGTCCCCCAACTGCAGCACAATCCTGAGATCCTCCTCTGTGATCTCAATCGCCTCTCCAAAGATAGTACTCCTGATACAGTGAGGCTCAGAAGATCGGTCAACTACTGCACCTTCCCAGAAGGCCTGCTGTATAGAACGATATGGAGTACATGGAGCAGATATAGCATGTGCAATCCTCGATCTCCTTAGAAAGGTGATAATGCCAGAAAAGTCTGAAGCATTTCTGGATGTCAGATCCAGATGAGCACAAATGTTGTGCTTCGTACTCATGGTCCATCGACTCGCCATCTGTTACACAAAGAAAGTAAACATTAGTATCCATTGGCTAAGAATGTCTTGAATCACTTGGACTTGAAAACATTCTTTTCTGTCATGCGAATGAGGTTGTGCGACTGAGATCAAGTCGTGCGAATGAGCAGTGCGACTGAGCTCCAGTCGTGCGAATGACCCCATACGTACGACTGAGTGTGCGACTAGACTCATGCGTATGTAAACTCATGCGGTTACACCAGTCGTGCGACTGAACTCATACGCATGGTTCAGTCGTGCGGTTTAGCTATTCGCACACCTCAGTCGTGCGACTGAAGTTCATCAACCTGTCCATTCGCATGTTGTTCTGACTGTTCAATTCAAATTCAATTTTACACCAATTTTGAATTTTAGACTTCGTGTTTTGGTTCATTAGACTCGCAATCCATTAGTTTAACACCTAACACCTTTAATTTCATTTGTTTACGTCGTTTAGTTAGGTTATTTGGCTACATAAGTTACGGTTTTTCGAATAGTCCGATTGTCCAGATTATGTATCAATTGAGTGATATAACGATGGTTCTGCACCGCAAATAACCTGTAAAGTCAGTGCAAATGGTCAGTACACGAGAATCAAGGGTTTATGGTGATCAAACGAAATTTGGGCAGAGTAACGTTAGTCGTGCGAATTAGGGCAAATTTGGGAGTGGTGAGTCTCTGCGACCGACTCTCCCTCTATTTATACTAAACCTAAATTCAATCGTACGACTGGGCTCATACGCACATTTCATTCGGGCGAATGGGCCTCAGTCGTGCGATTGGTTCAGTCGCCCCCCTTCAGTCGTCCGACTGGAGTTCAGTCGTGCGACTTACTCATTCGTTCGCTCTTAAACATCCGACTGGGTCATTCGTATGGGCCATTCGGTTGAATGGTCCATACTCATGGTCCATTCGTATGAATGGCTCCCATTCGCATGATAAGTCCATACTCATGGTCCATTCGTGCGAATGGGTCATACTTATGAAATTTTCTGCATTTCTTACCATTTGACATTAAAACCTTTTTAACTGTTGAATCAACATTATACTCATTTGATCATCTCAGACATGATCATTTTAACTTGAAAAACTTTTGATCACCTCAGACGTGATCCTTTTAAACACTTTGTCACCTCAGACGTGACCCATTTATCTTTTGAAAACACATGTGGTCATCTCAGACATGACCCTTTTAGGTGATTTAATCCCTTACTGAATTCCATGATGTAGTCCGACACAAACAAACTGAAATGACTAAAAAATAAAAATTAAACTGAAGTACAAAAATTAAAATTTTTTTTGACTTTTTGTGAGAGGTAAATCCTAAGATAGAAATCTACTGGATTCGGTTCCGGAATAGGCAGCTTCTATTTAGTTTGACCATACCTGGACCAATTCAATTTTGGAATCATACAGGCAAGTCAAATCATTTGGGACTTGTTATCAAAACCTTTTGATGCTCACTTCTTGGTTTTCATCCAGAGTCGTTAGCAAATTTAGGAAATCATACTGGTACTATTAGATTCCCACATTGATTTGGACTTTCAAGAATTGTAGCCACGATGATTGTCAGTATATTTGTCCTCTTAAATCCATACACAGACTTTTGACACAGATTGGTGATAGTTTAAGGTTTAATTATTTCAACCAACATTTGTGGATCCCACGCTTATATGGTAATCAACATTCCTCAGGAGCTTTTGAGCGGTCTACGGGTATTTTGACAAGAAGAGACTATTCTTAGAGCTTTCAAAGAGAAGCCAATCCTCAGGTCAGTGCCATCGCACAGCAGAGAGGCGGCAAACAACAATGAATTCTAGAATATCTAGGTTATGCTTATCCTCAGGTCAGTGCCATCGCACAGCAGAGAGGCACACAACCTATCTTCTTGTTAGAGCATCTTTAATTTTCTTTTGCACATAATGCACCAACAACATAAGTTATTAGCTTGATAGCATTTGCTTTTCATTTTTTCGTGCTTTGCTCTATTTATGGTCATCCGCACACATTTGTGGCGTTTACATGCTCATTACCCCTTATTGGAATATTGTTGATTGTGTTAACCAGTGATAAGATGGGAGCCCACAGTCAGTTGAACAACTTAATTTGATCTTGAGATCACCAATCAGGTCTAATCATCTATTGTGTTGAATCTACCGACATATCATCTGTGGTCTAGCAACCTCTAGGTCTACTTTCGTTGTGTTACCTTAGTAGTTACCAGTTTTTCTATCATATTTCCTTTTATATTGCTCAGACTACACAGACTTATACTTTGAATTTTGCATCTTGTCTAAATTAAAATTTTAAAGTCCCTCTTGATTTGTTCCTGTGTACTATCATTTTCCAAAGTATTTGAATCGGTATCACAGATACGATCTACCTTCTATCAGCTAGCCTCTCCTTCTCCCTCGTTTTTTTTAATGTTACTGGCTGACCTATTCTCCCCCTAAAATTCTAAAATCATAACGGATTTACGTATTTTAGGATTTTAATAGACAGCTAAATAACATGAATTTAATTTAAACAGAAAATAGAATAAATAAAGAAAATAAAATGGAAAAAATTAACTAAACTGCATCGGACTACACATGATCATCATCAGGAATAACATCACTTTTCTTTTTAACGTCGTTGACCTCTAACAGATATAGAAAACGTGGTTTGTCAAAAGCTTTTGTATAGAGGTCAGCGCGTTGAAAATCAGTATTTATCTTTACCACATCGATTAAATTCTTTTCAAAACAGTCCCGTATAAAATGATATTTAATACCGATGTGTTTGGTCTTAGGATGTTGTACTGGATTTTTAGTTACTGCAATTGCAGCAGAGTTATCAACAAAAATAGGAGTAGAAGAGAAATTTAAACCGTAGTCCCGCATTTGCTGTTGAATCCAAATGATTTGTGAACAGCAACTTGCAGCAGCAACGTATTCGGCTTCACAGGTTGACAATGCAACCGAGGTCTGCTTCTTACACTGCCAGGTCACTAATCTCCTCCCAAAGAATTGACACCCTGCTGATGTAGACTTGTAATTCATCTTGCAGCCCCCGTAATCCGAGTCACTATACGCCGTGAGCTCAAAGTCATCATCATGAGGATACCACAACCCAAGTGTGGGTGTGCCCTTCAGATAACGAAATATCCTTTTGACCCCAATCAGATGGTTCACCTTTGGCTTAGCCTGATATCTAGAACATAGACATGTAGCATACATGATGTCAGGTCTTGAGGCAGTGAGGTACATGAGAGATCCAATCATTCCTCGGTACATTGTGGCATCTACCAGATCTCCATTTTCATCAGGTGCTATATCATGGTTTGTAGCAAGTGGAGTCCCAGCTGCAGAAGCATTCTCCATGTCAAACCGACTGAGAATGTCTCCCACATACTTGGTCTGATGTAGGAAAATTCCTTTGGGTGTCTGATCCACCTGTAACCCGAGAAAGAATTTCATCTCCCCCATGGCACTCATCTCAAACTCTGCCTTCATTACTGCTTCAAATTCTTTGCATAACTCTTCGTTCTTTGAACCGAAGATTATGTCATCGACATAGATCTGTACTAGCAGTAAGTCTCCATCTTTTTCTTTGATAAACAGTGTGCAGTCAATGACTCCCCTGCGAAAGCCGTGTTTCACAAGATGAGTCGAGAGTTTCTCATACCAGGCCCTTGGAGCTTGATGAAGCCCGTATAAGGCCTTGTCGAGTTTGTAAACTCTGTCCCGATGATAAGGATCTTCAAATCCCTCGGGTTGACTGACATAAACTGTCTCTCGGATTTCCCCATGAAGGAATGCACTCTTCACATCTAATTGATAGACTTTGATCTTCATATACGATGCATAGGCAAGGAAGATGCGGATGGCTTCCATCCTTGCCACGGGTGCAAACACTTCATTGTAATCAATCCCCTCGACTTGTCGAAATCCCTGAACTACCAGTCGAGCCTTGTTCCTGATAATGACACCTTGGTCATCCTTCTTGCATTTCAAGACCCATTTGGTGCCAATGACCTTAGCACCTTTAGGTCTATCTACCAGAGTCCATACACCTAACTTCTTGAACTGAAGAAGTTCTTCTTGCATGGCACTCACCCATGCCTCATCATTAGTGCTTCACTGACATATTTTGGCTCAAACTGCGAGACAAAACACCGATAAGCACCATCGTGAATGTATCCTTTTTCCATTACCGAGGCATAATCAGCTGAGTACAGCTGATTTTTGGTCTGCACTCCTGATCTGACATCCCCAATGACATTGTCTAGGGGATGATAGACATTTAGACGTGATCCTGGAGTGGTAGGAACAACTACCTCAGAGCCAAGATTATGAACATTTGGTTCTGCATCTGAGGTAGATGGAGTTTGAGGTTTCGAAGTCGAAGGGGCATCACTGTTAGATGCTTGTGGACTTGCAGGAATTGGAACCTGTCCCTCCTGATTGTTCTGGTCATTTCTTCAGCTTCATCTTCTGAGGAGGAGTCACTGTCTTCGAGTGCTCCCCCTGAGTGGTGAGATGATTCTCCCTGTGAGCTCGATGATGTTGGATCAAGAGATGGTGTATTCAAGATATCATACATCATTCGTGTAGCTAACTCGTCATCAGAAGGGGAGATAGGTATGTTGAAGGACTTGAAGAATCCATCATAGTCGAAAAAGTAAGCGGGTCCTTTTCCAGTAGGTGGTGTGGTATATCTCTGAACATCAACATTACACCACACTTCTACTAAACCCGTTGAGTTGTTGTAAACTCTCTTGTTCGGTATGTTGTATCCTAGGAAGATCCCTTCATCAGCCTTCTCGCTGAATTTTCCTTCTTGAGTCTTCTTCAGAAGTGTGCACGGCGCGCCAAATGGTTCGAGATACTCCAGATTAGGTTTACGTCGTTGTAGTAACTCGTAACATGTCTTGCCATGGCGCTTGACTACCAGAACTCGATTTAATGTATAACATGCATTTGCCACTACCTCATTCCAGAATTGGATAGGCAGTTTCGAGTCTGCTAGCATTGTTCGTGTTGTCTCTATCAAGCTCTGATTTTTCCTCTCAGCAACACCATTCATCTGAGGCGTGTAGGCAGAAGTGAACTGGTGCACAATTCCCTTTTCCTTGCAGTAAGCCTCCATCCACTGATTCTTGAATTCTGTCCCGTTGTCTGAGCGTACCTGTCTCACCTTCAGCTTGTAGAGAGATTCCAGTGTGGTTACTAATTCCTTGAATGACTCAAATGTTTCTGATTTGGACTTCAGAAACATTACCCAAGAGAATCTTGAGTAGTCATCAGTAACCACATAACAGTACAAGTCACCTGCAATGCTCTTTGTACTGACTGGACCAAACAGATCCATGTGAAGAAGTTCAAGAGGAAGCTCGATAGAATGAACTTTCTTTTCCTTATGAGACTTCTTCGTCTGTTTGCCTTTCTTGCATGCTACACAGAAATCCGGAAGTTGGAAATTTTTGACGTTAACTCCTCTCACAAGATCTTTCTGGATCAAGTGATTCATCTTCCGTTGATTAATGTGTCCCATTCTCCTATGCCAGGAAATGGAGTCCTTCTCAGTAGCTTTTGATAGGAAGCACTGAACTTCATGATCCGTTGTAGAAGCCGTTGAGAGATCCAAAACATAAAGGTCTTTATATCTTGAAGCTGTCATCAAAACTTGGTCCTCCGGAATCACATAGTCTTTCTTTAGGACATAACACTTCTTGTTGTCGAATATGACTTTAAATCCTTTGTCACATATTTGGGAAACAGAAAGTAAGTTGTTTTGAAGTTGTTGAACGTAGTTCACTTTATCAAACTTAACTTTCTGATTTCCAACCTCTCCCTGAGCTGTGATATAACCTCCTTTGTTACCAGCAAATGAAACATGCCCTCCTTTTATTTGTTTGACGTTTGATAAAAGAGCCCTGTTTCCTGTCATGTGCCTGGATGCTCCGCTTCTACAATCCACGTGTTGGTTTCAGCACTGTAGCGAACACCCTGCACATACAATTTAAAACATTAGTTTAGGTTAGGAACCCAAGCCTTTACTGGCTTGGGTTTCCCAGAGGCATCACACATCATGAATTCAACCCATTGACCCTTAGAAGGTGAGGGTAGCTCAGGTGCTTTCTTGTCATCATTATCAGACATAGAGGATGACTTTTCTTTCCATAAGCCAGATTTGTGTAAGGCCTGTTTGTGATAAACAGACGACTGGCTAATGGGTTGAACTTTGGGTTCACTAGTTCTTCTAGGTGGAGTTAAAGAACTCCTCTTAGAAGACCTAGGTTTTGAATCCTGAAGTTCAATTTTCTTCCTAGGTGTCTGATAGTAAGGACAAAAGGAAGCAATGTGTCCACACTCTCCACAGTTGTAGCATGACCTGCTATCAACTTTATGATTAAACTTTCGTTGTGGAGATGTGTGTGACACCCTAGTGACATCATTTTGTTTGGGTTTTGACTCTACTTCTTTTGATGTTTTCTCTTGTTTAACAAACTTAATTGTTTTAACATTTTTAACATCTTTTCCTTTTTGGTTAACTGGACTTTGACATGATACTTGTGAAAGGTTAACATTAATAGTCTTTTTAGATTCAGATTTGACTTTGTTTGACACTGACTTATATTAACTTTTCAAATTCTTTTTCCAGATTAACACAAGGCATTTTATCCTTTGCCTTTGAAGTGGCCTCCTTTTGTCTTGTTCCAGATTCAATTGAAGAACATAAGGAATCTGGATCACTAACAAGAGGAGTAGACATCACATGATCCTTGATGGTATTGTTATTTATTGGTCTACTCTTAGTGTTCATCAAGGTCTCAGGTGGTGGTGGAACCACTTTATAACCCAAACCCTCCCCATTGTTACGCTCTCTCACTAAGTGTTGGACAATATATGATGAACTTGTCCAACTGTGCAGTTTTTGCTTTAAAGAGTTGACTTCTACTTCTAAAACTGCTTTTTGTTTCTTAGTGTCTTCTAGGGAGTTAAGATAGTACCTAATGTCATTAGCTTGGTTAAAGGCTACTACTTCAGTTTCCCTAAGCTGTTTATTCAAAAGGTCTATCTTTTCTTTGTAACTATGCTCATTTTGTTTTAAAACTCTATTTGCCTCAGTGCACAGTTGCAAATCCTTTACTAAGCTATCATTATGATCTAATAACCTAGCAAATTTCTGATCTATGCTTTCTCTAAATTTATTACAATCAGAACAAGCATGATTTTTAAAAGTTGGTCAGTGGTACTTACCTGAGGAGGTTCTGATGAATTAGCCATCAACGCAGCATCAGATGTCTCTGGTTCTGGTGATTCTGTCTTTGTTGTAGACGTCCCTTCTTCAGGCTTGTAGCTGACCTCTGTTGCAGTCTCTTCACTGTTTGACATCGCTATCTCAACTGCAATATCTCCTTCACTCGCGGAATCATCATCTAAGTCTTCCACGCTCGCAATATTGGATTCTCCCGGAGAGACAAACCGAAAGCTCCAGTCCTGTCCTTCATCATCATGGGCAGTCAAGGCTTTTGGATCCTTGCTTGATGAAGTAGAACTGCTAGCTTGCTTGTCTTGACGAGTGAAGGACGAGAATGGATTCCCGTTCCCAGTCTTCTTTGGCTTCACACACTCTCTTTTGAAGTGCCCCTTTTCTCCACAGTTGAAGCAGGTCACCTTGCTCTTGTCAAAGCCAAATGTAGTGTCCTTAGTAGCAACCAAGTTTTGTCCGGTCTTTTTCACAAACTTCTTCGCCCTCCGGACAGCACTTGCTAAGGCCCACATAATATCCATCCTCTCCAGTTCAGTCTCATCTACCTGCTCGTAGTCCTCATCTGCCAGATGGCAGTTTCCAATTTTCCCAGCAACAAGTCCATCATAGGAATGGACCACTGCTGCCAAGAGATCCATGTGCTCTCGAGCTACTTCTACTGTCACGTTTCCGAGATTCTCGGTCTTCAGTCGTGTAGCATTTGCTTCAGATCCAATATATTGGGTACTAGAAGACCCTGACGTTTCTGATCCTGAAGGAGAGACTTGTGAAGGACCAGATGAGCTTGACACAAAGGCAGTCTGAAGAGGTGCTCCAGACGTCTTAACTTGAGGAGTGGCATTGTACAAAGCTGGATTCTGAGTGTATGAAGACTTCTGAGCTCGGTACTTCATCCTAAGTGCTTCTTCTCGCAGCTTTAGAATGAAATCATTGATGTCCATACTTGCTAGCAATCCATTCTGTCTCAGATTTGAAACAAACGAAGCCCAACTTTCTGGCAACCCGTCTGCAAAATTTGACACTTTATCTTCCATGGTAGTTTGACACCATGTGTGTGCAGCTCGCTCATCAAATGGTAGAATCTATCAATGACATCGTCTAAACTCTCATTTCCCATCGATGAGAAGTTGTCAAATTCTTTCTTCAACTCCTTAGCTTTAATGGCCTTCAACGAAGCATTCCCGTCATATCTTTTCTCCAGCTCATCCCATAATTTCTTGGCTTGCTTATTCTCAGAGTATTGGTGAAAAATATCCTTAGGGATAGACTGTGTTAGCAATGCATATACCCTCTTTTCAGCATTATATTTAACTTTTGTGCATCAGTCATTCCTCCCAAAGTAAGTTTCACCCCATCAGCTCCCACCGGCATACTGTATCCCGTCTCAATAGCTTCCCACATATTTGGATCCACTCCATTGAGGTAGATCTCAAAACGTTGTTTCCAGTGGGAAAACTCATCTAACGTTATAAGCTTGGGGGTTTATTATGATTCCCCACCTCACTCTCAGTAGCAGTAAGTTCTGAATCCGTGAGTCCTTCCCGGCTGTAAACGCTGACACTGATCCTCCATCTCGATTAACTTTAAGTCTCTTAAACAATCTGTTAACTGGTGCGAATGGAGTGATGCGAATGGGCTACCCGTGCGAATGAACTATGCGACTGGTTCAATCGTGCGGCTGAACTAAGCGATTGGTCCAGTCGTGCGAATGAAACTGATGCGGATGAACACTGCGAACGGTAGGCTTAGTCGTACGAATGAAGATGCGACTGAGTCCAATCGTACGTCTGGGGATGCGAATGAAGTCCAGTCGTGCGATTGGGTCAATCGTGCGACTGAAGCTGCTGTTTTTCGAAAATTTCTAGGTTTAACGTGTTTTGGCCGTAAAAACCCGAATTTTCACCAACCCTAATCGCCTTATGCCGGAGAAACCAAACTTGATGAGCAGGGGACGTCCAAGACAACTTTTGACACAAAAAGATTGCGTTTTTAGTGAAAAAACACAAACTTTGTATCAAAATTGATTGAATC
Source organism: Flaveria ramosissima (assembly GCA_025215565.1). Classification (NCBI taxonomy): domain Eukaryota; kingdom Viridiplantae; phylum Streptophyta; class Magnoliopsida; order Asterales; family Asteraceae; genus Flaveria; species Flaveria ramosissima. Next base: position 28,816,446 of record CM046044.1, on the reverse strand, counting down.
ACATGTAATCAAGAGCCAAAGCTCTGATACCACTTGTTAGGATCTGGTATTTGAACGAAACACCAACTGATTAACGTGTAAACCAAACCAAATAGTGCGGAATCCTATTTGATTGGCGATCCAATCAGTGAGAACGCACGTAGAATCAATAAGGTATTGAATCTAACGTTAAGAATCGATTAGGAATCGATCTACAGCGTTCTATGAACTTGGAGTATGAACTTGGAGGCTTCTGGACGGCTAGGGTACGTCTGGAGTCGAATTGGAATGAATGCTTACGTTTTTCCACGAATTAGGTGGTATTTATAGGTTAGGGTTGCTCATTCGGGCGACTGAACCATTAGTATGGTTCAGTCGTGCGATTGAGCCATGCGGTTGATCCATCCGCACGACTGAGTGTTCAGTCGTGCGACTGAGCCAATCTCATGTTACAATCATACGACTGATCCAGTCTCCTGGTTCAGTCGTGCGACTGAGTCATTCGCCTGAAGTTGTTCATGCGTATGGTCCATTCGCATGAGAACTTCATTTTGCTAAGTTTGAATGTATTCATTTATATAACATTATGTGTATCAATTCAAACAATCACAAACCTATATAACCAATTCAATATCAACTCATTAATGAAATATTAAACATTATAAATCACAAACAACCATTCTCATTTCATTAATATCCCAACCATTACATAAGAGTAAGACAAACAAGACATATTACATTCATATCAGGATCTAGGTACATATGTATCAACAAACATGACAATATTAAACATGAACAATCTATAAGCATCTAAGAACCCACATCCAACATGCATAATACATAAGGGTAAACATACATAACATTGTAAAAACGTTTTAAATACATTTTCAGCCCAAAGATGTTTAAAACAAGTAGAAACCGGGGTCTAGAAACTCACCTGGTGCAACTTGGGTGTTTTTCTTCTAACCCTTTTTGCAACTGAGTTCAAACACCTAAGAACACACCAAAACACATACACACAAACACACACTATAAGCACATAAGCATGTAACCGAGAAAAAAACCCACATGAACACTTAAAACCTCAAATTCTTACCTTGAATTCAATCCTCTTCTTCTCTTCTTCTTCAAAACCGAGAGTGTTTCTGCTCTCTTCCTTTCTCTCTCTAAAACCGAATGAAAAAGTTGATATGAAAAGAGGGTGGGCGGCCATGCCCACCTTTACACCAACTTTTCAAAGATTTTGTCCTTTTGGACACTTTTAGTCCCTCTACTTGGGCTTTATTGCTTTTCCTTCTTTTATTCTTCATTTCTTGTTCTTTCTTTTCTTTTTAAGAAATAGCCGAGTGTTACACAAATAAACAAATATTGAATCTATAATGAATCCAATTGTGCAGGCTACGTTTAGCCTCAATCATTATATATTTGTAATAACCTAAAGCAATTTATATAATTTTATATCTTCACCTATGGTAAACAATTCACCAATTATCATCCTTACATGTAAGTAATTGATGGATTATAGAAGGACTAAATCAATTTATATAATTTTATATCTTCACCTATGCTTCTGATTTCTTTGTTGAACCTAATAAACTTTAATGCCCATTCCTATAATCTTAGAAAAGCTCACATATTATCAAAACTTCATATGAACAATAGAATTTTAAGGTAGTTTTCTAGACAACCAATAGCTCAGACAACGCTTTCTAGACAATCTTAGAATCATAACACTATGCCCAAAACTAGGGGGTGGTCCTAAACTCCCCTATCAGAAACGCTATCGCTAGTAAGGCTTAACAAATGACTAATTACACTATGCCTAAAACTATGACACATGGTATCAAGACCATAACACAATAGAGGGGAGACTAATTTAAGAAAAGGAAATAAAAAGTGATTTTTGTTTTGATTTCATGTAATATAATTGTTTAATTAATTTTCAAGTAATGAAGTAAATACAAAATCAATTAATTTCCAAAACAATTAAGTGGAGCAAACAATCAAACAATATTTTATCAACTTACTTCTTCGCACTTACCATCTTCACCCCTGATTCTAATTCCATTCGAGTCTCACCTATTATTCATTCTTAAATGACTACTTAAAATCACATCTAACGTCTTATGTATTTCGTCTTCTTCTTCATCGATCTACTCAGATCCGATCCATAGCAATACCATATATATTGATTTCATAAGTATGGCTAAGATTAGGTTGAGTTCAATGTTGGTAGAAAACAAACTAGTACAACCAAAGACATAATCGAACAAACTAATATGACTCATCAAGATTCACTACAACCCATTTCAATATGATCAATCACCTACAACCTCTATGAGCTTAAGATCAAAATACATAGAATATCTGCAGTACTCAGATCTGCGCCGACGAGCCAACAACTGCAAGTTATCTGCACCCCATACAACATGCTGATTTGAAACTATCTATGCCCCATAGAGAAGAAAATTTGGAAGACACCATATTTACCTTGAAGTTGATCTTACCTCTAAAGAACACTTCTTGTGAAGAACATATAGCTAATGCACACAACAAACCTCGTGCACCAGTCAAACCTAAACTAGAGAGGATTGGTGGAATACTCTACGTTGTATGAAAACCCCTCTGCACACTCACAAATCAATCCTGATACTAGATCAATTAACATTGAAAATTATATTTGTCATATGAAAATAGGTCCTTTTGTAACAATATGTTCGTATTGAGTTGAATGTATATCAACATATACAAATAACATTGAAATGAAGCATACACATAGCATCCTTTTTTAATGACATGAGAATGAGATATTATATACTTAACCATAAATAATCATAATAATTAGAATTATCTACACTAAGTTGAATCCTAACAGTCGTATATACAACATAACTACATAAATTCAAGAAAATGCAGTGTGTGCAAATTGACAAAAGCAAGCACATGAACGTGAAAAGGAATTCATAACCAAAAATTAGTTAAACTAGCTTGCAGAAACTTTTGAAGAAACATAACAACACTAAATCTAAATCAAGGGTCATATTCGAAGTAATCACGCAATCATATCCGGAAGTAATCTGCGATTTCAAAAGAAGGGTTCCAATTTCAATACCGGAACAAAGCCGAGATGAGGCTCTGTGCCGGAACGAAGCGTCCTCAGATCTGCGTCGGCTATGAAGCTGAGAAGAGGCTCTGTGCCGGAACGAAGCATCCTCAGGTCTGCGAAAATAATGTCCTCATATATGAGATTCTCATCTTCTAGGGTTACGGTTCAATCCTCTTTATTTCACAATAAGGTTATTTTGGTAAATTGCCATGAAATCCTAATATTTTAAAACAATCCCCCCAAGTCTAGAAGGATTTCAAATCCCCTAATTTGAAGGAATTCGAAGGATTTAAATCCAATTCCAATCCTTCTTTTGGCGAAACGAACAACATAAGGAATGGAATCTGCATTCCAATTCCATCAGAATTCTATTCTAGTCCATGAAACGAACGCACCCTTAGTGTATTTCATTGAGTTGTAACAAATCTTCCAAATTAACTTTCTAAGTACTTCACATGTGCATACTTAGATCTCTTTGGTTGCATCAGCCTATAAGTATAATCCTTACTAACTCCCCCTAGGCTGATGCTACCAAAACTAAAAGAGAACTTTGAATCTTGATCTTCATCTATTGATAGGTATCATCGGAATAAAGACCATTCCCTTCATAATCAGTTGGTTAGGATTCTTCAAACTTTCAAAGTACCTTCTCATGTCATAGAGATCATGCAAAGGAAGGTCAAGCATGTTTTGCCAGAAATACACATCTTGACCCCTTTGATCTCTAGTGACATACCATCCATCTAGGTTAGTAGCAAATGCCCAAGACGGGATGGGTCTCCAAGTAGCAAGAGGTTTTACAATAAGTGGATTTGGTTTAGCAGCCTCTTCTTGATCATTCTCTGACTAACCCTTAGGTACATAGGTGGATGCCTTGGACTTTTTTTCTTCTTCTTCTTGTCCCTTATAATGGCCATCCTCTTCATCTTAATATACTTTAATTGAGAAGGTTCGCCTTAGTACCAGATGGTCCTTCTTCCTTCTAACTTGGGTCCTTTTCCTTCGCAGGTTTAGAAGGACAAGGATCAGGACCCTTCTGCGGGTCAGAAAATGAAGCTTGCTGAGATGCAGTACTAAGTACTGGTTGAGTTGTCTCTTGTGTTTCAATCTTATCCTCAGCTTTAGGTGCAGCCTGACTTGGTTGCCCTTAACTCATCATCCTGATTGCAGCTTGCATAAAGCTAGGTGTCTCACTTGAACTCTCTCCCCTTGCCTTCCTCTTCCTCTCTATTTTCTCCTCCTCAATTTCCCCAAAGGTCATAATTCTCTTCCCTTTGTCAGTCATTGGCATGTGTGACTCAAGGTGGAGAGAGCTTTGGCCTTCATTGCTTGGTGTAGCACTTGAGCTCCAGCCAGAGAGAGGCTGTGAGACACCTTCACCAACTGATGCCTCATTGAGGGTACTTGATGCTTAAGTAGTTCTTGTCTCAAGGTTCACAGATTCAACTACTGGGCCTTCAACCAAGGTTTCTCCTTCGAAGCTAATCTTAGGGTCTACCTCAGTATTTAGTTAACCAATAGTTTTGCCTTCTATCCTTTATCTATATAATTTGGATCTTTTCTTGAACTCTTCAAGCACCCTATCTTGAATTCTCTTAGCTAACATTTCAGCTTGCCTTATTTGACTTAGGTTGGCAAGTGGCAAGTGAATCAGAGAAAAGCTCTCATAGTATCTAAGGGCTTGAAAATTAAAGACTTCTTGTTGCCCCTAAGATCAAGAGAATACTAAGGCTCTTCTATCAGCATTATACCTCCATCCTAATATTGGATTTTTAGCAGGGTAGGATGAGGTAGACATAGCCCTTGGTATGCCCTCCTCAAATAGGCTTAAATCAGAGCATCCACATCAATGTGGGCCTGAGGAGGTTGTTGAGTATGGACAACTTCAAGTGAGGGTGGTGAGTCCTTTATGTCCATACTTTGGGCAGAACTCCTATGTTCTGTGATTGTAGGTAGGACTTTCTCCTCCTTTTTGGTAGCATCACCCTCTTGCACATGGGAGCTAAGGGTTACGTCCACCACATCCATAGGTTCTTCTAGACCTGGTTAAGTTTACCTAAAAGGTCTCTCAGCTAACTTGCCCTTGAGATCAGTGATCTCAAGTTGCTGATCAATGACCAATCTTTGTAAAGTAGCCATTCCAGGTGACTTACCCATTGAAACTAAATAGGTGTATGTTTTTGATAGTTTTTGTACCTTTAGTTACAAGCTCCCCTCATCTTCATCAAAAGAATTATGGGGGATGAGAGTATAGGACCAAAGTCTTCTTCCTTACTACCAGCTTGGGTTTCTTGGCTGTTGGTTTTCCTCTACACCATGACAGCTTCAAGAGAAATGTCAATGGGCTGAGTTGCCATGGTTGTGGTCTTAGTGATAGAGTCACATGCAAAAGTGAGAGCAATTTCCATATAGACTTCCTGAACATGTTTAGGGAGGTCCACCTTAGTTAGGGGTGGATGATGTGGGCTAGACATGGGTAATTCAGGAGCACTCATCTCTCCTTGAGCAGGGGAGGAGAAGAGAGACTCATAGTACTCACTAAAGCCCATATCCTCATCATCATAGAACTAGAGGTCAGGGATAGGTTGGGTTGGTTTAAGTCTAACGGCCAGGGTTGGTAGTTTTCCCCTTAAGGGTGATCACTTGAGTTTTGAGACTCAGAGTAATGGCTTAATGCTTGGGCAATGAGCTTATTAGGCTGAGCATGAGGAACCTCAGCACTGATTAAAGAAGTAAATGGAGTGGTCTACTCCTCAAGGAAGTGGGAGCTCTTGGTTCCACCTCCTCTACATGGTTGGTTTTATGGGGGCCTGCTCAATCTGAATAGATTGAGAAGGTGTTCGTTTGGATTTTCTTGCGTAGGTGATGGTTATTTGAGGCTGTGTGGGTGGTTCAGATGTAGAAGGTGTGAGTTCAACATTGGCTGGTGCTGCCAAGTTGTCACCTTGAGCAATGAGCTCTAACTTTTTGGGACCAGGGCTGTTTCTACCCCTGAGAAGCCAACAATGGTCTTTCTCATAAGTTTAAAGATGTCGGGCTTCATGTGTCCCAATTTAAGAGTAGCACCTATTCCTCTTAACTATAAGCCTAATTCACAGTTAAGAATATGTTGAATATATCTAGGGAACATGTATTACTCTAATGAGTCCAAGTTTACCAGCAAGTTTGTATAGACAAACTAGGAGTACTTGAACTTGACCCCTTCAACCATTTTATGGACTATGTAGGATAAGTCCTAAGGAATCTAGTCACATTCTTTATGTTTGTTAGATAAAGAGTGAATAATAACATGGAGGAGGTACTTCCACCGGTATGAGACCTTACCATTCTTGAAGGTTCTGACTGTGTAGTCCCCTTCATAGCCTATATGCTGGAATGACTCATTGATAGCAGTTTGGGAAAGACAACTCGCCTTCTTCATCATCTAGCCTTAGATGAGAGTTGATTATGGCTAGAGTGATGAAAAGTGTCCTGCCATGCACTATGGCAGACAATGCCTTCTCACCATCCAAGATCAACTCTTGACGGGTCCTCCAAAACTCAAGGAGTTGTTTTTCATATAGTGCAGTGTATATTATGAATGTGGTGTAGTAGTTTGATTGAGAAAGGAAGCAGTAAACATCTAAGAAACCTGGATCTTTCTCAGATGACAATAGAGCAACTTGATTATGTTGCTTATGAAGTTGCATGAAAAAATGTGGTTGGTTTCAGGGTTGGCCATTTGAGAAAGCTTCGGAGTGAAGAAAGCTAAGAACAAAGAGGGTTTGTGAGTAAATTTAGGGTTTGAACTTTTGCAAATAAAGAGGAAGAAGAAAGAGGGGGAACTGTTATAAGGATATATATATATATATATATATATATATATATATATATATATATATATATATATATATATATATATATATATATATATGTGTGTGTGTGTATATATATGTATGTATATATATATGTGTATATTATATATATATATACATATATATGTGTGTGTGTGTGTGTGTATATATATATGGAAGGATTTGAGACAAAGTTGATGCAAAAGGATAAACTTTGAAATCAGGATGTCGGTTCCACTCTGAAAAAGGTCCCATAGAAGGTAGCTTTCTTGGAAGTCGAAAATCATCCGAAGGTAATTTTGTCCTCGGAAGTTTTGAGAAAACTTCCAAATCCAATTTGACTTCACAAGATATTCCTCAACTAGATGAAAATTTGATTTGGAAGAAAAATACTTAGAGTATTTTGCTTCCAAGATATATTTGGTTTTGAAATATATTAAACTTCAAAATTTTATTCAAAGGGTGAATAAAGCTTCCAAGACTTAATTACTTTCGGAAGAAAATTGTCATTTAAAACATATAAGTACTTAGAAACACATTTGAGCTTTAGAATATATATCAGAATTTCTTCCGAATGTAAATTTCTTAGTAAGTAGTTATTAGTTTTGAAGACATAAGTTTCTTTCAAAGTCAACTTAATGTCTTCCAAAATAAAATATATCTTAAACTTTCAAAATTCTAAGGAATACCATTTTTGAAAAATTCGTCCCAAGGTAAACTTAAGACACACATATTTGAAAAATAATTTTGAAATTAATTTAAGAAAAAATATACTCAAAGTTAATAATCCCAATAGCTGACAAGATACTTAAATATCTATTTATCAAAGGCTTTAGTGAACAGATCAGCATATTGTTCATTTATGTTAACTTTGACTAGCTTTATCAATCCATTTTCAACACTATCTCTTATCAAATGATACCTGATGTTGATGTGCTTTGTCTTTGAGTGTTGCACATGATTCTTTTTAATAGAGATAGCACTATTGTTGTCTATGTGTATTGGATTCTCTTTGAATTTGAATCCATAGTTAGCATCTGATTCTGAATCCAAAGAACTTGAGCACAGCAGCTTGCAGCAACAATGTATTCAGCTTTAGTAGTTGATGCAGACACACACGATTGTTTCTTGCATTGCCATGAGAGTATCCTTCCATCCGGGAATTGACATCCCCCAGATGTAGACTTTGCAGTTATTTGACAGCCACCATAGTCACTATCTGTATAAGCATACAGATTGAAGTCAGAATTCTTTGAATACCAAAGGCCTAGTTTGGGAGCTCCTTTGAGGTATCTGAGAATCCTCTTGACAACAACTAGGTGTAACATCTTCAGATTGGCTTAATATCTTGCACATATGCATGTGGCAAACATGATATCAAGCCTGCTGGTTGTGAGGTACATAAGAGACCCAATCATAGCCGTGTAGAGATGTTCATCAACATACTCCCCCTCAAGGTCAGGTCCTAGAGAGTGGTTTCTAGCTATGGATGTCTTAGCAACCTTGCATTCAGTCATATGAACTCTTGTAAGTATGTCTTGCACATACTTTGACTCGTTTATGAAGATGCCATTGTCAACGTACTTCACTTGAATTCCTAGAAAAAATTGAGTTACACCATGGAACTCATTTCAAATCTATTAATTATCAACTTCTCAAAGTCTTTGCAGAGATTCGGATTATTTGACCTAAAGATGATGTCATCTACATAAACTTGAACCAGCTTCAAGTCATTCCATGTTCCTTCAATGAAGAGTGTGCCGTCAATAGTACCCCTCTTGTAGCCATGCTAAATAAGATACTATGACAGTGTCTCATACCACTTCCTTGGAGCTTGATGCAGCCCATAGAGAGCTTTGTCAAGCTTGCAGACACAATCAGGATGATCTGGGTCTGCAAAGCCAGGTGGTTGTTTAACATGCACTTCCTCATCTATCACACCATATAAGAAGGCACGCTTAACATCAAATTGGTAGACCTTGAAATCCTTGGATGCGACAAAAGCAAGGAATATCCTAACAACTTCAAGTCTTGCTACATGAGCAAAAACATCTGTATAGCCAATCCTTCTTCTTGTGTGTACCCTTGAACAACTAGTCTTGCCTTATTTGATGAAATCCACTGATTTGAACTTTTAAGAGTAAGAACAAGGGCAAATGAATCTTCCCAAGGATCTTTTCAATCTCTCATAATACAACAAAAGTTTGTTGCATATTCAACACTCAACCAACATGGTGCGGAAACCCATGATCAATGATATGAATATTCGTGTCTGAATGTGTATGATTGTGTGCTTGGATACTTGAATGATAATATTAAATGTTTGATTATATTGATTGTTCAATAAAGCTTACAAAGGATTAGGGTATGCTGATATTATAGCCTATACAAAAAGCTATGTACAATTACTAAAATACCCTTACTTAAAAAAAATTACATAAATAGTCCTAAGTCTAAGTCATCTGTTGTGGATGATTGACAGTCCGCTGTGAATGATAGGTCGTCTGCTGTGGATGTTGAATAATCTATCCGATGTGTCTTGGATGTTGTCTGTTGTGGAGTGTTCATCTGTTACAGATGACATCCGCTGTGAACTGTTCATTAGTTGTGGACATTGGTCATCCGCTGTGAGTGAGTTGGTCATGTGTTATAGACACTTGGAAGTTGTTCTTCATCCGGTGCTAACACTATTTCATCCGCTGTGGATAGTTCCTCATCCGCTATGGACACTTAGCAAAAATTTATTTTATCTACAAACCTGAAAAAGAAATTTTAAACTAAATTTGTGTATGTTATGATTTTTGATGATACTAATGTGTTAGTTGATGAATGTTTGGATGTTAGAACACATTATGTTTGATTATGGCAAGCATTATCCTTTTAATACACTTGTTGAGCCCAACAATATTCTTGATGACAAGTCCTCTATCACTGTTCTTATTCCTGAAAACCTACTTGGTATCTATTGGTCTCTTCCCAGGAGAAAGAAGGCATAGGTTCTAAACCTTTTGTCTATTGAATTGACGCAACGCCTACTGTATTGCTTCAACCCAACTTCCATCGTTCAAAGCCTCATCAACCTTCTTTGGCTCAATCTGGGACAAGAAACAAGAGTATAGACAAACATTTTTATCATGGGTTTGCCTTTGTGTTCTTACCCCTGTCTCAACATTTCTAATTATGTTTGTGCTGGGATATGACTTGTTGGTTCTCAGTTGAGGAATCATAACAAGTTATTTGGACAGATCTAAATTGGTGAAATTCAAATCTGGTGATTGAGTATCACCTACCACATCAACACACTTATCAAGAGAAACTTGATCCAATGAGTGTGTGACATCATTGATATTCACCTTAGATATATTAGCTGAATAGTTTGTCATTGTTGTGCTGATAGGATTTCCAACTACAGGGTTTGTTACCACTGGATCTAAAGAAATTTTATTACTTGATCTTCTCAGCTTAAATCTTGGGTCAGAATCTCGTATTGATAAGCTACATATAGATCCTGAACATCTTCACAAGATTTGTTAAAACAATTGGTAACTAAATCAAGATCAAATAGCTAATCAGATCAGAACCTTTCACACTGGGTGTGTGCTCATTGAAGGTCACATTGGCTGCCTCCTTAACTACTCCAATACTGAGATTGTACACTCTGTAAGCCTTAGCTTGGGAAGAGTATCCAATAAAGTGTCCATCATCTGATTTCTCAGCAAATTTAGCTATCTGATCTTTGGTATTCAAGATGTTGCAAAAACATCCAAATGATCTGAGAAAACCAATGAAAGGTCTCATTTTATGTCACAGCTCATAAGGAGTCTTACCATGAGTCTTTACCACTAAAACTTTGTTCTGCACATAGCAGGCAGTGTTGATTGCCCTTACCCAGAAGGTGATGGGCAGTTTAGAGTGAGAGAGCATGGTCCTTGCAGCCTCAATAAGTGTCATCTTTCTCCTCTCAGCAACACCATTTTGCTGAAAAGTCTTGGGAGCACTATATCATCTTGTAAAACCTTTTTCATCACAAAATGTATCAAGGATTTGGTTCTTGAATTCAGTTCCTTGATCATATCTTATGATCTTGACCTTGTGATCATATTGATTCTCAATGATCATAATGAAGTTCTTTAAGATCTTAGGGGTCTCATCCTTAGTTATAAGGAAAAAGACCTAAGTGTATCTTGTGAAGTCATTTGTGATCACCAGGCAATATGAAGTCCTTCCTAAACTCATTACATCGATGGGGCCAAAGAGATCCATATGTAATAAGTGTAGGGGAGTAGTGATGGAGTTCTTTTCCTTTGGTTTGTGATACACTTTGTGGATGATTGATTGTCCGATGTGGACGTTGAATAATTTGTCCGTTTGTGTCTTGGATGTTGTCCACTGTGAACACTTGTTTGAATGTTTGTCTTGTTAGTTGTCCTTTGTGAAGTGTTCATCCGTTGTGGATGAACATCTGCTGTGAATTGTTCATCAACTGGGACATTGGTCATCCGCTGTGAGTGAGTTGGTCATGCGTTGTAGACACTTGGAAGTTGTTCTTCATCTGCTGCTGACACTTGTTCATCTACTGTGGATAGTTCCTCATCCATTATGGACACTTAGCAAAAGTTTCTTTTATCTACAAACCTGAAAAAGAAATTTTAAACTAATTTAGTGTATGTTATGATTGTTAATGATACTAATGTGTTAGTTAATGAATGTTTGGATGTTAGAACACATTATTTTTTATTATGGCAAGCATTATCCTTTTAATGCACTTGTTGAGTCCAATAATACTCCCTATAAGGATGATGTTGCCATCTTTTAATGTTTGCTTGTAACTGTTGTGTTTATTAGTAATGATGTGTGTTTGTGTTTGTTATGTATGATCGCAATGGTTGTGTGATGGACTTAGGTTGTTTTATTGACTGATTCAGTGTTATGCATGTTTGCATGTTTGCATGATTGAATGATTGTATGTTATTCTAATTACACATGTGTAATCAGATTGTAGTGTATGTTTTAATTTGTATATGTTTGCTTGTATGAAGTATTACTTGCATGATTGTTATTGTGTAAGTTTATATGCATTATATCAATGTATGTTTGATGTTATGTTGTGTTTAATATGATAGTTATGTTTGGTTAGATGTACATGATTGTTTGTTTTGCTTGTTTGATTGTTAGAAACTTTTAGGAATGAGAGGACCAGCTTCTTTTACACTCTTCTGAACTTCAGAAGTAGCCTTCAAAGATTTTTCTACATCTTTCTCAATGGTCTGATCCTTTTCAGCTTCCTTCACTTGATCAGACAGAGGTGTGATCCTTAGAGCATTTCTGCAATTTACTATGTGCTTTAACAAAATACTGTACAACACTATATCATCTTGTAAATCCTTTTTCATCATAAAATGTATCAAGGATTTGGTTCTTGAATTCAGTTCCTTGATCATATATTATGATCTTGACCTTTTGATCACATTGATTCTTAATTTTCATAATGAAGTTCTTTAAGATCTTAGGAGTCTCATCATTAGTTATAAGGAAGAAGACCTAACTGTATCTTATGAAGTCATTTGTGATCACCAGGCAATATGAAGCCCTTCCTAAACTCATTACACTTGTGGGGCCAAAGAGATCCATGTGTAATAAGTGTAGGGGAGTAGTGATGGAGTTCTTTTCCTTTGGTTTGTGAGACACTTTGTGTTGCTTCCCTTTCAGACATGCAACACAATGGTCATCACTTGTAAACTCTACCTTTAGCATTCTAGTTACCAAATCATTCTTAATTAATTTGTTCATGTTCTTAAAGTTTACATGGCACTTCTTTTATGCCAAAGGAAAGACTCATCACTATTGACTTTAGATAGAAAGCAAGAAACTTCCCTTGATGGGGATGTTTCCTGCAATATGTTCCCTTTCTTGGGGGTTCTAAGCAGGATATGCTCTTGAGGAATGACCACCTCGATCTTGAGAATAATGCACTCATGCTCATTAAAGAGCATGTTGTATCTTTGGTCACAAAATTAGGATACACTCAAGAGAATGTACCCAAGCTACATAACATAGCTTCCCTTTTCAATGCTGAGCTTACCATTTATGACCCCGCCCCTTCTAGTAATGTAACCACATGATTCTCCACGAAAAGCAACTGGCCCTCTATAAATTATTTCAAAGTTCTAAAGCAAAGAGCCATTGCTTGTCATGTGCCTAGAACAGCCACTCTCAATGACCCATACATTTTATTTGGTCTTCAGCTTTTCCTACACAAAAAGATATGGTTAGTTACATTTGAAAACCCAAGCCTTGTTGGTTTTGGGCTTATTAAAGTGAAATGAAGACAGTTCAACAGTTATTGATCCTATATGCAAACTCTGAGGATCATTTGCTGTTGTTGATGAAGAATTTTCATTCACATGGCCTTCTTTCATCTTCCACACCATCTTTGATTGATTAGACTTGGCCCTCAATACTTCGGAAGTTTTGATGACTTCGGAAGTTTTGGAGAGTGAACCTTCATAAGCTTTTGCATCCACTGCACCAGACTTCAGTATTTCGGAAGCATTCCTTTTTTCCGAAACCAAATTTTCTTCCGAAGGTAATTTTCCACCTATCTTCTTCACTTTGGAGCTTCCTAAAGGAAGAAATTTTCCTTCTGAAGCTATCTTCATCTTCTTCTTCTCAGAAGTTTTCTTATTCGTCATATGGATTGTGCTCTTGGGATTGTAGATGCAATCCTTAGCAAAGTGAGCAGCACTACCACACATGATGCATTCAACTGACATACTTATGAGAGTCTTCTTTTGAGTAGAAAGCTGAGCTTGATCTCTTTCCACTTCCTTCTCCATCTTTATAGATGATGCAACAGGCTTCTTAGGGTGAGGCTTGCTCTTAGAACTGGATGGTTCAGGCTGTACAACAGTGGTGCATATTTGATAAACCTTCTTCTCTTGACCATGATAATTTGGACATGAACTAGAACCCCTGGTACTAGAGTTCATAGTTGAGTCTTCAATCTTTACCACTTCAAATCTAGTAGAAATAAAGACTTGTTTTATCTTGGAGTTGAAAGTGGTCTTGATTCTGGGGCTTTCTTTGATTTTCTTTTGGCTGCCCTGATCAAGTTCTTCGTAACTAACTTGGTCATCCTTGGTTCTTTCTTCTCTCTAAGAGTATAATGACCCTTCTTACGATGATCCTTCTCACTCACTACAGATTCATCCTTCACTATCTCCTTTTCATCTTCATCCTCTTCTTGGATAGGGTCTATGAGGGGCAGCTTATCTTGACAAGTTTCACACCTTGGAGATTTTATAAATAGTAATGTGTGTGGAGGAGCTATCTCACTTGAACCTAATTCATGTTTGTTCTAATCTTTGCATGCATTGATGAAGATATGATGTTCTTAAAGATTTCCTCTTCAAGAACAAATTTTTCTACCCTGGCTTTGGTGATCACAAGCTCAGCCTGGCATTCAATTAACTTGGTAATAAGATCTTTGATTTGAGTCCTATAGTTAGTGTGCCCATGCTTAAGAGTTGAAATTATTTTCTCTAAATCTTCTATTTGAAGTTTATAATCATTTTCAGCTCTTTTGAAATCAGCTTTTAAAATATTCAAAGACTCAAGGTCAGATCTCACTTCCAAGTTATAGGACTTATACATGTTTACTTTAGCAATGCATTCAAGAGTACAGAGATGTTCTAATACCTAAGCTTCTTCATGGTCAGCCATTAGTGCTTGGCTGGGACAAACATCCTCTACCTGAAAGCTCCAGTCAAAGCCTCCCTCTTCAACAGCAACAACAACTTGTTGTTTTGGTTGGCTTGGCTTATCAGATCTCGGAGCAGCATCAGTGCAGGCCTGGATTGTGCTTGGCCACCATTAGTCCTTGGTGCGTGCACTCCTCAGCAAAGTGTCCCATCTGGTTATAATTGTAACATTTCACTTTGTTTTTATCCTGTTTGAACTTTCCACCGGTTACATTACTGGGAAACTTTCTTCCGGTTTCTTGTAGAACTTCTTGGCTCTATGAGTGAGAAGAGCCGTTTGCTGGACTATCTCCATACACTCCAGGTCATCTGGATGGATACAATCCAAGTCTTCAAGAGTAACGAGAGAGTTGGCATAACTTTAATCAGCAGACACAAAGGCATGAGATAAGCTTGTCTCTTTGAATGGGATTCCTTGGATGTAACTCTACATTGGTGTCTTAGGGAAGGTGAGAATGGGCCCTTTTATGAGTTGTTAGGGTAGCAGATAAGATGATGTTGTAGTTGTCTACTATACTTTTCAACCACATGGAGGGTTGAACTCTGTTGATTGCTAGAAGAGCTGCTTGATGGATTCTGCATGTTCATCTCCATCTGGTAGCCACTAAGGATACCATACAACTTTGTGAGAGTAAGGGTGGAAAGGTTTTCAATTCTCTTAATGGCCACACAGTACTAAGTCCATTGTTTGTGAAGAGAGAACATGAACGTCCTCACAATGTCCCTATTCTCAAGCTTGACTCCAACATCCATGAGAGTATCTACAATCTCAACATACCTAAAGTATTGTTGAGTCATAGTTTCACCTAACTTGTAGGCGAAGTTCTCAAACTTCTACTTCATGAGGTCCTTCTTTTTTTCTTTAGCTTTATCAGACCCCTCATACATAAATTTCAATGCATCCCAAAGCTGCTTAGCAGTTTTGCACTTCTTGAATCCTGTGTATATCGAGTTTGGAATAACAGTTTGGAGAGCGGTCATGGCCTTTTGATCTATGTCAATCTTCTTCCAGTCTTCCTCAGAATAATCAACCATTTCCTTGGGAATCATCTCACCTCTAGCAGTGGCTGAAGAGGTGCTTGGGATGTGAGGTTCTTCGACAGCAACTATTGAACCCCCATCTGTTGGAAGAAGGACTACTGGTAGTGGTTCGTAGATTTCTACATCTTGTTGTCTTGAGACTTGATGAACCCTTTGATACGTTGGCACCAAGTATCAAAGTCATCTGATCAGTGGACATTTTGTCATGGTACGGGTTTCCATATTAGCCTTTGTAAGAGCTACCAATTGAGTTGGTAAGTGTTTTGTGAAACTAAAGAGATTAAAGATAGTGAGATCTTACAATCAAACCTAAAAAGCTCTGATACCAATTGCAGGACCGGTGAATGGGGGTCAATGCAACAGTTTTGCAGTGTCTGAAGAGACTTAGAGCACTTAACATATCAAATAGGGAACCGACTTAAAGTGAAACAAAGAACACCAAGTAAAGAACAAAACAAGAACACAATTAGATGCTTTTCAAGAATGCAATATATTGCTTTCAATTTTTTTACAAAAATCTTGGTTCTAATGACAAGTACTTGAGATACTTTATACTACATCCTACAGCTAGTCATACTTTGAAAGCCAACTGGAAACACTAATCTAGATAACAAGATCAATGTAAAGTTAAAAGGCAGATTGCCTTCTGACTAGCGACTATGATATGTCATAGCTCATTCTTATCTAATACAATTAAAAGATAAAAGTACAAAAGTAAAAAGTTACAGAATCTAAGTCTAAAATCTACAATTTACAAAAGTATGGAGTTTTCACCAACTTGTATAAGTTGGTGAGTTTTCAGAGATAGCAGCAAAAAGTGATTCAGCTTTTGTCAAAAGTGAGTCAGAGAAAGCATGTCTTCTCTGTCTTCGGAAAAATCAGTCTCTTAGCTTCAGAAGACTTTGTCTTGAAGTTTCAGAAGACTTCATCTTTGGCTTCGGAAAATTTGGCATTTTGGCTTCGGAAGATTTGATACTTAGTGCATTGAGTTGTATCAAATCTTCAGAAGTAACTTTTTAAGTACTTCACATGTGAATGATGAGAGCTCTTTGGTTTCATCAGCCTCTAAGTATAATTCTTACATCTTCCTACTTCTCAAATCTTCATATCTCTTCTTCACCCCTTAAACCCTAAACACAAATCCACCTCCATGTCCCTTCCTCCATCAACATAACTCCACCTCAGCATATCTCCTACCATCTGCCACTCACCAACCGTCGTCTTCCACCCACCTCTCGCCATCTGCTACCACCTCCCACCCTCACCTCCAACAGACCCATCGGCCTTCACCTCTAGCAGAGCAATCGACCCTCACCTCCACCGTAGATCACCACCTCCACAGACCCATCACCCCCATCACCCCTATTGTCGTTGCTATACCACTATCATCCTCACCTGCAGTCTGTAGAAGTTAAAAACCAAATAGTCTTCTTCTTGCAGATTGTAGAGGTTTGGTCGATCTCTTCTTTTACAAATGTCTGCAGATGTGGTCAGCAAACTGCAAACATTTTTCCTCTGAAGAAACAAATTGCACCTTTATCTGCTTAGCAGCAATTGTATATGCTGAGTAACTCCTTTTGCAGACAAGATATCAGTACTAAAGAATAGCGATGATACCATGACACTTCAAATGCCGAAGATCCGCATTCATGTTACACTTAGTGGCAAAGTAGGCCACCTTGCAAGAAATCGTATTCATTGTTGTTATGAACCCTATTATATGAAACATTAGAGCGTCACACCCAATGAACAATTTAATTAAATAATATTTTTGAATTAGAAGTTTATATTCTGAAAAAGCAAATATGTGTTTATTAGAGAAATATTGTTTGGAACTTTGTTTGAGTTTGGTTACTTAGGTTGTAAGCTTGTGGCTATACCTATAGAATAAAATTCATATGTTTCATCTAAGTCAAGATGGATGAAACTGTCTCATCTATTGTACGAGAATTCAAAAAGTATTGGGAAGCTAATTTATTTGCCCTTAACTTGTCCTGATATATCATATGTTGTCCAATATCTTAGTCAGTATATGCATTCTCTAACAAGACACATATGCAAATGGCATTAAGATTGTTTCTTGATCTAAAATCCTTACCTGGTAAAGTGAACTATAGAGTAAAGGAGACTATTATAATAGGACCGCACATGTGGTTTTTGATTAGGGGAAGTGTGTGGCATCATAGAGATCTTTAACAAATTAACATGTTTTTGTATTTTTTAAGAAACTCATTAGTTGCTTAAAAATGTAAAAAACAAAGAACAATCACTTGTTCCACTATTGAGGCATGATCCGACTCTACCTTTATCAAGGTCTAGGAAAAATATAAAAAGATAAAAAAAAACCAGCTATAAGTGCTTGTTTCTTCACGTGTGTTGTCTCTTTCAAAAGAAGTGATTGTTCACTAACCTATTAAAAAAACTACCAAGTGAAAATGATGATATGATATTAGGTAATGAGAATGATATGATCCAAAGTGTAGCTAAGAAAAAACTCGTATAATTTGTAATCTCATAAACATAATCAATCATTATAGTAAAAATTTAAAAAATGGATTAAATGTTTTTCAACTAAATTAGCAATGCATGTACAAAATTGTAAAAGTAATCATATAATTCTCGAGCTAAAGTCCTAATTCTCGAGGGTGTTGAATTACCTAAGAACCAAAGGGCAACCCTTGTATAAAAATATAACCATACGTCTTGTAACTATTGAGCAATACATCACTATAGATCTAGTTGGCAATTGTTATAGACAAGAACACAATCCTTCATTCACATACTCAAAAGTCTCATTTCAAAAAGCACAAACCAATCAAGATATTGCATGAATTTGATTCATAAATATAGTAAAACATAAAAAAAAGACAACTACCTAATTCCTAATAGTTGATTAACTAGACCTATAAATGGTTGATTATGATACATGTACTAGATACAAACAAAATCAAGATACACGTAGATAACATCTTTAAGCTCACGATCACACTCTAGATCTAAAAAAGTTGGATCTTTAGGACAAATGTTAAATTAAAGAAAATATTGCAACCCAATAAGGCATATTGCAAACAATGTCACTAAGAGTAATCCAAATTACACCATAATTAAAGAAAAAAGCAAGAATACACACCACAAGAACAACCCAAGGTGGGTATTTGTTAATGGCATTTCCGAAAGAATGCCAACTTTTTCCCCTAAATCATCAGCAACACCCAGAATCATAAGTTGGCGAGAGAAAAAAGTAAGCATTTTCGAATGCGATAGGAACCAAACAACAACTGAAAGACCCAACCACATCGATTGGTTTACAACATTTAGGGGTGACATCATTGTATTTCTCTAATTCTGTCGGTTTTTGATATTGTTTGGTTGCTAGATTAGTGAAATTAAGTATTTTAAGTGCAAAATGAGATTATGTACAATGAGAAAGCACGAACGCCGAAAGAGCTCAACCATGGAAAACCATCAGTGACGGGGGAGAAGAGTAGAGGCATGGCGTGAAGATGAGTGACGAAACGACAATTGGCAAAACACGTGGCACTGAATGTACATACAATGGCATCCTTTAATTGGATGTGAACATATGCATTGAGCATTGTACAACCTACTTAAATTCTAATACTCTACTGCAGACAAAGTTAGTAATTGTTGTTATATAAATACTTAGTTTCCTCTCCAAAGACATACACAAACATATCTTGAATTGTTACTATATTTTTGTAACTATGTGTGTTTTACATTTAAATTCATTTTTAGTGATCTAATCATGTTCAATACAAAACTAATTATAAGTGGATAATAACGAAAACAATATAAATCCTTTATCACATATAACGAGAGAGAGATGCATTATCAGCAACATAACCCTATTATATATGAAAGAGCCAAAAGTTCAAATCTAACAAGTTGTAGATACGAGCTGTTAATATGAATAGACTTTGAGTTATTCTAGAAAAACACCCCTACATATCATATCTAAAATATATATATATACGATTCTGGTAATTGTTAAAATAAAAATACTAACCACCAAATAATAAGTTTGTTGTTTTGTAATCTTGATCATGGGTTTAAACCGTAAGAAACAGCTATTTGCATATAATAAAGTACAAAACTACGTACATCAGATCTTGAAGCAATTCATCACCTCCCGAAACTTAAAACGAGAGTTAAGGCAAGCGTAGATGTGCGATTAGTGGTCACTAAATACAAATATTTGTTGATTAAATTTGAAGTTGCAAGGCTGTAAATAATATAACACATGTTAACCATGGCAGTATTATTACCATGCCGTACAAAGTTTCAACCCTTTCTCTCCCTCAGTTCATAAGTCGCGTGGGGGTCGAAATACGTCGCTTCTTGCTTATCGACGTGGTGCACAAATCCTGACTAAATCAAGGTATACCCACTGCGATCTATCGTTAATCTTCGCTTAATCATTGCTCTAATTCGATCAATTTTGCTTTCTTCTGATCCAATTGCCGTATCGTGTCATCGGAATTGGCTTTTTAAAGAATGATGCTTTGATTCTTGTTGTTCTTACATGAATGATTACTGTAGCTTCTTTTAGCTTTTCAATTTTCGATTTTTCGATAGGAGAATCGATGCTGATGCACGTCGAGTCTGGGTTTTTGGGGGATCAATTTTTGGGATTTTTCAGAGATGGGAATCGACGTTGAGGTTTTAATGTGTTCACTGTTAAGGTTTTATTGGCAATTGAATTGCAAATTGTGATTTCTGTTTGTGATGTGGCTGTCTGGTTGGAGGTGATTGACATGCTTGTTAGGTAGGGTTTGATGTCTGGCGGAATCATATGTGAATTCAAAATGTTGACTGATCAGAGGTGATTGATTTCCCCAAAAAGAGCCCACTTTCATCGTTGATGTTAAGACTTACTATCGCAAATTGATTGGGTGCTTGTTACATGTTCTAGTATTGGCATTCTTCTATTGGTAGCATTTGTCTTGAAATTAGTTGGGATTTCTGGTCTCCTGGTATAGGTGCAAATGTGAAATTTGGGGCTTGGGCCTCCTTGCTGCTCGATTTTTCAATAATAGAATGAAAGATGTATAGCAATGTACACTAGTACAGACACATACTTTTATCCACAGATAACCTTGGAGAAAATTAGAGCAAACAATACTTTTTAGTTATAAGTATTTTGGTGCATCGTGCATGTCCTGTGTCGCTCTTGAGACGCCTACTATTACTTTTTTTGATTTCTTGTCGGAAAAAGAAATCTATTGGTATTGTGATTTTACCCAAATGGTACATTGATGTTGCTCTGATTTTGTTAGGGGGAAACTCAAGCTAAATCTTCATACAGTTGGAATGGTCACATTTTGTTATGAAACATATTGTTGTTAGAAGCCAGGAGGATAAAAATGAATTTACAAGCTCCAATAGCAGGACAGTACTCAAGGCAGGTTTCCAATCAAGGCGGGACTTCATTGCCTGCTATACCACAGCAACAAAACATGATGCAGAACTCTGAAGGTGGTTCCCATGCTCCACTAACTATGGAGCATGCAAGGCAGTTTATACAAGATAGGATGTAAGTTCTTCTCACATGCATTTATATGTCAAGTGTGCTTTGTGTGTGGGGGTATTTGTGTAACGAATGTGTATACCTAAAATGTCTGATTGTTACTATGGTAGTGTTTCATGTGGTCATTTTAAGTGTAGAGAACTATCGACATTATTTACTTAGCATTCCCTATTTTGTCATCTTCATAGTACTCTACTGAATATGGTTTAGTTTATTCCTGGTCTTTGGTACATATATTGTTAAATGCATCCCTCAGTAAACTGATCTATTTCACTTTCACTCTTAATGTTTCTATGGTGCTAGCGCTATGGACAATCATGATAGACATGATTTTCATCTGTTAGGTTATATTCATCTAAATACGTACAACACTAATAAAGTAATTTGTTGTTGAGTTTGTGTCTGCTTGGTAAGAGAGGGGTGCTAATAAGTATTTAGGAAGACGTGAAAAAGGAAGAAGCATAAAAAATCAACGATAACAATATTAATTAATTGGCTTCTTTATTTGTTCTATCCTTGTTTTGTGATAAATACATATGATTAAATATTGCTTCTGCATTCTTGTAATCCTGATGAAGAAACCTAGTTTTGGATCTAAAACGCTTAATTCTCATCTTTTGTAAGAGCTCCAAGCACCATAGATCATTTTAATATCCCTTCTAATGTATAAGCATTGCGCACCGATCATGTCTTATCTTATAATCATGATCATGGTCTTGTGATACTGTTTGTTTTCATGTTTTCCGTACTCTTTCGATAATTATCTTATGCTTAATTTTCTTTAAAGCTTCCTTGTACTAACTTTTTGATAATGTGCTTTTTCAATTAGCGTTAAACAATGACTGTTGCTTCATCATATAGATTAAATCCTGACGAAAAACTTTAATATCTTTTTAGCTATAAGTTCCTCATGCAGCGGCTAACGCGGGAGGTGCCTCCCAAGAATGTACTGGATATTGTTAGACGCTTGGAGGAAGGCTTGGTCAAAACTGCAACATCAAAGGTTTTTTTTTATTCTTTTGTTACTTTTAGCATGTAATATTTTTCACTTCTTGTATTCACATTATAATAATTAAACAATTTCAAGTTTTTATCTTTGCTGTCCAACCCAATATTTGGAGGCCTTATTTTGCCTATGTAGTATTGTAAAAGGCTAATAATATTCATCTCCTTGTCATCAAAGTGTAAAGGCAACACCTATTTCTGAAATCATATGCATTGACTTGCTTTTGAACAAATCAAATTAGTATTACATCTACAGTAAAATAAGGATCATTGTCATTCTTCTAGAGAGGGGCATTAATACGTTCGGTTGAGTAGATGGTATTTGGATAATTCTATGGATGGTACTTTGAGACGCAAGAAAAAGATTTGGAATTTTTCTAATTTGTATATTTCATGAACCCTGCCTTTTAATATATTTACATGTGTTTTACATAAATATAATTTTTCCCTGTTTAGGAGGAGTATTTGAATTTAGATACATTGGAAAACCGTTTACAAGCTCTGATCAAACGGAACCCTTTGAACAATCACAATCAACGATATCAGCAACAGAGCAACACTAATGTTTCCATGGGAACAATGATTCCAACTCCTGGTATCCCTCAAAGCGGGAACTCAAATAGCATGTTGCCATCAGCTATCAATCAGGGAGGCTTTTCCATGAATACCCCTGGGCCTTCGAGAAGCATGCACGCTGGTTCATTTGATGGTATATATCTTCATCTTACAAATTTAAAAACTTTTTTTTTATCATATTTATATAAGAAAAATGTACAATTGGATCCACTTTTTCAGGAGGTTTAACGGATGGATCTCAACAGGCAATGTCTAATTTTTCATTAGTGGGCGGACAAAGAATTGGCAGCCAAATGATGCCTACTCCTGGATTGCATAATAGTAATAATAGCACAAATAACCAATCATACATGAAAATGGAGCCAACTAATAATGTTTCTGTTATTTCAAATGCCGACTCAGCAATGGTGTCCCAGCCACTGCAACAGAAGCAACAAGTTGGTGGCCAAAACAGCAGGATCTTGCATAGCCTGGGAAGTCATATGGGTGGGGGGATCAGGTCAAGTTTGACTCAAAAATCTTATGGATTTTCAAATGGGTCATTAAATGGAAACTTAGGGATGATGGGTAAGAGTTCACAGATGGTTAATAGTATGGGTAACTCTGAAGGATTTTTGACAGATTCTCATTATGGGAATTCTTCTAAAGTAGTGCCACAATATTTTGATCAACATCAAGGACAAATTTCTCAGGGTACTCTTTCTCTACACATACAATCTGTTGGTACACATGCATATATGTTGGGTGGGTTGGCTAACGGCTAAAGGCTAACGGGTCAAAATGGATCAGGTTGGGTTGATCCAGATTGTTTTTTGGCCCAATAATTAAAACCTTTTTATTATTATTATTATTATTATTATTAATTATTATTATTTTTTAAAAATACTTGGTGTAAATATGAATATGAACAATATTTTTTGACAGAATTATTAACATAGTGAGTTTTGTAGGTTGTATGCATTTACAATACACTTTGAAATTTGAATGACTTTTGACCCATTTCTTTTTTAACTAAATCTTTTGATTTATCTTGTTTGACCTGTTAAAGATTAAACATGAACTGGACTAACCCTTCCATTGTAGCAATAGTAATCTTTAATTTTTATTATATTTGTTTTGTGTTTATTATATGTTCAATTTTGCAGGTGATGGATCAGGAAATTTCTTTGTCCCAACAACATCATCTACATCACTAATGAACATGAACTCGAACTCGAACTTGTCAACATTACAAAGAACAAGTTCTCCTTTGGTGGTAAATCAGTTAAACTTGCGCAATTCTGATCAGCCTGCAAACATAAAGCCTTTAATAGATCAATCAGAAGAGATGAACTTCCAGTCTCAGCATTTACAGATTCAGCAACAACTCATTCAATCTCAAAGACAACATAATCAGCAGAATCAGAGGTTACCATATGGGCAGTCTCAGCTGATATCTGATCTGGACAGTCGAATTAAATCTGAACCACAAGTTTATGAGCATTTACAGTCATCCAGAGGTAGTCAGCTACAAGCTATTTCATCTGGTTCTCAAGATATGTCTTTATTAATGCCACAAACTTCAGAGCAGCAGCAACAGATAGGTGGTCAACCCTTTCATGGTCAATGGCATTCCAAATTACAAGAACCATCCAATCAATTAGGTAATTCATCAAATGAGATGAAAATTGAAGAGGGATTTCAAGATCAGATTCAGAGGAAAAATTTATCTTCAGAAGCGTCAATGACTGCTGTTGCATCTGTAGACCCACCATCTGGCCGTCAGTTGCAGTTCAAGAATCAACAAAGATGGCTTTTGCTCATGCGGCATGCTCGGAAATGTGGTTATCCACCTGGAAAGTGTCCTGAGATCCATTGCATTGTTGTTCAGAAACTTTGGAAACATATTATGTCATGCAATGATGTCACTCAATGTCAGTATCCTCGTTGTCATAGGTCAAAGACATTACTCCATCATCATAAGCACTGCAGGGATGAAAGTTGTCCTGTGTGTGTTCCTGTAAAGCTCTTTGTGCAGCAAAAAGGGGTCCGCCATACAAGTTTCCCGCAACCAGGTGATGGCTCATGTGATTATACTTCAGAAGATTTGCATCCTTCCATTAAACGGTTAAAGATCGAGCAGTCACCAGCTGCTCAAAATGAAAACCAAAGCCAAAGCCAAAGCCAAAGCCAAAACCAAAACCAAAACCAAAACCAAAACCAAAACCAAAACCAAAACCAAAGCCAAAGCCAAAGCCAAAGCCAAAACCAAAACCAAAACCAAAGCCAAAGCCAAAGCCACAACCAAAACCAAAACCAAAACGACAACCTAAACCAAAACCTGAAGCCAAACCCCAACCCAAACCCAAACCCGATTATACCAGTTTCCATCACTGCTACATCTGAAGGTCTTCAAGATCCTGACACCTGTCAACCAGTAAAGTATGAGGTCACTGGAGTGAAATCAGAAGTTCCTGCAAGTTCTATGCCAGGAACAACAAAGGTCATTAAGGAGAATAATAATGGT
The DNA here is from genome assembly GCA_025215565.1 of Flaveria ramosissima. Taxonomy (NCBI): domain Eukaryota; kingdom Viridiplantae; phylum Streptophyta; class Magnoliopsida; order Asterales; family Asteraceae; genus Flaveria; species Flaveria ramosissima. The sequence continues at coordinate 28,791,092 of CM046044.1, read as the reverse complement.
GGTTCACTTGTGTCAAATGAGGGCACAGGGTTCCCTAAGCAACAGGTTTTTAAGGCAGAGAAAGAGGTAGGCCCGGCCAAACAGGATGATGTAACACTAGTTGCTGAGACATCTGCTGGAACCAAATCTGGGAAACCAAAAATTAAGGGAGTATCGATGATAGAATTGTTCACACCAGAGCAGGTCCGAGAGCATATAACTGGTCTCAGGCAGTGGGTTGGCCAGGTCAGAATATGAATATAATATACAGTTGTTTCATATAGGATCTCTTTTAGAATTTTCATCTAAAGTTTATGGTATCCACTCTAACCTTTTGTCATATTGAACTGTCATTTAGCAGATAAGGCTTATATAAATCTAGAAGGAACCAAAATTATTGGGTGGAATGGGGTTTTGGTAAAAATAGGTACTTTATGGGTAATGGCCGTATGGGGGACTATAAATGGGTTAAACCAGGTTGGTATGACCCGAAAAATCTTTTGTCCAAATTCTTTTATAAAAAAAAACTCGTTGTTTGAATAGCAATGTAATTTGTTTGAAAGTTGATTTATGAGATTTACTTCATTAAAAGTACACTAAGGATGACTTTTGACCCCTTTGACCTATTTTCTTATAAGCTACTCTTTTTTTTTTTTTTGAAGTTTAACCTGTTGAGACAAACATACCCTAGATTAACCCATCATTAGTAAGTATGTTGAAGTTGTCACCTCTAATAACTTCGCATCAGAACACATTGTCACCAATTATGAAGTATCTTAGAAGCGAATTATTTCAATGGAAACTATATTAGTAAGAAAACACCACTGACCACTGTTTTGTTTATTTCATTCATTCATGGTTAAAGTGTGTATTCAATGTGATTAATTAGGCTTGTGTAGCATATACTACTTCACTTTGCTCATCTTTCTAATATCCAATACTTGTTCTGTTACAGAGTAAAGCAAAGGTAGAAAAGAATCAAGCTATGGAGCTCTCAATGAATGAGAATTCTTGTCAGTTATGTGCGGTTGAAAAGCTCAATTTTGAACCACCACCGATATATTGCTCTCCCTGTGGGGCTCGTATAAAAAGAAATGCAATGTTTTACACTTGGGGGAGTGGTGATACACGCCATTTTTTCTGTATTCCCTGTTATAACGAGTCCCGTGGAGACACCATTAGTGTTGATGGAACTAATATATTGAAAGCAAGATTAGAGAAAAAGAAAAATGATGAAGAGACTGAAGAACCGGTATTAATGCTACATCCGTTGTAAATTTTGTCCTCTTTTTGTCATAGATGTCTGATTCTTCTATCTTTTTACAGTGGGTTCAATGTGACAAGTGTGAAGCTTGGCAACATCAAATCTGTGCATTGTTTAATGGTCGTAGAGATGATGGAGGCCAAGCAGAGTACACTTGCCCTAATTGTTATGTGGAAGAAGTTGAAAGAGGAGAGCGGGTCCCACTACCTCAGAGTGCTCTTCTTGGAGCTAAAGATTTACCTAGAACCATTCTTAGTGATCACATAGAGAACAGATTGTTTAAAAGACTGAAGCAGGAAAGATCAGAAAGAGCAAGATTCCATGGGAAAAGTTACGATGAGGTAATATAATTGTAACCTTCCACTGACTGGCCGTTGTTTAATAAGAAAATTGTTTGATCCAGATTCTGATATGTTATGATGTTATAAGGTTCCTGGAGCGGAATCACTTGTTGTCAGAGTTGTTTCTTCTGTGGATAAAAAGTTGGAAGTTAAACCACGATTCCTTGAGATTTTTCAAGAGGAAAATTACCCATCTGAATTTGCATATAAGTCTAAGGTAGGTAGATAATAATAATTGTATTTTAAGTGTTCTTGTGTTCATTTAATTGAAGTTTATGGATTAATATTGGTCAACCACTAAACCCAGTATTGCTTTTTTTTAGGTTGTTTTGTTATTTCAGAAAATTGAAGGGGTAGAAGTATGCCTTTTTGGCATGTATGTTCAAGAATTTGGAGCGGAATGTGAGCAGCCAAATCATCGTCGTGTTTATCTATCTTATCTGGATTCAGTCAAGTATTTTAGGCCCGAGATAAGAACAGTGACAGGAGAAGCTCTGCGCACATTTGTATATCATGAAATTCTGGCAAGTTTTTTTTTATTTACAATTGTTCTATATAATTTCTCAAATCTGTATTTAAAAACTGAAACACTGTTCTGTATTTATATATGTATAATCATACTATGATCTCAGATTGGTTACCTAGAATATTGCAAGTTACGTGGGTTCACAAGTTGTTATATATGGGCATGCCCTCCATTAAAGGGTGAAGATTATATCTTGTATTGCCATCCTGAAATTCAAAAGACACCAAAATCAGATAAACTAAGAGAATGGTAAGTGGGTGTGTTAAATTAAATATGTGAATTACTACTTCATGATTGTAATATTATGGACCATCTGACATGGATTATTGATTTTCATTATCAGGTATTTGTCAATGCTGAGAAAGGCCTCAAAGGAAAATATTGTAGTGGAACTGACAAATTTATATGACCATTTCTTTGTGCAATCTGGTGAATGTAAAGCTAAAGTCACTGCATCACGATTGCCATATTTTGATGGAGATTATTGGCCTGGTGCTGCTGAAGATGTAATCTATGAGCTTCGTCAAGAAGAGGATGGACGAAAACATAATAGAAAAGGGTCAATGAAAAGGACCCTTACAAAAAGAGCTCTCAAAGCTTCTGGTCAAACTGATCTCTCTTCAAATGCTTCTAAAGATCTGCTACTCATGCATAGGGTAATTTTCTTCTCCAATTTATATATTAACAAAAAAATATCAGTAGCACATAAAATAAAAAAAAACCTACAAAAATAATAAAGTTGAATTAGATTTGAGCTTTTTTTTGTAACATATTGCGCCTTACTATTCTGTATTTAGTCACACTATCCTTTCCCTACACATGTCTTTATCGACCTTCTGCTTCATCTTGCTTTCTCTAGTTTTTACATGATTTAATGTTATTCCTATGAACTCCATTTTTTTACAGCTTGGTGAAACAATATCCCCAATGAAGGAAGATTTCATAATGGTTCACTTGCAGCATTCATGTACTCATTGCTGTCTCCTAATGGTGTCTGGAACACGTTGGGTTTGCAACAATTGCAAAAATTTTCAGCTCTGCAATCGGTAACCACTTATTGACTTGTACTGATGAGATTATTATGTTTATTTGTCTTTCGGGCTGGATAATCTACCGTTACTCCAACTCATGGTGTCTTTAAATTTGCGTTCTTATAATATATGTAAAACATTAATTGATTGTTGTTTATGTTTGTTTCAGGTGTTACGAAATTGAAGCAACTCGGGAAGAGAGGGAGAGGCATCCTATTAACCAAAGGATGAAACATCCACTATATCCTGTAAGTTGGTGTCTTCTTGACTGTTACATTTTTTTTATATTGTGCTGTAGGTTTTTTAATCATAGAGTTGTTCATGATCTGGTCCTGTGGGCTTTGACGAAAATTTTGTACCGAACTGTCAACTACAGTTTCGGAAAACAGACAAATAAAATGACTAGGTTGGATGGGTTGTCCTGTTTTAGAGGTTTCGTGGTTTGATAGTTTGGTTTTGCCTGTTTGGTAGTTTGAACTGTTACTTTTCTTTTCAAAATCTAAGTTTGTATTTTTAATTTTAATCTAATAAAGAAGATTCATGAATATAATACATATATTCCAAAAATAAAAAGTAGATAGATTAAAAACGCTAAACGGCCAGTTTCAAGTTTCAAATTGTTGGCCAGACTGTAAAAGCGCTGGAATCAAACTGTAAACAGAATGCGTAATTTCAAACTGGCCAAGTTAAGTTTCTAGGGTCCCTTCTGATTTCTATAAATTGTAAACTAACGATGTAATAAACCCTAATATCTAATACTTTCTTCGGTTTTGGGCGGTCCAGTTTTTTTCAAGAGTTTATGTACACCCCTATTTTGTATAACTAAATTTTGATACTATTTATTGTGACTTAGTTTGATTTAATGTGATCGAGATTTAATGCATGCAGAAGGAAATCAATGATGTGCCTACAGAAACGAAAGATAGAGACGAAATCCTTGAGAGTGAATTCTTTGATACAAGACAAGCTTTTCTTAACCTTTGCCAAGGAAATCATTATCAATATGATACGCTAAGACGTGCTAAACATTCATCAATGATGGCATTATATCATCTTCACAACCCAACGGCTCCTGCATTTGTGATAAACTGCATTATATGTCGTCTTGATATTGAAACAGGCCAAGGTTGGCGGTGTGAGATCTGCCCTGATTATGATATATGCAATGCATGTTATCTCAAAGATAGAGGAGTTGATCATCCTCATAAGCTGACTCATCATCCCTCCATTGCTGAGCGTGATGCACAAAACAAAGAAGCTCGACAGCTGCGAGTTGTTCAGGTAGTATATACAAATAAGTTACACAAGGTTGATTTATTTATTTATCTATTTATTATTTTGTAACATGGTCGAATTTGTTGCAGCTAAGGAAGATGCTTGATCTTTTGGTACACGCATCACAATGTAAAGCGGGTCAATGCCAGTATCCAAATTGTAGAAAGGTGAAGGGACTTTTTAGACATGGAATGCAATGCAAGGTACGCGCTTCTGGTGGTTGCCCCCTTTGCAAGAAGATGTGGCATCTTCTTCAGCTTCATGCACGTGCTTGTAAAGATTCCCCATGCACTGTCCCCCGCTGCAGGTCGTTCATTACCCAACAAATAAAAAAATCATATTTTTTGCCTTTTTCTATTATCATGCATCTGAGATTTATATTATATGATTTTATGCAGGGATCTAAGGGAACATTTGAGAAGGCTGACCCAACAGGCGGACAGCCGGCGAAGGGCGGCGGTTATGGAGATGATGAGGCAGCGTGCTGCAGAGGTTGCTGGCAGCAGTTGATGATTATGAGATCAAACTGTAAATATACAAGATCAGTGATCAGTCAGTGTACAGTTACAGTTTTGATTGCAGTGGTTGCTTGATTAGTTGAATTTTCAAGTATATTTTTCGAATGGAACAGCAGCAGGTAGCTGGGCAACATAGGGATAGACGAAGTACAGGCTATATGCAGGTTTGACCATCTTTATTTTCAACTCATGAAGAATTTAAGTATTAAAAAGATTTCTTGGGTTTCTTTGTATGATAGTGACCGTAGGCTATGCAGATATACCTTTCATTTTATTTTATAGTGACAGACTGACAGTTTATTTTAAAAGTTAAATATTGTTGTTTTGCAAACTTAGGCCAGTTTGAACATCAAAATTCGCATAAAATGATGTAATCACCCCTTATTGGTAAAAGAAATCGCCTCTTGACCTACCCGTTTGAACCGTGATGACGTTGCCCTTGTTGACCCATTAGTCGATTTGACCCAATCTGTTCATTGACCTGTTATATGGTTTGGCTGAAAATGTAAACCTAGGTTTAACCTTACTTTACAGTTATACTTTGGCTTTGTTTTCATATGGTGAATATGTGTTCCTTTTTGGATTTGCATATAAATCTACAAATTAAGCATTACCACCACCACCTCCCACTAAAACTGTAAGTGAAAAGAGAAACTACATAACCAGTGAAAAAACATTGGATTCATATTCAGTGCATCTAAAATCTCAAAAACCTAAACTAATAACCACAACACTGGTTGAGGGATAAAAAACGACATTTTCATGTTCAATGATAGTATCGTAACAAGCTTGGTAAAACAAGATACGCATGAAAAGTGTCATTGCAATTGCCGGTGATAACTTAGGCATCGATGCCTTTGCGTTTAGATACAATTACAAGAGGCTATAAGCTTACTACATATATGGCTGCTTATGATGCCGCTATCAAGGGTGATGGAAGCTCACAAAGAAACCCAAAAGGCGGAGAAAATATCGAAACAAAAGCAATTATTAATAGCAATATTCAAGGAATCAATAACTCACTGACGTCACAAATGAAAGGAATCCAGTTGTTAATTTAGGTTTCCACCATAATCTAGCAAACTTATTAATGTTTTGAAAAATTCAAAAAATAGGGCTATAACTATGTATTTACCATATATTATCAGACTACAAACCTGTTGGTTCAAATATTATTAAATATTATATATTTTATATACTTGATTACATTTATACTAACAAGCAGTTCAGCTCAAGTATTTGTTCGTTGATTTTCAACCTATTAAATCTACATGATTTGATTTGGATCATGAGGTTATTGTCCTTTTAGAACCTGCCGCAATCTAATTTTTCAGCCCAAAAAATACTTTTACAACCGTTACATGTTAGGCATTGTACGTTCACAATGTAGAAAAGTAGTGAAAGGATCTTTGACGACAAACTTGTGTTTTGACGAGTAATCTAAACTCGACCATTAGGTCACCTCTACATCAAGAACACAAAAATAATTGCCATTTATAAATGATTCTAGTTTTATATTGAACATATAAGGATTATAAAATTAAGCAATAACGGATAAATATTGTACAGTTAAAGTCTTAGGCAAATAAAGTTAGAGGCAAACAGATTGAGAAATAAATACAGAATTCGAGGAAATAAAGACCAAGAATATTAACTCAATAACTTAACACAGATAATACCACATGTTTTATTTCTGATAATCCTTATTGAACTGTTTCATGTATAAATATGCTCTTAGAAGCCAAGAAAAACATATAATAAATACTTTATTTCATGAAATATCATGGTATTTCCTAAGAAAACTTTTCATTTTTGGCTAGAAGAGTAGTTATTACATATATAATCTGAGTGATGATCATTATAAATGCATTGTTCAAACATTTATTCATGATAATGAGATCCTTATCATGGTCACTAGTGTGGATAACTATCGTTGTAAAAGGCTAGTCTTCATAAGGTCATGCAACTTGTGATTAATCCCCTTCCAAATGCTGCCTTAATAAACCCTGATCGATAAGCGTGTGTGTGCTAATCAAAGCTTGGAATGCCAAAGTTCACTGTTAGTTCTTCAGTTAACCACACTTAAATACTTTCAAGTGTTTCTCATATTCATCGTCTCATCTGAGTTCAGTTTATACCTAACATGCACTCTACACATCCAAACATATTTAAAATCCCTTTGGACTCATACTATAAATCCAACCACCCTAAAATCATCAACCACAAATGAAAAACCCAATTTCCAAATTGAAGTTAGTCGAGTTAGTTTTGTTTTGAACGGTTTAAAACTTTAACGCAAATGATGCTTGGGTAGAATACAAAACATCAAGTTTAAATTTGATCCTTAATCTTGTCCTTTCTTGGTTATGCATATTGCTTTACAAACATTCACCAATTTCAGTTTATGTTTTTCCTGCATCATAAGTCTCAAGCAGAACGAAACTTTTTTATAAGAGAGTGAAAATCTTTTCTACCAGGATGTGTTTTGTCTGGGCAAGCAACTTGTAATAATAATAAAAAAAAAACTGTAAGTTCCTATTTGAACAACCAAAAGAAAAAAAATGAGTTTAAGAGATGTAAATATCTACTCATTTATGAAAATTTTAGTCATTAAACTTTATTTTAAAATAGACTAATCAGTCATCGGTAGGGGTTTAAGACTCCTCAGCTTGGTTCTTTTGTTATTTATTGATTTTTCACATTTTTTGTGTATTTTATTTTAATTTCTTTTATACGTAGTTATATATAGGATGAATTCGTTTTTTAATTTTTAAAAATATTATAGTTTCTACATACAAATGAGTATGATATTAGTAATACATAGATAACCTTGAAATAGATTTATTTTATATGGTTATTAACCTTTAAACGTTACCTACATATTATATAGGTCACGTGTAGGTATATAACCTAACAATATAACCTGACAGAACTTGCACATATGAAGTTCAATAAATAAACAAAATCTGGTCATATTTTTCTTTAATGTTCAAGATTATCAAATAAATATTACATTTTAGTCATTTTCTTATATTACAAATGATTAGATTGAACAAATGAAGATTTGTTTACTATGATAAGGTAAGATTTTTGTTTGATCTTGATGTTTGAAAAAATTACATATTTGTTAAACGTAGTAATTAATGAGTTACTATAAGGTGGTATTCATTAGAGCACTCATATCTTATTCTTTATTTTCATCCTTATAATTATACTAAAAATCACTACTTTTTCTCTTTTCTTTTAATTAAATAATATATTTTTATACCATTTTCATCACATTTTCTCTTCTCCACTCACAACCACTTTAAAAATATAAAAAATTATAAGGGTTGAATAATGAATCCTTAAATTTACAGATAAACAGTAACATTTTTTCTCTACTCCACTCACAATACTCAAAACCATTTCATATAATATTAAAACTCACACTCATATAATATTAAGGAATGGGCTATGGCCTATGAATGCTCTTGCAAGGATAGATTAGGGTCTTAGTATAAGTAATGAATAAAACAATCTTAGGCTGCATAATGATATTCAAGTTTAAGTATTTTTTGTTCTAGATTTCTTTTTTGATTTGAACGGCTCTTGTGTTTGTTAAGATTATTCCACTACAAATTTTACAATCTTTAGAAGTGTTAAATTGATCCTTACGGTTGGTTATTCCACTGCAATCGTTACAAGTGTTAAATTGATCCTTACATTTATGTCATGCTTAGAAGTAAGAACAATTATGTATGTCTATTTGTTCACACTCATAAGTGTGATCAATGGCCTCAATATCCTTACATTTAAAATTGCAAAACGGTTGTGTAGATAACTTCATACACTAAAGCACAATGAACTTTATACATAGGAAGTGCAATGTACTTCATACAACATGATGAATTTCTGTTTACGTCTCACACCTTACGAACTTGAAGTGTAATACATATGCCTTGTAAATGTGAAATAACGGGTCAACTTTGCAACGACAACAAACGCTTTAACGGTCGGACTAAGAGTCATTGCAAAGAAACAATTTTCTTACAAGTTACAACCACAGTTATTAGGAAAATGTTGTATGAACCTGCAATCAACTAGGGCTTACAAAGAACTTTATGACAATATGTATACTAACAGGATCCATGGTTATCGACTACAAAATCATTGACGAGAAACATCCACAATATCATTTAACTGAAAAAACACGGATCATATGGGACCATAAGCATAAGCATACTCATACAACTTGGAAAAACAACCAATTCTTTGAAATGTATAATACGATCTTCTAGAATGTCCTGGAGAACTTTCTGATTTCATACATGATGGACGATATGGAAACGAGATCCTTGTTGAGAGCGGACCCGCCAGCGATTTTTTTCATGCAATCGGAGAGTCTTGTATAATAAAGCAGAAGTTGGGTCAAGGCTGCTCTTAATATCTCCATTCCACAGAGAAAGTTGCTGAATGAAGTGATTACATCACTGTGCATTAATTCAATGGCTGCTTTCCATCTGCTTGCAAAATCCTTAACAAGTGGTTCAACTTCAGCCACAGTGATTGGTTTGTCAGATCCAGAATTTGGGTCCTCAGCTGCATTCAATATGCCAACCTTAGTCTTGACTTATTTTGACCGATATGTTCAATATTAAACACAAAATGTAACAAAGATTCATAAACTCACAGGCTCGGGTTTTGACAAACTTGATCAGATTGCCAAAATGCTCCAACAGCAATTCTTCCTGTAAGGAGCAGAAAGAGTTAAATAATGCTTCCATTGCCTGATTATGATAGTAACTAACTGCCCTAGTAAATACTGGTGGAAAACTGGGCAGACCAGGTAGGTTTAGTAATGAGTGGAGATAAGTTCATGCTGAACAGGTAATTTTTAGGTGTAGGTCTGAACAGGTTGGGTTAGGTTCAGCTGACCTACAAATTTCTATCTATTTTTGAAAATTTATAAATATATAAGGTGCCTTGTATGATTGAAAAACTATATAACTATAAAATAATACAACCTATAAAAAATGAGCTACGAAGTCTTTACGCATTTGTATACACAGGCTGCGAGGTGCAAAATTGCTTTTGAAATTGTTAAATGTTATTCCCTTTTAGGGTTATGGTTCTAGATTTGTCACCTATCGTGTGTAATTAAAACAAGTTTGAGTGAGGACTATGCTTATAATTATGTTGCATCAGAACACATTAAAGTTCTATGTATATTTATAAAATCGAAGGGTAGTCAGATGCAATTAAGATAATCTTGGCTTATATATATATACTTTTTATGTTTCCTATGTGTATTTGATCAAATTGCCACCCTAAAGGTAGTTTTCAAAGCCTCATAAGAGTGATCACATGATTGCATAATTAATGACAAAGCTACATGTATTCTTTTAGCAGCATTATGCAGTTAATAGCTCACCACATAAACAGCTGTATTATTCTTTAGAAGTTCTTCAAAATGGGCCTGAATTTTGCCACCTTCTGGCCCAGCTTCCTGAAAATGAAATCACATTATACCCAATATATCAATATAACTGTACAGCTTTAGTTGTTCGATACATGTGCAATTGGATTACTGAGCACATTCCTGTGCAGCATCGGTTGCATTACCCCCCCCCCCCCCCCCTCTCTCCTCTTCTCTACTTTTCTCAGACTGAGAAAAAACATAAAAGTAGATGTGGAAAAAAAAACGAGATGTATGGACTGGTAAATGAGTCAAGCCGAATAATCATTTAATATGGGTAGAAAAAGGTCGCTTAGTTTTTCTTTGACCCAAAACTGTCCAACATCTAAATTCTTTTTATAATAACTAGTGTGTCCAATACGATGGCAGAAATATATATTATTACGTTTTGGGAGAAAAAAGATATATAAGATTTTATTCATTAAAACACTCTTTGATAAAAATTTCACCCCGTTTTCACATGTTTCCTATTAAGCAACTTTTTTTATTTTTGCAACCCCAATAGATCCATTTATACGTGGCCGCTATTGCAACCACTACATAATACAACAAATCAGCCAATATTATACTAGTTATATAATTACCATATTTAGAAGGAATCCAGGTTTTTATAATAAATGTATAGATAGGTATTATTTTATTATAGATAGACTTGACCCTCACTTTTATTTATAATAGGATAAACCTATCTATACAATTATCATACACTTGGGTACCTTCTAGATATGATAATCATATAACTAGCCTAATATACAATTTGTTTGGTCTTATGAGTTATGACATATGACAAAAATAAGGACCATACCTTCAAAACTGCAATTGTCATGTCATAGTTATTAATTAGAAAAACTGTCTGGAGTTTCGGCTTTGTGAACATTTTGGCGAGCTTAATTAGCAAATCGTCAATAGCCATTTTCAATCTTTCCATGTTCAGATCAAGCTGTGAATAGAACAAACAGTTAAAAGTTAATACCTCTCGGATTTAAATAATGAATCATTAAACAAGGGTTTCTGAGTCAAACCTGGCCATCCCCATAGTCAACATTAAGTTGAATAAGTGAAGCTGTAAACTCAGCATACCGCCTCATGACATAATGTGGATGCACATCATCTTCCCACAAACTTTTCACATTCGCATTCCGTAGACTGTTTATGTGCATATCAAATATCATCTTGAAACGTGGCCACAATGATATATTCACCTAACCAAAGTCGTATTATGTAAATCACAGAGATAAAAAAATACAAAATTTTAAAAAGTGTTTACCCACTTTCACAAAAAAGATCCTGAAATCTCCATATAAATATACGTTACCTTGTCTAAATAAGAATCAAGACATGGAATCCGTCGCCTAGACATTATGAGCTGAAAAAGCAAGAAAAAGATTATGTATTACAAAGAAATTCAATACATTTTATATCAACTGCATATAATGGGCTTTATAGTTTAACCCAAGTTATGCTTCTAGCATGGCAAGTAACTCTATTCCAGCTTGTGGCCCAGTTGTCATCTGGGCTCCAAAACTGCCTTACGTTCCCATCCAAACTACACAATTAATTTTCAACCCCCACACATTGCCAGTTGAAAATGTTATTCACTACTAAATCTGGGAGAGGTGATTTCTACAACTAAAACAAGGAGTTTAATTATTATTGTTATGAATACAATTATTATTTTCATTATTATAATAATTATTATTATTATAAACTTGGTTCGTTACCTGATGTTGATGTGTGATGCGGATCATAAGCATTATACCAATTGCATCAAAAGAATTTGGAAGAACTGTACCAAAGTGCTCATCCATTACAGCAAATGGCCCTGACAAAATTTCAAAACAATAAAATATACAGGAAATTGAGGCAAGCGTCCATGATATAATGTAAATGGTACATATATACTATTAAAAATAGACAAATCTGTTTTTTGAGAATATGGGATTCATGCACCACACTATCTACTTTGCACACCACAAATTACTTTTTGCATGACCATTGGTCAAAAAAGTGTAAAATTATATGAGGGTAGAATGATTAAGCAAAAAAGTACAAGTGATGTACAAATCACCTCCCTTTTAATACAATTGATATGGTTTAATCCTATTTAAGATGACATCAAACTAGAACTCGCATATATGCTCTTATTGATATTCATGTAGTAGGTTTGTAGGTGGTAATTTTGACATTACCAATAAATGTGTTGATTTGGGTTCTACTTTTTAAATAACATGTCAAACGCGTAAACCTTAAAAAAGTGTAAAGAAACAGGTCCATCAGATTCAGGTAGAAAGTGATCTGCATATAGTTACAACTTCTTAAATCTCTTTTTTATAAATCATTTAGAAAAATCACAAAAAAGGGAACAAAAGTATTGCAATGGCAACCAATCTTGACCAGACACAACATGTTTGTCATATTAAGTTTTTACACGTTCTGATGCAAACCCATTTCAACACATTACCAAGCCTGACAAGGTGATTTTGTCAAGTAGTATATACTACAAATTTAAATTAACAATTGCCAGCTAATTGTAAACATTTAACATTTTAGTCACTTTCAACTAGGTATCACCAGAAACTGTGAATCTCTTCAATACCTGAAAATATTTCATAAAACACAGATTCTTCTCCAAAGAAATCACCACAGAACACATATCTGTACAACATAAAAGTTAAATGGTATATTCAGGGTGCAAAAGCCATACTGTATTTGTGTGTTAGTGAGCGCGTGTGTGTGAGTGAGAGAGAGAAAGAGAGAGAGAGAGAGAGAGAGAGAGAGTTGAAAAAAAAATATTCAGTACTCTGAAGTGGCGGTATCCATAAGCAGCTTATGCAAGCTCCTGAAGAGAACTTCATAAGGATATTTTTTTGAGCTTGCTTCAGCAATATGTGGAATTAATGAAGGCTCGTCAATTTCCTAAACCAGTAGTAATTAAATAAGATAACTGAAAAATGCCAGGTGGCAAGAAAACAAACATGAATAACTTGAAATTACTTATAAGACCTTCAAAACGCTTATCCTATCTCCGAGAGCGAAAATAGCAGACCGGTTTTTTAGAGGTTCTCTTCCTCTTGAAAAAAGGCTTGTGCTTCTGGTGTCAACACCTATCAGATCGGTAGGGCCCGCTATATCTAGCTGTAATTTCTCTAATGCTTGAATATAAGCACGAAAATGAGCGCTTAGGACCTGAATAATACAAAGATATCCTTTCACGTTAATAAAACATAATGACTTGATTTCAACACAAGATATGATACAAATACAATATACAATTAACTATCCCAAAAGATCCTTAGAACCACCTCTAACAAGTATGAGTAAATGATATGAAAGATAAGTGTACAGGTTCAAGGGATATTTGCATTCACGTTACTCTATGTCCAAAAACAATGATGCACCATTTTTGCATCTTGGTTTATTTACTTATCATATTTTACACCTTTTTTTTTTTGACAGAAGACATCCTTGAGATGTGTTTTGGTGGAAGTTGTCTGATTGGGGCTCACGATTGTGCAACGAAGTCTCCTATTGGTGATATTCACATTGATTCTGGAATAACCTATCATATGCTGCCTCTACTGCTGTTCTCAAACTTTTTCCACATAATGGTCCTAAAATAAAAGTAACTCAAAATACATAAACTTTTTCCACAGAGTCAATCGGTTTGGCGAACATGAGTTTTACCAGTTGTGATAGTTATAAAAATTGACCTTTACTTGTTATGTTACATGATTTGAGCGTAAAGCATAACACAGTATTCAAAAACAGTATATCATACAAATTATTATCTAATCTAAGCAGTCTAACTAATATTCTTTAAAAGTAAGGGTTCATATTAAAAACACTTTATAAGTTCCTAATACGCTTGGTTCTAAAAACATGAGATGCTTAGGGTCCAGAAAGCAGAGGCACAAGGCAAAGGTGCTAGCCTCAAATAAGCAAGGCGCCCGATATTCATTATATACTTATAAATGTATTCTAGATAACATTTTCTACATTGTTAATCACACCCAAAAATAAGATGATAAAAAATACAAAATTTGATTGTATAAAAAAACATAAACTGCTCTGTGGAAGATTGTTTATCTCTATATACAACCAAACAAGCTCTATCTTCAACCTCTGTTGTCAAAAGCCCACAAGACGCGCGCTGAGACCCTTGGGGCCAGCCCAGCGCAGCCTTGTCGCATTGCTTTAAAAGCCCATCTTCAAGCGCTCAGGCGCATTTTCAAACCAAGTTCTGGCCAAATTCCAGCCACAAATCGTCTAAACATGTCTGAAACAATCACACTAGCCATAAACAAGCCTGGAATCAACCGAAACAGCCTAAACCAGCCCAAAAAAGCCTAAAATATGTCTAAACCCCCCCTAAAATGGTATTTTTTACTATATGCCTTGCTTAAAAAACCCATCACTTTTTGAGGGCCTTGCGTTTGTGGCAACTATGTGTTCAACTAGTAAAGATTGAGAACGCAAAGTGCTTATATCTATATGCAACCAAATAAGCCCAACTCTGTCAGATAAAAAAACCTCTTTGTACAGACTCAAACCCACTTGTCCATGTCTTTATGTTCACTAGTACTCTCAAACTGCACAGGTTTTTCTCTATGTACAGTTGTACACTGACATGAATATTTCTCATCTACGTATTCACCGGGCATCTTTCTCATCTCTGTAAATGTACTCAAACCCAATGCACAAAGAAGCACCCCCTATCCTCTTTCCTTAGTTCCTTTTCATACAACTAGAAGTTGAAAACAAAAGAATCAAGGAGTGCAATACAAGTATGGTACTGCTCAAACCCACTGCTGCCTCGAGGATGATATAGATCTGGCGAAACCTAATACACGAAGTGACGAAAGCAGTGCCTCGGCCAAAAGTGGCGCCTCAGGAAAAAAATGGCTGCCTCAAGGTCTTCCTATGTGCCCTCATGTCGTGCTTTTCGATACATATTTGACTAAACAACCATATGAAATGCATGTGTAGGATAGTGTCTCTAGAGCAAAAGATTTTAAAAAATTAACTATGATCTTCAAAGCACAATATTCACTATTTCATCCCTAGAATGTTGGTTGCATCTTCCTAGTTTAAATGGGTGAACATAGTGTATTGCTAGTACCAAGAGGGATAGCTTCACAAAAGCAAAAATAAGCTTTCTGTATCTGAAGACGGTCATTAAAAGAAACAAGCATAGAAGTACGGATTTCTAGATCACTGCATAAGTGTGCATAAGTAATCACCAGATCATTCACCCCATCAACACAACACATTCCCTTTCCCTATAAACCTTTTGATTATATATAAATATGCATATTTAAATAAAAGGATACAAATGATAATCTTTGTCTTAGAGCATCTTAGTTAGTCTACCTTGTTCATGGTATCAGTATATGCAGCTCGAACTTCATTATAAATCTCCTTCCCATGCTCTTTGAGAAAGGAAATAGCATACCTGCATGAGTAATAGACCAGATACATCATCAACTCAATTAATAAATTATTACAATTTAATGAGATCTCCTGTATGGAGGTGTTAAATAATGTATTACCCCAGTAAATCAGTAATTACTAAAACATAATCCCAGAGATAATGTTAGCAGATCTTAAAAATTCTCATACATATCTCGTCTAATAACGAACATGATCATTTAATAATTTATTCTTTAATGCTATGGTACATATCAAAAGAAAATTAATCTTATGGAAAAATCAGAAAACTGCTCAGCATGAGCATCAAGATTCAAGAATGTACTGACTTTATTACTTCAGTCAGAAAAAGTTACTATGGGTTCAAGCTGAGAGAAACAGCCTCCTCCACGAAGTGAAGGTAAGGCTGCATACATCAGATCACACAGGGCATGCCCTTCAAGTTCTAAAGGTAAATACTTGTTGAAATAACAGTTATTCAGATTAATAATATGGCATGTCATTTGAACCTTCTAGTCTCTCACTGAAGTACTACAGGTAGATTAATATTCAATAGATAACATAATTATTGAATATATCATACTGAACATGGTTAAGAGAGATAACTGACTTGTATTTTAACAGGATGCTCTGTTGAAGAATCTGGATATTTGTTTTAGGTTTCCTCAATGCATAAAGCTTCTGAGTCATGAATTCAAATACCTGAAAGTTGGAAAGATATTTAAAAAGAAAAAATACAATAAACCAAAATAACTAAAGAGAAGTATACAAACGGACCAACTGATTTTACAGCAGTACAGCCAACAATATGAAACAGATCCATCTTTACTTTACCTTTGAGATTGCTTTCTGTCTAAGTCTTTCTAACTCAGGCTGAACATCTTTTAGAGCATTTGAAGTTTTAACCATGGAATCTACTTCCACAAACTTCAGCTTCTTACTAAGGATCTCAAGAGTCCTCAGATATTCCTCATTTACCTAAAATATAATTTGGAATAATCATAAATATAATACATGATAAGATCTATAGGAAATATATGACAAACATAAACTACACTGGAAATATGTGCAAATGAAACAGAAGCAAAAGCAATTTGGTAAAATTTGTTCACACCTAAAAGAAATCAGTATTTCTCTCAAAACATTAACCATCATTTATAGATATTAAGGTGGCAACCCACCAGAAAACTCACCCACTAAGTTTTCCACAAAAATGTAAATCAAATGTCACAAAAGATCTCAACATTGCAGGATATTGGATTGCTTGCTTATCTTGCTTTTTAAACAAAAAGACAAGATAGTATGACTAGGCAATTTTAAAACCTTCATTAACTGGCAAAATGGACAAAGGAATATCATTTTATTAAAAATGCAGCTTGGCTAATATTAATGACGTGATTATGAGAGCACAATTCCATCTTGATCACATAAAACTTTGGATAAAAAGAACCAAGAAACATGCTGTAGGAAAAGGGGAATATAGTAAATAATAAGAGAAAAACAAAAGCAACAATAATGAAAAAATATAGTCCAAAACTAATTACCTCTCCATCAACAATTATGTCTATCATCCTTGGTGGTACAATTATTTCTTCAACAAATCTCGCCAACTTGGATTCTGCAACCTGTGCAGTATGGCACAAAATGAAAATCATAGTCGAACAAAACAGCAAAAGATGCAATTAAAAGATATGCTTTAAAAAATCAGGCACCTATTTCACACGCACACACACAGACTAGCAGTATATCCACATTATATAGCCGAAGGCCCACACATATACAACACATAATGCAGCAAATGTTAAAGTTAGTGAATGACTTGAATCAGAGTTAAGAGGGCACATTTGTCATTTCACTTTGTAGCTAATAATTCTTTTTCAGAAAATGTTACAGTTAGTAAGTGACTTGAATCAGAGTTGAGATGATGGATTTGTCATTTCAGTTTGTAGCAAAAAAATCTTTTTCAGTTGGTAGAGGACTTCTATTCTTGGTATATATAGAAGTCAACTTACTGATCTTAGATCACACAAGAAACCTGAAATAGTTCAATATAAAATATTTAGAAGCGATTTCCGAATTTTAATGCATCAAGGTTAGTAAAAATTGGGACCATAAAAAGATTTTCATGTCACACAAAAGTTACATTGAGATAATTGTTTCCCAGTTTGGCACAAGTAAAAGCAAAACCAGTAAATACTCCTTTTCTTTTCTTTTCAGAAAATCATCTTATTCTTACTAGTGCTGCTGTTACCATCGTCAGATCGAAAATAAGTCCAGACTCTGTATAATGAAGACCCAAACCACTAAAAGAAACAAAAGGGTATTTCCAGAACATAACGACAATACCTTGCGATTTTTGAGCTTCAGCCCCATGTCCAAAGATTTCTCCTGAAGAATTTTTATGTCTGAACTAATAGAACCAATCTCAACCTATCACAAAAAATATGAAATCATTTGAAGAATGTAATATGAAAGTATGATCATAATTTCAATGATCTTAGCATAAGAAACTGGCACCCCTTGCATCTATTTGATGTCTTCAGATATTGACGATAAGAAAACTGCAATGCACTTTATATAAAACGTAATCGGTAACCTGAAATCCACCAAGTAGAGTTTCCATTTGTGAAAGAATGATGTCACAATCACGAATCTGATCATGCAGTGACACTAGATTATCACTCTCAGTTATGTACTCCTGTTAATAAAAAGATAAGGAGTTAGGTTAGTGTAAACATGCACATCATGGTATTATCCTCCTACTTATCGTCCTAACTACAAGATCAAGACAAGTGACAAAATCAAGTGATGATACAACGAGAGAGAAAAAGAGTATGCCAAATGTCATCATTTTATGGTTAGGAGGATGAATTTGGATTTAGTAGGAGGATTTATCATTTCCTAAAAATAATACTCACACAAAACCTGCTCTGTAATAAATAAAGAATTCAGAAGTGAGGAATATAAATTGGAAAAACAAACAAATAATTGCAGCTAGGCCACCTGCCTGAATTGAGTCCAATTCTACTTGGCGTAAATTGTTTTCAACTCCCTTAGTATACTCCCGCAGTTTCACACCTTTTGATAATATGTTTGCAACAACCTAGGAGTAAACAAGAAATGACCACATTACGCAAGAATAGATATATGTTAGCATGCGAACTTCAGTTGTCATTATAATTGAAATTACATAAAAATACAATCATTCCCTAGGGGACATTCTGGTGGTAAATGGTGTGCCCCACAACTAAAAGGTTGGGGCTTCAAATCCTGCAAGGTGCATGTTGTGGTGTATTTATAATAGAAAATCCAGGAATTGTTCTTCAAAAACAAAAACACAGTTGGAACCTCACAATAAGAGTGTCCAAAAAATGACAACACTTCCAAACACCAAATATCAAATAAAAAATGGTCCAATTATATTAGACCACTGTACATACCTAGAATTTTATAGCCAGGATTACTTTGCAAATATCAGAAGGAAAGCACATGGAAGTGATATATTTCAATAATTAACCAATTATCAAATAAGCAACTGAAGAAGCATCCCTATTAATAAAGGTACCTCGTCGGCTTTGCACTCTTCAAGCTCCTGTTGTAGTCCTTCCAATGATATATCATTGCTGAATCAAATCAATTATTGATTTAAAAAGCTTAAAATCAAAGTTCTTGACTTAATTGCAATAATAAAAAAAAACATTTAATATCAATCAACATTAAACAAAAACTAGAAATAGAAATTGACAGCATGACCAAATTATTTTGACTTTTAGCTTGACAAGGGCAAAGAAGTGTACCTGCCTGCATCTTCTTCAATAGTTAAATCACCAACGACAGATCCCAGATTAAAAACAGATTTACTGGCATCTACAGTTTCACCTTCAGTTTTAGGCTGAGAACACCGACATATCCCCACACACATTTCACCAAAGATAAAAAGTGAACTAAAGAAGTTGAGCCAAACATTAAACTAATTGTATATAAATTACAACTGATGGAATAAAACTCTTACCAATTCATCAGTTGCAACCTCTGCCATTTCTCAGTCAAATAAGCCAATTATTAGTCAGCTACCTGTATGTAATTACAACTAGAGCAGAACTAAGTTAATAAAACTAGAGGGGTTACAAAGTACCTATGACCAAAAAAATACTCAGAACACACGGCTAAGTAAATATATCATTCAATTTAGCTCTATCTACTATCTACAAGCATATGAACTAAGAATACTTTCTGGCATTATCAATCACATCATCATCTTGTTCAGCCCTGATCTTAGATACTAGATGATGGTGGAAATATAAATGTGCACAGCCCATAAAAAAGCAAAATTGCAGACAACATTAGAGTGTGAGCAGGATGCTAAGAATATCAATAGTCAGGGTAGTTTCTTTCTATGAGTTATCAGGCATGTAAACAAATATGTGATACAGATCCAGTACAAATATGCAAACAGATTCGATAATCTCCTTCCACTCAATCACTCCATCTCTATAATAACCTAATTTCGTTTCCAACAACCCTGTGTTGTTTCTAAAACGAGTCGACAAAATGTCTGTGAGATCGAGAAGTGTATATATATGTGAAGAAGAACATTAACTTATCATAAATTATAAAATGAAGATAGGTTCCATATTCATTATCATCATCATCATCATTTACAGTTTCCAGCGCAATAACAAATTCAGATCGGGGGAACAAATCTCTTCAGATCAAAGCACAGCAAATCTCAATCTCGAAACAGCAAAAGCCCCAACTTTACCAGCATTTACGAATCAAAAATCCTCATTTCAGAACGAAAATTCGTAAAAGTGAGAGTGAACAAGTACGATTAACCTGTGTTACACGAATGCTACTTTATCTTACCTTGTGAAGATCGTTGAGTAGGGAATGTTGTGCCGTTTAATTTCCGTCGACAGCGCCGGTGATCGCCCCTCGTCGTCTCGGCCGCTGGCGGTGGTGGTGATTGCAGCGTCAGGAAGAGAAGAGATTGACGGTGAATCAACGACGATTTGTCACAGAGGCCAGAGATTGCTAGTTTCTTTTTTCTTTCTTTTTCATGTTGATATAACTCAACATCAATCCTTATTAATAAAGAAATAATTTTAATGTCACATGATATTCTTTTAATCTTTTATTTTTTTTAATTTTCGCCTAAATATATATCTATTCTTATTGTTAGTCTAGGTTTATTTGACTAAAAGTTAACTTATATACAAAGAATATTTAAAAAAAAATTGAAAACTAACCCTAAATTAAAGCACATTTTTTTGGAAATTAAATCATACCTGATATTTTTTTCTTTTTTCAAATAATTCATAAATGAAAACTATACAAATCATTTATGGTTTTTTTCATCTATGAAATTGGTTCTTTGATTGTGTTTTTCCATTAAATACTCGATTTATATTTAATCTTGACAAAAGTTGCGGAATTTTTTAATCGACTCATCTCCAGTTTGAAGGAATTCATAGGTATTTTTTATTGGAAATGAAATCATACTCGAGTTTAAAATATTTCTCAATCATCCCAAGTTTACGACCCGCGCGATTTATCTTTATAAAGTCTGATGATATCGTATTCGATAGACTTCATTTACGTTCTCATTTTGGCTTCGGTTTTATCAAGTTTTTCTTCAACAAAAGGTATTTATTTTTTTGTTATATTTGAACTTTCATCATCTGCGATTATGATTTAACCTATCATTTTCTAAAATTATGTTTTTGGATTAATATTATTTTACTTTAATTTTTTTAAAGGTGATCTACTTCAACAGTCAATCTATAAAGAGGTATTACATGTTTTTACTTTTTAAACTTCTTTATTTTCTTTTCATGAGTACTGTCATATTATTATTATTATGTTTGATAGGAGTTCGTTTGATATGTACAAATTGTTTTGATGTATCTGGAAGTAATATTGAAAATCATATTTTTATTTCACGGTTGACTTTGACACATTCAAACAAAAGAATTTCTTTTAAATTTCAAAGAAGTCAGTTATTGTTATCAGTGTGTTATGCAATGACAATAAAACAAGAGCCAATGATAAACGCTATCCAAAGTTGGTTTGTTTTTAAACATGGATAATGATTAGCTCTATGTTGTATTATCTCGAGTTAGAAGTAGATAGATGTTAGAATTATTAATATTAGATAATGATGGGAAAATAACCAACAAAACACCAAATGTTGTATACAAATAAATTTTTGGATGTTTATGAATTTGAAATATTGTTTTTCATGTTCAATTTAATTTGTTTATTAGTTAAATTCTTATTTATAAATTTATTTCATTCGATATTATACACTATTTAGATGTATAAATATTAATAGAGAAAACCTACTAATGTTAGATATAGCTAATGTTAAAAATTATACATAAAAGTCGATATACAAAATATTATCAACAACATTATAACTTACGCATCTTTTTAAACAACAATAATATTTTTTTATTGAACTCGTGTGTTACACGGGACTTTAGCCTAGTATTTATTAATGGTAAAGTGAATAGTTTATGTCATAGTGTAATCGATTGTTTGGTCAAGACATATGACAAACAAACCCGAATTCGATAGGTAAGTTTGAGACAAGATAGGTATGGCAGCAGATGATATCCGATCCTATTATCTAATACTCGTTTATTTTAGGCCGTCGATTTTATCCGTACCCGATTAACCTGCTTGACCCGATCTAACCCGTACCCGAAGAAACCCGACCTGAACAACCCAAAAACCGTTAAACCGGTTCTTATTCGGGTCGGGTTTCGAATAGACATTCAAACTTCAAAAACCCGAATAAACCGAACCGATTAACCCGAAATCCGAATAACCTGATCAACCCATATTATAATTAAGTAAATTATATGTATACATTTGTTTAGATTGTCCAAATTGGTCAAATTGTTTGTATACGAATATATGTTTAAGCACATTTTATAACTTATAAAAGTAAACTAATTTAAGTCACTAATTTTATAAGATTTTAAATAAAAACTCACTAAAATCTAAAGTAAGTCTATTGTTTAATACCCAAAACCCGACCCGAACAACCTGTTACTCGAACAACCCGAAACCGATTAAACCGATTGTTATTTGGGTCGGGTTTCGGGTAGACTTTCAACGTTAAAAAAACCGATAACCCGAACCGATTAATCTGAAACCCGATTAACTAACCCGATCAACACCCCTTGATTTAACTCTTATAATCATTTTCTTCTTTCTTTATGTCCATGAGTAAAAAGTAATCTACTAATTTAATCTTGTTTTTCACACCATTGAGTAGACATTCAACACCAATTCAGGATACTACTACGGTTGTTTAGGGCCCATAAACGGTCGTTTATGGCTTGTGTGTCAGGCAACTAACCGATAAGAACATTTGACCCAACCTATACGATCGTTTACCCCTTTTTTAATATTTTTTTCTTTTACAAACTTTTACATAAGGTATAATGTAAATATTTTATTATATATGTTTATTTAATTTATATTATATGTTACCCTAAATAATTTAAATATATAATTATATATGTATATATTATGTAATTTAACACATTTATTTATATAGTTTATAGTATATATTATATTATATAATTTAAATATTTTATTATATATGTTATTATGTAGTTTATGTTACCTCCTCGCCGAAGCGGAAACGCGAGTGAGTGACGAATTTATATCTATAAAACACATGGTATGAGAAATACTAAACGTAATGCATTCAAAAGATATAGATTCTACGTCATTTCCTAGGTTACAAAATAAAGATTACACATATGGACTTAAAACATAAATCTATATTAAGCAATCTTCTATTGTAGCCTAGATCCCCGAAAGATTGATTCTAAGGCTACCACGCTTAGTTATCACCAGAAAAGCACACTAAAATAGATCAATTAAAAGTTCGTGAGCTCGTAGAGTTTGATACTCGATAAATAGTTTTCATAATAATAGCAGCTACAAGTAAATATGAATCAAGCCATTATATATGAATGTCAATGCAAGACATAAAGACATAAGCCCACAACCAATATAGCAATAAGAAAAACTTAAAACCCCTTTGATACTTATTACGAGTATTGGTTGTTGTTGTTGTTGTACAGAAAAACATTCAATGTAAGTGACCGTTGATCAATGTGTTTAAAGAGTCTAGTGAATGGGGGTTCCTACCTCGATAGTTCTATCCATATGTTCCAGCGTCTCTATCCAAGATTTAATTGGTTGTGTTGTGAAAATGAGGAATTTAGCATGTGATAATGATAAGGTAAAGTCATGCAATATTTAAGAAAAAAACAGAACTCATTTTTGTTGTTGAGTGGTTTCATATATATATATATATATATATATATATATATATATATATATATATATATATATATATATATATATATATAGGGGGAGGTTCCATTGGAAACCTATGTTTAAATGAAAACTATGGAAACTTAATATTAACCATTGATCATTTTGATCAATGGTCTTAATTGAGAAATGGTATTTGTGTAAATTAATGTGTACAAGAGATTAGTAATTTGGTTGATAGGGGTAAAATAGGTATTGACTATTTTGAAAGTTGTAACTCCCGAGTATCACTTCCACAATTGTTTCCCTCTCTCCAAATCCCCCCTAAATCGCAAACAAAATCGGAAACATTAAGAATTCAGTCGCATGTGGCCTATATCATCATCGATTTAAACCAAAAATCGATCATCGACGCAAGAAATCCGTCTGATTTGTATTGATTTCGAGTTGTGTTCGTGCGAAACAAAGAGGTAATCGATGACGTTTGTTACATATTTTGATATTTTGTTCTTTGCATTTTGAAATCGGTGATAATCCCCATTTTTTATGCACATTACTGTTTAGGGTTTTGGCTATTATTATACTGATTTAGGTAGAAATAGGGAGGTTTTTTAAGTTTTGAATGGTTGTGTGGGTATTTCGAGTTGAACAGGGATGATACATATACGTATTGATTGAAGTTATTTGTTAATATGGTGTGTAGTTGTTGTATTGTTTGAATATTATAATGAACAGATTAGTTTCATATTAAGATTGTGTTAAATAAAATGAGTAAAAGGAATGATACGTGTATGTAATAGTTAAATATTATGTGTTTAAGATTCTTCTAAAACTGGCTTTATAAGAAACCTAATATCTGTGTTTTTTAAACAGATATGTTAGGTACATATATGTAAGGTGTATATTGTTAATATGCAGCGTATATACTGATTATGGTGATGAATGTTGTAATGAGTATATATATTAAGTACATATATGTAAGTTGAGAACTTTTATTTGGTTCCCTATTGCAGGGTCGAATAAAACACAACTGAAGATGTCATCAAGTAAGTTTTATCGTAAAAAAGAGATTAATAAACATTCATATCGATACATACTTGTTAATTTTAATGATATTTCTCAATTCAGAAAGAAAGAAGAGCGAGAGGATTGCAAAGCGTACGTCTTTTAATAAGTTCATCAACACAGTTGAAGACCTTATTGTAGTAGATGACTTTCAAGAGACACCATATGTTGTAAGAGGTAATTGTATATGAGATTATATGTACATGTACTTAATAAATTATTTTTGATGAAGTTTGTTATTCAAACAGGTTTGGAAAAGCCCCCACATACGGTTTTAAATAAGGAAGTTAAACATATAAGCAAGGGTGCTGAGGACAACTATGGTATTTGTTTGTAAATATGTTGATTGAGGTATGTTATTGTTTAATATGTTATTAAGAAAGTTGTTTGATTGTATTGTAGTTGCGAAGCGGAAAAAAACAATAGAGGAAAAAATGAAAATACTGAATTAAGTTAAAGAGAATTTCAAGAAAATAAATGAGAGGATGATGTTCAAAAAAGGTAAAGGAGTTATGAACTGATTTGAAAATATATTTTTTTAAAAATTTTAATACGTGTATGTAAGTTTTTTTGATGACATGTTATTATTGCTCATTCTGAAAATTTACTATACAAAAGGTGATGATGCTGAAAAGAGGAACCAAGAAATTGGGGATGAAATCAAAAACAAAGAACAAGAAACAAAACAAAACGTGTTCAAGCTAGGGAGGAAGAAAAATATGGCCAAAAAGAAGTGTGAGATACATAAGTGTTCTTTATACTAATTATTAAGTATCAACTTTAGATTGTAAACTTTATAATAAGAATTTTGATTATTAACGTTTTCAAATTACTACGCATTTAAAAGTAATTATGTTTTATTTGGTACAGGTAAGGTAACTGAGGAAAAAGCTGATAATGTTGGTTTGACAACTAGTGATTCTATTCGAATAGATGTAAAAAAAATTAAAAAGAAAGAAAGGAAGTGGGGGTAATTTTTTTACATAAAATCATTATTCGATACGTAGCTGTTAATATTGAATTTTATCAATATAAATGTAAATGCACTAAGGTATTTATAGGTACAAGATAAATAATAAAATAATTCTCAAAATATAATATGCAGAAGGAAGTGAAGATAAAAAGGAGACGAAAAAAAGGGTAATAATGGAAAGAAGATGGTTTGGGATACGTACACGTTCCTCACCGAAGCAGTTTTTCATAGCAGTTTCGCTGTTGGATAAACAACAGAAAGAAGCAGTCAAAAGCATAGGTTTTGGTCGATTTTTAAATTTCAGAGTTGATGGAATCCCCGCTAAACTTGGACATTATGTTGTTGACATGCTTGACCCACAAAGGTTGGTCATTAAGGCTAGCAAAGGAGATGTGAAGGTGGACAGGGATTCAATATACAAATTGATCGGAATTCCAAACGGAGGGAAAGACTTGTTTAGTAAGGATAGTGAAGGGCCAACTACAGAGTACGCAAAATGGAGGGCTCGTTATGATGGTGTTAATGTTGGACCGTCTGAAATTGTTCAAAAAATTGTCGAAGGAATTTACGACGACATCTTTTTTTCAAACTAGATTTCTTGGTTCTTTTTTACAATACAATGGTCTCTAGTCGTAAGAATGGGAAGTGTCTTTGTGGAGTGGTTAAACAAATTAGCGTGAAAAGTGATATTAAGGAGTTTGATTGGTGTGGATGTATTGAAGAAGCAATAAAAAAGTGCAAAGTCAATTGGACAAGGTGCAACTTAGCTAGCGATTTTGTGGGTCCGTTGACTATTTTGACGGTACGTATTATTGTTTATATTGTAGTGTAATATAGAAAATGGCTTGAATTATCTTCAACACAGTTGTTACATATATGTATTAAAAAAATTTATTACTTACATATATGTATTTAAATATTGCAAAAAAATGTCTGCTCAAACTGTTTAATACATTAAAACATGATTTACACATTTTAATTGTGTCATAATTATTACTACGAAATTATCTTAGTCACTGATTTAATTTATTATGTAGCTTTTGTATGTTGATTGTGTATCCTGCCCGGGCATAGATGTTGAAAATAGAATTTCTCCACTATCATATTGGTCAATGGAGAAGCTTAAAAAAAGAGAAGACATCGAGATATCCAAGGCAGGGGGTTTTGGATTAGGAGACATAGTTGAACAATTTGTTGAAGAACATGATTACAACATCGGTTCCCATGAAGATAATCAAGATGATGAGAAAAAGGATGAAGCGACTGACGACTCGTTGGATTATGATAGCAACACACTTGAGGTATGTAAGATTTATTGTATTTTGTGTTTATGTTTTCTGGTGAAATTATTGTCATTATATGTTCCAATTCAATGCAGGGTAATCTCTCAAAACTTGAGAAAATAAAGGCAATTAATTTAGAAGGAAAGCTAAAATTTGAAAAGGCCATAAGAGAAGCAAAGAAACTATTCCCCAATAGTAAAGAGGTGGATGCATTTCACGATGCATATATCGAGTTGTATCATTGTTTGGTTGATATGGAAGATAATAATACATGCGTAAGAGAAGAAGTAACGAAACACAAAGATAAAAAACAACAGAATTAAAGATACCTGAATCATTTAAATGGCCTACTCATGAACCTCAAGTATGGACACAACTAGCTGTTGAAGTAAGTGATATTGTGGAGTTTGCCTCTACCCATAAGGATGATGGGTACATGTTGAGACATGATTTTAGTGATTGCCCAACATATAGTCTTGGACTAACTCAAGAGTTTAGAGATTTAGATAAAGAAGGAGAAGGAGCAGATGCTGAGAAAGAGGGAAACAAAGAATGTGAGATATTAAAGGAAGGTACAGATTGTGACATAGGGAAGGGTAAACGAGCTAAACAGCCTTCGTCAAGGTATGTTTCTCCATTTATTGATAGGCCGGTTGATATCAAAAAGGGTGTATCGAAGGAAGAGATGAAAGTATGGAATTATCTAATGTCAGGGGCAATCGATGAGAAGTAATTTCCTAATTTCCCTAATTGCATGTAGTTTTTTTAATCCAATTCTCACACTGTGTACATTGTGTAAATGCAGAAAATATGAGGAGATTAAAAAGCAGCAGATGGATAGGAATGATGAAGAAGTAAGAGAGGAGGCTAGATCATTTAGGTAAGACGTTTTAGTAATTAAGAATTACTATTTTTGTGGATTTCATACGTGTATGTAGATGAATTTTGTTCCAACTAAGACTTGTTAGCTGTGTTAGACAATGAATATGGTACATATATGTAACATTTATCAGTAGAAAATTTATACTAAACATGGTACATATATGTAACATTTATCACTAGAAAGTTTATACTAAACATGGTACATATATGGTAATAAAGAGTGGTTGGTATAACATGTAATATCAAATGTAGAAAGAATGACATGCTTAGGTATAGCTTACCCAAATTACATGGTACATATATGTAACATTTATCACTAGAAAGTTTTTACTAAACATGGTACATATATGTAATGTTAATCACATTAATTACATGGTACATTTATGTAAGATTATAGATATTATATGATTGAACATTTATGTAAGTTGTTACGCTGATTGTTGCATTTCCGATGGTGGATTTGTTATGTGTATGTACTAGAATATCTATAAACAACAATGTGTATAAGAAATAGCATATACGTAGTGAATGTTATATATATTAAGTAATGTATTTTGTAACATTATATATGTTAGGGTACGTATATGTAACCTATTAACCATATTTGTTTTTGGTGGCAGTGTTCCCATATTTGCAACAAAATTTTGGGCAGGTACTAATTTTTACCAGTTGATTAGCTTAAGCCCGGGACAACAAATCTATAATGATGTGATTGATTGTTGGGCAAAAGTACTTAACCATGATGAAAAGGATAGATGCCCAAGCTCACCACATCGATTGTTCAGCGGAGTAACTCCATTTGTGAGTATCTAGAAATTACGTTTTCAGTATTTCTTTATTAACCCATATATATTTTTCTCCTAATTTAATAAAAATACAGCTTGGGTGGATTGTTGATAGCCATAAAGAGATGGATGTGGAGAGGTTGACTCATTTTAAACTAAACCTATTAAATGTCGTTGAAGGGTGTGAGAGTTTACTTGACATGAAACAATTTGACATCGTCTTATTTCCAATTCTGGAGAAGAATCATTTTTACCTGGTGTGCTTTGAGTTGAAATATCCTGCGGTTACAGTGATTGATAATATGTGTGATGAGCAATGCGTGTTTAGTTTGGAGGATCATCCGGAATTCATACATAAGGGGACACCTTTAAAAGTGGTAAGACGTATACGGTTCTACGAATTAAGATTTATTAAATTATCACAAATAATATGATGTTAATGATATAATATAAATAAATTACATTTTGCAGAAACACATATTTGTATCGTACTTGAGATCAGTTGGGCATCCAAAATGGAGAGATATTGAAGGCTCACACCCATAGAAGTTAAAGATTGGATGGTCGACATCAAAAAACTATACAGATTGTGGTATTTTTGTAATGCGTCATATGGAAATGTTCATGGGGAGTCAAGTAAAGAATTGGGATTGCGGGTTTCCAACAGAAGATAACAAAATGAAGATTAAGATAAGAAATCTCCGGAAAAAATATGGATACAAAATCCTTACGTCCGAAGCAAACATATATAGGGATAAAGTTTTGAGAGAAGTAGTATGATACGCTACTTAGAAGTACAATTTTTTGGTTACTTTTGGACCCTTTGAAGGCAACAAATGTGTCTGAATGTTGACTTATGGTTATTTCCGTATGTTGGTTGTTTATTATTAATGTAAAAAGTTTACATTTATAACCCGCCTTTGATAAAGACATTTACTTATAGTGGTGATAATTTTAACAAATTTAAATGGATACATATATGTAACAAATGTATTAAAATGTTATAATTAAACTCACAGGAAAAGGAACTATGAGGATGTTGTAATAATTAGATGTAATAAATGTATAAGTATCTAACTGAAGGGGAAATAAAAATTTAGCAAAAACATGTGAAGTTATGTTACGTATATGTAGGCATTATGTAAATGTGTTCCAACCAAATAAGTCGTGGTAAAAACAATGTAGAAGACCATGATACGTATATGTAAGCTGATGTTTTCATTTCCATACGTATATGTAGGATTCTGGTTTTCCAATATTACTTATACTTTAGAATGAGGAAAAAAATGTAAACCTCTACTGATACTTTAATTGTTATCAATAAAAGACCAATTAATAAACAAATATCAGAATAAATTTTATTAAAAATTAACAAGTTTAAATGTATGACGACAGAAGCTCATGAATGGATGCAAGCTTATGAATGGATGCACAAAGTTTTGTGTTGTTTAATATATGTCCATAAACCTATTACAATTAAATTGAAGTAATAATTATTACGCCCATTATTATATTTTAATACAGAACTAAAAATGTTTACATATACGTAACATAGCTCAAATATATAGAAAATCCCAATATTGTAATAAATTAATTGAAAATTAAAAAGATTCTTGTGTGTAATTCAAACAGACATAAAAAATTAAACAAAACAAATAAACATTATTCAAAACTTTTAAACACTATCATCTTGCACATATAGTTCTTGGTCTTCTTCGTCATTGCTTTCGTCTTCAAACGAGTTATCTTCAGATGAATAATCTGATGATTCGTCATCATGAACAACTTTTTTTGAATCCTTGTTAAGTAATTTTAGTTTATCAGGACAATTGCGAGAATCGTGTCCACGTGCGTATTTCCTGCAGTAATTACACATCCTTTTAGGCTTCTTACTTTTAACTTTCGCCTTCTCACCTGGACCGATCAACCGCCTGTTCTTACCCAACCTTTGTTCCTGATTCCCGCAGGTGGTTTATACGTAACTTCAACGGGCTCGGATTGATGTAAAACCTCTTCAATGACTATACCATTTTTATTATATGATGGATCTTGAGGGAATTCGTTAAATATTTGATTCTTTAGTTGTTGAAGATGGTCGTCAAGCCATGTAAGACGCTCTGAATTCAACCTTAACCGATCCACACATTGTTGCATTGTGTCCATCAAACGATGTGAACTGAATTTTCAGATTGGTCTGCGCAATACCTGTATTCCATACTGAAAACCCTTCTAGGTAGAGCATCTCTCCTCCAACGTCCATGAACATATTGATCAGGTACCTTTTCAATCTTGTGATGCCTAAATACGCAAAATGTGTGACGACACAGATATCCAATCCTTGTGTATGACATGCAAGAACATGTTACAATTTTTTTCCGTCAAATCAAGAGTAACCTACACACATATTTATAAAAATTTTAATGAATTAAAAAACATACATTCCATACCGTATACGTATCAATAACAAAGATGAATAAAACATAAATGTTACCTTAAACTCGTTTATAACATCAGAGCTGTTATCTTGATGAGCAATTTTATAAAAGTATACCCCATCATCCTCTTCACGACTCACTATGTAACATAATGTTTTACACTTATGAATCTCTTTTTGCACTTCTAAAAATATGTTGCGTGTGTATACCTCAGAAGCATGACGTTCTATTAGTAAGCTGGTGAGGAATATAGAACTCTAGGTAGTGTTGAACTCAAGCACACGCTGGTTGTATCTTTGGCCATCTATAGCATTGTCGTAACACAACAAGAATTGAACAAGTGTGTTCGATGGGCTAGAATTTAGTTTGAAATATGAATTAGAACTTTCACATCTTGAGGTGGTCTTCATCAAGCAACACATCGGGATATCCTTAAAATATCCAGGAACCCACTGATCTCTTATGTCAAACATATCAGAAAGCCACTTGTGGTCTTCCAAACCATGCTTTTCCATTAATAACTTCCATCGTGCCTCAAAAGCGGACGGATCTAGGTATACATTCCATACAAGCTTATGAATGATGCACGAAGGTTTGCGTTGTTTAATATATGTCCAGATACCTGTTACAATTATATAGACATAATAATTATTTTGCCCGTGCCTCTATTTTAAAGCAAAACAAATAAAGTTACGTATATGTAACATGTTTTAAAAATTCAAAATTCACCATATCGTACGTATATGCAGATTAATAAAAGAAATACGTTTAAAACAAAGATAATACGAAAAGAGGGATTGGAAGGATGAAGTGGGGAAATATTTGGCGTTGGTTTGGCTAACGACAGTGAGATTCAAATTGTATGATGAGATAATCAAAGACTGAAAATGTAAAGGTGATTAAGTGGGGGAAATGGAGATGGCCACATTAGTCGGTAATGAATTTAAAAACACTGGAGAGAAAAGCGTTTGGTCCATGATATAGGGTTGATTGTGAGACTTAATAAAGAACTTAGATTCGGGGTCTTGAGGTGGGAAACGTAAAAGACGAGGCAGGAAAATGGTTAGTAAAATAGAGAGGAAAACTGTGCATAGACAGGGTATGAATAAGGAAGATAAATAAAAGAAGTTGAAGATTTGAAAGGAATGGTTAAGTAGGTACGTCTAGTCAAGGTACGTATCAACAAGGGACTAATGATTGTAAGGAGGAACTGAGGATGGTAAAAAAAAGATTAAATCGTTTAAGGACTGGATATCATTTTAAGGTGGGCGATGGCGATAGAACCAATTGAGATTTTGATATTAAAAGAATTCGAGCACACTAAAAATCGGCAACGTACGTGAAATGAAGATTGTAAGAGGAAAGCCATAATGAAAACTTGAGAAGGGTGCAAGAGGTAAAACTTGGTTAGTGCGGTAAAAAGTTACCGGCCATAATTAGGAGAATAACAAAAGAACTAAGATTGTGTTATTGATAGTCGCTTTATTGCATTTAAGAAATAGAATTGGCCCATCATAAGACTCATTGATTATAGGGGCTGCAGAGGAAACTAGAAACAGCATCGAGGAGAGTGGCAAGTTCTAGACAAGCTGGTGGTATCTGAATATAGAATAGAGTGTCTAAAGAGTGGTGTAATTGGTTCCGTTATAGGGAGGGAATTTACTTGAGAATATAAGTTGAGAACTAGGTTAATTACGTGAGGGGTCTTCAAAAGAACAGGAGAGGAAAATCCATCAAAAAAGATCCATAGGACTTGTTAAAAGAGAAGGCCACTTGTGATCTCAAACCATGATTTTTCAACTGGAGATCTTCCAGGATCAAAAGCGGACAGATCATTGGTATGAGTACAATTATGAATGGTAACGAAGGGATTGGCGGATAAAGACAGGGTAAATATTACGGGAACTATGTTGACCTGTGCCTCTTTTAAAGCAAAACAAATAAAGTTACGTATATGTAACATGTTTTAAAAATTCAAAATTCACCATATCGAACGTATATGCAGATTATAAAAGAAATACGTTAATAAAAATCAGTCCCTTCACACAATATGTTTATTGGAAAAAGATTCTAGAGGTACAATGGATGAAGCTTGTTTTGATTAATGGATTATTAATGATACGTATATGTAACATACTGTTTAATTAATATGTATATGTAATATTTCACATCAAAGACTGTAAAATTATACCAGAATTATAATACCTTTGATGGGAGCTTATTTGTGATATGCCACATACATAGTCGATGAATTGATTTTTCAAAAACAATATGAACAGCATGTTTCATCGCAGCGTCTTGGTCCGTCAATACTAACTTTGGTTGTTTGTGTTATGAGCTTCAATAAAGAACTTGAGCAACCACATGTATGATTCTATGGTCTCGTCATACAACAACGCCGCACCAAAAGTGACACACTTTTTATGATGATCCACCCCGGTGAATGAGACAAGGTCATGTTATACCTATATAAATTGTACAATGAATAAAGTTGACAGAAACAACTAAATAAATATTTAAGTTATTAACATACTTGTTAGTCTGGTACGTTGCATCAAATGCTAATACATTGCCAAACGCCTGATAGTTGACCTTGGATACATCTACCCAAACAAGTTCCTAATCTCGTTGCCAACCGCAAGGAAATTGAAAGTGAAGTTGTTTTGGCATAGAACACGATGTTGCATTCTATCTAAAAAGAATTAGCCATCATTATCACCAATAAATCTGGAGATATCCCTACTAAAGTTTTTTATAATCAGTCTTGGTTCCTCTAACCATATGATGTCCGCCTTTCAACGCAACTTGCAACCTATGTGCTTTAGAATGTCCAATATTTGCCAAACGACAATTAGCATGTACTCTTTATCAACAAATTCTAACTTACGCTTCCTCCTTGTCAAATCTATATTATCCATGTTCACCAACCCATGATTATGTACTTCGATAAATCCGTATACTTCAAAGGCTTCAGTCCCTTCAATAGCTCTAATTTTACACGGGCACGGCAATCACAAACTTTAAAGTTTGTTCGACGGACACGAGTCTTTGCATTAACCTCTAATGAGTCATTCACCTGACCCGTAGGTATGCCAGCCTTGTTGCACAAAATATACCTATGAGTAACAACACCATTCTTCTTCTTCGCTATACCTTTTCGGGTACTAAAACCGGCCTTCTCTGCATAGACTTCGTACTTTCTTAAAGCTTCATCCCAATTTTGGTACCTGTATCCAACCACAGGTTTATGCTCCGTGGATACAATAGGAGTCCAATATCTAGATCCATTTGGGGTTTGGTATAGAGTGTTGCGCATGGATTCTGCATAATTTAAACATAATATATACTTAAATAAAGTTTGACATAAAAATACTACAAATATGAACAACACTTGGGTACCTTCATTTTCAACGCCAGTTATAAATAACGTATCATTCTCTATCCCGACTTCATTGAACTCCTTGTCATTCAGGACATTTGTGTTATCTGCTTCATGCAACCCAACTTCATCACATTACATAAAAAAAGTATAAATTCCAATAAACTATGATACATATACGTACAGCAATACAAATTACAATAAGCATAACAATAAATGTGAATATACTCATAACTTACGTATACGTAAACTGTCCTTACCAAAATACTAACAAAATATGAATCTAGATGTACCAATGTATCAATGAATAACACTAACAAATACGAACGTAAGATATACTTAAATAAAGGTTGTCTTAAAAGGACTACAATCTGAACACACTTGGTTACCTTCATTTCAACGCCAGTTATAAATAACGTATCATTCTCTATTCCGACTTCATTAAACTTCTTGCCATTAAGGACATTTGTGTTATCTGCTTCATGCAACCCAAATTCATCACATTACATCAAAAATAGTATAAATTCCAATCAACATGCAACCCAAATTCATCACATTACATCAAAAAGAGTATAATTCAAACAACTGTGATACATATATGTACGGCAATACAAATTCAAATAAGCATAACAATAAATGTTATTTAACTCTTCACATCCGTATACGTAAACTGCAGTTACCGAAATACTAAAAAAAGTATGAATCTATATGTAAGATAACATCAAATCGAATTAATACTAACAAATCCTAATACTACCGTAAGAAAACATCAAGTCTAATTAATAGCATCAATTCGATCGTACATACCTTCATCGTCTCTGTTAATTGCTTCAATTTGTTCAATATATACCGATTGACATATAGAATTTTCATTGATATCGGTAGATTGATTCAACTCTTCTGAAATGTAAGAATCCATGGCTAAGAACTATCAAAAAACGAAATTAAAATCACAGATACCAGTATATGAAAAAACCTAAAATCGAAATCAATGAATGTATGAAATTGAAGAAATTGATGGATGAAGATGATAATTAAGAAATCAATTATGCTACAGAATTAAGAAACAAGAATAATCAGTTAGAGAAAAAACATAAAACATTTAATTGATTGATTGTTTCTAAAATTCTAAAGTAGATTTAGGCAAAATTACATAAACACCCTTTTGATTAAATTAATGGTAAAAAATTTATATTTATGTGATTGGTTGGATATGGTTTTCAAGGTTTTCATTTATAAACTTGGTTTTCATTTGATCCTCCTCTATATATATATATATATTATATATATAAGATACATATGTATATATATATATATGTATATATAGATATATACACATATATATACACATGTATATAACACACACACACACACACACACACACCCCACACACATATATAATATAATATATAGATATATATAATATATATATATATATTATATATATATATATATATCTATATCTATATCTATATATTATATATATATATATATATCGCTATATATATATCTATCTCTATATCTCTCTATATATCTATAATATATATATATAGGGTAGCGTTATTTTGATAAACCATATTTTTATTTTGAGAACTATAAAAACAAATATAAGCCACACAATTAACATCACATGCAAGTCACATGTCATTTCCATCTTTTTATAAATGTTCATAACTTTTTTTTCACGATATTACTTTTTAAAAAAAATCCCACCATTAATTTTAGTATTTTTTTTATCTTTCTAACGCGTACCATATTGATATACGTTTTTTTTAAAAAATCGTTCACCCGTCATTTACACATATGTAAATCTGGTTATACACATGTGTAATACTGGATTTACACATGTGTGTAATACCGGATTTACACGTGTAAATCCGTTATTACACATGTGTAAAACGAATTTCGTAAAAAAATAGATTTTTTATTTTTTATAAATTTTTTTAGGAAAGAAGGAAACGAGAGAAACACTTTTGTATCGTGGCTTGTGAGAAATGAGCTATTAAACAAAATAATGTTAGTCTCGTTAGAAATAAAGAGATGTCTTCATGTGATCAACCTATAATGTGAGAATAATCTACTAGGGATTCATAACCCGTTTAATAAATCATATTTATAGCAACAAAATCATATTAGATAATAGAACCATCTTTAATCAAAACAAAGATGCCTTATATGAGGATAATTGTTATTATATACTTATTGAATTTTACATTTAAAACTAATATGTTTATTATTTTATTTTTAATTTAATATCTTCTTTATTATTTTTTATCTTTTTTTATTTCGATATATAAGTTTTCTAAAATGTATTTATACTTTTTACAAGTTTATAACTTACTAAAAATTAAACTAAAAACTTGACTTTGTTTGGGATTTAAAATTTTTAGACATTTATTAAATCTTCATTGGTTACTATTTATTATTATCTTTTGTTCAATTCGTGTTATACACATGTTTCTATACTAGTTTAACTTGGGAATTTTTTAACACTAACAAAATTTATTTTGTTTTAATATCAAGTTTCAATATAAGTCAGTTCCTTATTTGATCTGCTAGTGTTCTAAGTCTCTCCTAACACTATGAAACTATTTTATTGACCCCCTTCACCAGTCCTGCACACTCTAATGAGACACTCTAATGAGATTAAATGAGAGACATTTCCAACCTTAAATGAAAGTTAGACATGAATGGAAAAAAGTCGTGTAGCACGTACATGGAGTGCATGAGTGTGGTCACTCTCGTGATCGCTTTCTCCCCTAAGTATCATATCCAAATATATTTTGTTAACTATTTTTTAAGCTCTTTTTTGTGAATTTAGAGGATTATTGTTTGAAACTAGTAGGTTTACCTACCCATGTGATGCCACGATGAACACGTATGTCATACAAACAAAGTTTTATTTATAATATTATCTCTGCATATTGCAACACCTTGACTTTGAATAAATTTTTGTATCAAAATGTGAATAAAAGCAAGAAAGTCACAACATAATTATAGTTCTTAAGTATTTGAATATTTTTATTTAAGGCGTAAAATCATTTATGCTTATGCAAGTACACAAGTAGAGTGGCGTAAATATTAACATTAGTCCACAACTGAACCTAATTACGACCTCATATTGCCCGAGCTAATGTATGTCACATGACATTAGTTAGACTTATAGTGTTTTTTGAACTTGGCTATGAATAAAAACATGATGAGGCTTATATGTGAAAACACAAGAAGGTTTCAAATAAATTGATAAAGTTTTCATATGAAACCATAAAAGTTTCACTTAAAATTATTATGATTGATTACATACACATATAATTAACCATATGAATCAACATATGTGTGCATAATATAAAATTTGGATGAGTAGGAAATGTAAATGAATGAAAGAAAACTGCAATTCTTACGAAGGAACAAAAGATGACAACGAAATAAAGAAAATCACCAAGGATTCTTGAATGAAGCTTGTAAAATGGTTTCTATCTAGGTATGTGTATTTTATGACTAAAGCAAGAGAAAATGAGAGATATTTTTTGAAAGAATGAATGAGATCTCATTATAGGTTTATTAGGTTCACTAGTTGTAGACATGATAAAAACTTACTAGGCTTTATTGAGTGGAGGTGAGGTTTTGTAACACCCCTTTGGGCCGTATAAATAAGAGGAGAGGGAGAGAGTTTCTAGAACTTTTTTTTATATTTAAATTTATAACAATAGGCATGCTACATGTGTGCATGTAATATTATAGTTCACTTTTTCAGGACTAATCTTATAACATGTAATAATATAGGTTAATCATTCATGTCTTCAGATAACATTTTATGTGTTAAAAACATTTATACAATTATTAACACTTTACTAGTACTATTATAGAATTTTATACTTTTAGATTACATAGCACCAATGTATGCTATGATGATAAAACTCATAAATATTATAAATTCCATAATCTAAGTATAAAATCGTATTATGTTATTAAACAAATCAAGAATTACATCTAGTCCAAGTCTAAAGCAATTTTAATTATGCTTTTAATATGTCTCAATTAAGGATAAAGTCAAAACTTAGAACTTGATGGATGTTACACTAGAACATCATGTTTCTTGGGATGAATGCTATCATGGTTTCTCCTATGCATTTTATCACCCAAACTTCCTAGAGTTCTCCCAACAATGGTAGATTGATTTATTTATGTATCTATCTTACATTTGGCAACATGATTTCTGCCATCATTAATTTTGGCATGTTTTTATGAAAGTCTATTAACTAGTTGGTTGTTTCTAACCTTATAAATGAAGCTTGAGATTTAAAATGTGCGTATACTCGAACCTTCATGCTATAATTGGAACATTCCATCGCTCTCATCCCAAGTTGCTAGGTTTTTCATTCGTAGTACTTTTCAAAGTTTGTTAGCATATTTAGTTTGGAGGAATTCAAGTTTTGAGATTATATTAAAAAAATGTGGACCTTAAAGCCTCGCTACATAGTGACATCTTTTTTGTAATATCCATAAAGGTGTGTGAATCTGTCTTCCTAACATAAGGATCCTTCTTTTTTTGGGAATAGAGCTAGAATTAGTGCATTCTTTGAACAATCATTTCTACTCGTGCAAGGTACCAGATTTCTACCTATTACAAGTAAAGATGAGCGAATGATAAACAATCATTTATATATGGGTTCTGAGATGACGCTAAATGCCGCTACATAAATCTTTACCAAGAGGTTTGCGATGTCTAAGAATACCATGATTAAATTAGTATCATGGCTTCTGAGAAATGAGCTATTAAACACAATAATGTTAGTTTCGTTAGAAATAAAGAGATGTCTTCATGTAGTCAACCTATAATATGAGAATAATCTACTTGGGATTCATAACCCGTTTAATAAATCATATTTATAGCAACAAAATCATATTAGATAACGGAACCATCTTTGATTAAAACAAAGATACCTTATATGAGGATAAATTGTTATTATATACTTATTGAATTTTACATTTAAAACTAATATGTTTATTATTTTATTTTTAATTTAATATCTTCTTTATTATTTTTTATCTTTTATTATTTCGATATATAAGTTTTCTAAAATGTATTTATACTTTTTACAAGTTTATAACTTACTAAAAATTAAACTAAAAACTTGACTTTGTTTGGGATTTAAAATTTTTAGACATTTATTAAATCTTCATTGGTTACTATTTATTATTATCTTTTGTTCAGTTCGTGTTATACACATGTTTCTATACTAGTTTAACTTGGGAATTTTTTAACACTAACAAAATTTATTTTGTTTTAGTATCATGTTTTAATGGTGTATGAATAATGTTAATGATGTGCATATCAACTCACATATGAACTATACCACCAAAGCATTAAACACATTGCAACACTCACAAATACACTATTCAAACTAAGTAATATATAGCATGTCAATCATTGGCATAGCCAATGCCACCCACCTAGGGTGGTGTGATGATAAGTACATGATACCCTTTAATGGAATCTCAAGCTCAAATCATGCTTCCAAAAGTTTTCAGCCATAACCTCTTAAAAGTCATCCGGCTAATGCAAGCTGCAATTCAACTAACCTGTTGGTTAGCAGGGCATTGACATGTTTTGTAAGTTTTTCAAAAACACGTTCTCATGTTTAAAAAAAAAAAAAAGACACCATTTAGTGTAGCTTATACCCACAACAAAAACAATGTAATCCTTGTGTTTAACCCATCTATATTCCCATTACATCGCACCAAGATGGTAGATGTTAATGTTTCAACCCTTCTGATTGATCTCCACCAGAACCATATAAATCATATCCCAATGTATATATGTATTAAGAGGAAAAAAAAATTTACATGGTAGGCGTGAGTGTATCTGACATGGTGATAACTGATGAATCTTGTACATAATATCGTAATCCCAATATCTTAACTGCAAATTATTCAAAGATTCATATTCTATATCCAAATAATGTGGGAGTTCATTGCCTTAAAGGATCTACTGAAGGCTCGTCACAATTTTCAATCTGAAGAGAAGCACTCGTACTGTTTTCTGCATTGGCAGTTATAGTGTTGTTAGTTGGTTGTGGTTCGGTTGGAGAAGGAGCAAGAAGCGAGAGGCGGCAAAGAGGGCATGTGGTGTGAGTAGAGAGCCAGTTATCGATGCATTCCACATGAAATGCATGCTTGCAAGCCGGTATCTGTTGCAGTCTATCCTCTGCCTGGTAGTCTCCTAGGCATACTGAACATCTGCAAATCATATAATAATACTCTTATTTTCTTATTTATCAACTTTTTGAAGGTTAAATGCATTAAACATACTCTTTGGGAGATTTTTTACATGTTTGAATAATTTGACATGCTTACTTATTAGCTACTTTTTTTTTTCTAAATTTACACGCTTGGCCCATTAAGATGCAACATAACCCAAATCATCCTACTTACAAGTAAATGTGCCAAATTTGCCCACTCTAGAAATTGAAACAATTTAAGTTTATCGTTAGCACACAAACATGAAGAAACAATAAACACATATTTTAAGTAGTTTGTGAATGTTCTTAAATTGTTCTGAAGAAAAAAAAATAGTGTACAGTGGATCTTAGATTCTAGCACCCAATATTAAGGTGGACAGTTAGCTGATATATTTAGTGATTTATTTTGTGTATACAAACTAACTGTTTGGCAATTTCATATTTTGCATTGTTCCAGTGTCTCTTAGTGTTGTTAAGCATCAAAATTCAAAGCTACTCATGACGGAGAGCATGAAAGCGACAATATTAGGCTGTTTTCATAAAAGCCTTGTTTGACTCGTAGTAGAAGTAAATTGGTTACGTTATCCAACAAAATTAGGCTGTTTTCCTAAAGTGATTTCATAACGTAACTTGTTCACAAAAAGGAAATTAAACACATTGCTAAAATGGACTATTCACACTGATCAAAATTTCCCAGTTACTCAAATAAGGTAAAGAATATTTAGAAACAAACTAATCTAAAGACCAATTTGAAACATGACATAAAATGAAATAACTTAGGCACCTTTAACCAACTTCCATAGCTCCAGATTACCGGAGAATATATCCAAGTAACCAACTGACTGCTGTTCACTTAATATGTTAAATTTTATTAACACTTGCATAATCTCCATATTTAAACGCTATTAGTCAATTGAATCCTTGATATAAAGATAAGGTGTGTATCCAATCAAGATGGAAGATGATGAATAGGCAGTTGTTCAAGCAAACACCTGGGCTGATATTAAGAACTTGGGCACCAAACAAACATGCAAAGGCAAATGTACAAGTAGTAAAATATCGACACAGAAACTCAAAAAAGTTACTTTTAGCAGTGAATGGTTTACAACTAATATCAACTCTAATATCATAAAGATGATTAGAACAGCAAAAAAATGCCTTTCAGATGCCAATCGTACACAACAATTACAATGTTTACTTGGTTAACTTAATTACATTTGATCTAGCCTCCCTAGTTTAACATTACCGCCAAGCCATATAACACAAACCACACAATCTTTAAACAGATCAAACCAACTACTTCATCAATTCAAAGTTTCAAACCAACTACTTTATCGATTCAAAGTTTCAAACCAACTGGATTCGTACGACACTTTTTCGAGAGCAAAATCCAATACCCAGGTTATATTTTCTAGTAACAGAGGGATTATCTGGTTAATCTCCCCCAATTTCTTCAAATTATCATTTCTAACCGTGTTTATTCTTCACATAAAACATCCACAAAGCATATTAACAGTAAGGAAAAAAAGAAACTCACAGCGTATCAGTAACCGAAAAGCTCTCCTTGAACACAATAACAGGCAGCATCTCCCTCAACTCTTTCTTCACCCCTAACTCAACCTGCTCCTATTCACAAATTCACAACTTCAGAACACGAATCTAACATCACAATAGTAAGTAACGAATTGCTATAAGATCATAACATTCCTTTACAAATCAATTTCAAAAACCCTAACCAGATCGAGATCAACAACTACAAACAACAACGAACAACGATTAGGTGATTACCGTAGATAGGACATTGGAGGCGGACGAGGGTTCCGGCGGCGACCACTGCGGCGTAGGGCGGTGGCGGAGGCGGCGGAGGCGGAGGTAGAAGAGGTAGAAGGAGAGGAAGAGGAGTAAGGTGAAGGCGAGAGTGAAAGCGAAGGCTAACCCTCGAAAGAGCTTCATTTCAGCTGATAATGCCCTCTTCCAATCCCAACAACTGCTGTTGCTGCTTTCTGATGAAGATGATGATGATGAAGTGGTTGCAGAACAAGCCATTTTGAATGTTTACAGTATAGTGGAAGCATACTCAGTTGATCAATGCTGCCATTGCAACTCCAACATTGCAGACGTTATTCTTCTTCTCTGGTAGATCAAATGTATACACCAAACTTATTCATCTTCTCAATTTCATTTATTATTTCACATCTTTACTTTATTTTGAGCAAATTAGGATTTTTGATATGTTTAAATGGTTCTTAGATTTTAATAATTTTTAATTGGTCAAGATTAATCTCAAATTATAAAAATATTTACAAATACTTTCAATCTTAAGCAAAAATATTTTCTCTAACGATTTCTTACTAGCTGAGAGTTAGGCCGTTTAGTTTTTTGATGACGTGGTTATGTGGCCAAAACACTAAACTGAAAGTTGAAATTTATTACCAGATCCGTCAATCTAAAATTTCTGTACCCTAAAACTCGTCAATCTTCACATCCTAATCTGAACCACTTGACTCATTAGAGGTAGATTTCACATGACGATTGAGACTAGACACTAAAAAACGGACCTAGTGACGACTGGGCGGCGGGGAAGCTGAAAATAAGCTCAAAGTTGATCACATTGTATAAAAAAAAACTAACGGGATTAACTATTAGTTAGTAAGAGATCGTTGAAGAAATAAGCTCGAAATTAATAGTATTTGTAAATAAAAATTAATACTGTCTAATAAATAAAAGTTAAAATTATTGAAATCTAACAACCCATGTATAAACCTATGGTTATATCCAATGTTTTTACAACCCCAATAATATTAAAACATGGGTTCAATAAGTACACAAGTTATAATAATGACATGGATCTCTTTAAAATTATTTATTACATTTTGTTTCATTGTAACTATCATTTGTTGAAAAACGTCACCTTTAAATTCAAAATCATTTAATTTGGTGCACGATATATATAGTTGAGTTTATCAAAAAAATCTTGGGATACGAAACTTTCGACAAACATGCAGTTAGGGTTTTAAAAACTTTAAGCAAGTTGGTTGATCTTTTAATAACTTACCAACTTGCTGTAGGAAAGCTCATATTATGACCCTTAGAGGAAAAGACGTCTTCGTTGCTTTGATTCAAATTATCAACTATTTGATCAACCATATTTTCAACCCCAATAATATTAAAACACAAGTCCAATACGACAATACAAGTAATAACGACATGGATCTCTTTAAAGTTGTTTATTAAATTTTGTTTTATTGGAACTATCAATTGTTGAAAAACTTTGCCTTCAAAATTCAAAATCGTTTAATATGATGCACACTATATATAACTAGTATTTTGTCCCGCGCGTTGCGGCGGAGCATCACTTGGTTAACATACGGGCTATGCTGCGGCGAGATGGTTGACATTCGGGCTATGTTGCGGCGGAAACACACATAAA
Source organism: Flaveria ramosissima (assembly GCA_025215565.1). Classification (NCBI taxonomy): domain Eukaryota; kingdom Viridiplantae; phylum Streptophyta; class Magnoliopsida; order Asterales; family Asteraceae; genus Flaveria; species Flaveria ramosissima. Next base: position 28,746,498 of record CM046044.1, on the reverse strand, counting down.
AAATCATTCAATATTGGTATCTACAAACAATTATATTAATTTAGATACCTAACATTGGACAATATTACCATGTGTTGTTTATTTTTAAATATCAGATACATATTATGTTTAATAAGTATAATAACCAATTAAATTTACACTTAAAGGTGTTGCAATACAGTTTTTATAGCGTTTCATATTACAAAAAAAAAAGAAAAAAAGAAATGTTGCTACTATAAAATTTATAATTTTATACCTTTTTTCAGCTTATTTCTGTAAAATTTAGTTAATGAGTTATTTTTTTTCTCTGTAAAGTTGGAGTCTTATTTTTTAGGACTAAAATTTCAATTAATGAATTCAAATATTTATGCATATATATTAAATTCTTTTTTTACTACAATAATTTACAATATAGTTAGATATTTAATAACAATAACAATTAATTAATATCAACAATTATTTTAAAGGATCAATTGCATATATGCCCTTCTAAATATCCCTTAAATGCATATATACCCAAGCAAAAACTTTAATTGCATATATACCCAATTTATTGTAATGACAATATTACCCTTCCAAAAAAATTAATAAGAACTTACACATGGGTATATATGCTATTAAAGAGTTTTATAAGGGGAAATATGTTTTTAATCTATTTGTCATTTATAAGGTGGTAAGGGAAAATTTGCCAATTATAAAGTTTTAGTAAAAAGTAAGGGTAAATTAGTCATTATATAAACTACTTTTAATGAAAATGGGTAAATTTGCTAATTATGAGGTTTTGTAAGGGGATATATGCATTAAATTTTTTTGCTTGGGTATATATGCAATTAAAGAAGGGTCATTTTATTTGGACACCCCAAAAATTTAAATCAACACCCCTTTGACCCTATACGCCTCGTATGGGTCCATACGCGGCGTATAGGGTTGCGAAATATTCCCTATACGCCGCGTATGGACCCATACGAGGCGTATAGGGAATATTCTGACAAGACACTGACAAGACGCGTGTCACAGGAGTGTCGATGAGGCTATATACCGCGTATGGGTCCATACACGGCATATTGGGTCAAACAATTTTTTTTGCAATATTTCTATGTATTTGTGAATGAGTATATTGCGTATGGGTTATTTTTGTCGTCTTTATTTTGTACGTTAAATTTGGTTGACTATTTGCGTATAAGTTATATTTTCTAACATATTAATCGATAATTTTTAATCTTAGTTAACAAATAAAACATATAAAACATAACAAACATTAAATAACGAAGTACATTAAATAACGAAGTTTTTAAATACATAACAAAATAAAAGTACAATTAACAAAATAAAACTACGGTGAATCTGGGTAATGTTGAGGCGGTGGCAAGTCTGGAGGATCAATACCAGCAGCACGGGCTCGTGCAATCTCAAGCTGAACGTGCCAATCCATAAGATCCTCAACTCGATCGAGGCGACGACCCTGATCCCGTAATCTCGTGTTAATCTCCTGCATAAATGTCTCAATACGTGCAGGCACCCTCACATCTCTATAAATACGCCGAGGGAACTGTGGCTGAGGAGGCGGCTGGTCGTGCGGCGGCTGAAAATGCGGAATATGCTCCTCCTCCTGCTGCTGTGGATGGTCTTCTACGGTATTTGTATCGGGATCTTCTCGGGTGTAATAAACATACCTTTTAGAAGATAAAAGGTTTTCTAAAAACTTGCATTGGTGTTTCACCGACTTTCTTTTCACTTCTTATCTTATATTGAGCGTTGTATACGTCTCTGGTTATGGATGCGTTATTTGGATTTTGCTTTTTCAAAGCTGATAAGATGTTACGAGGCTCCATGTTCTGATCGGTAAGTTGTTCCACCAAATTGAATTCGTTTTGAGAAAACCTTCTTACAAATGGGTGCCCCTCCATATGTTGAGCGGGATCATGGTTATGTTCGTCATTTCTCACCTCTAATTTCCACGAACGACGTTTGTTATCGTTATCCCCACTAATTTAAAAGGACATCCGATTTTTTTGCTACCAGATCGTCTAATTATTGCTTTACTTTTGTGTTCACCACCACGATCACAAATAAGCCACACCTTTACGACCTGACCTTCCTTCTTTCTTCGATCTTCGTGTAATAATAACATAACCATTATCACGTCCCCTATTAACAACCCAACAGACTAGCTCATCGAGTGATAAAAATTCTTGACATGTTTCAAACGATATTTTCGTGTTTTGATTTTCAGCACTCGAGAGATAGTTTATATTACTTTGTTGCGGGTCATAACTTGATTCTCGGCAAAACTCGATCTCATCATCGGGAACATAAGGTTGGTTTAAATCTGGCAATTCGTAACCAGATTGAACGTACGAATCATCTTGATTACTTTCTGACACGTACGAAACGCTTGAATATTCACCAAACAAATAGTTACTATCCCAAAACGACATAACGAAAGAATAATCTTGATCACTTCAAATTCAACCGTGCTAAACGTTCTTTGGCAGCCCTATAAGACAAATGAGATTTTTTTAAGAAAATAGAGTTTTGTGGTTCAACTATTTCTTCAAAATAATAATTTTTCTCTAAAACTATAACTCTTATTTCTTTTATATACATACTTACGTACACATAAATGTCTTGATTACTTAATAATCATTTCAACTAACTCGGGTTCCACGATACTAGTCGGTTATGATAAAAAAGCTTAAAATTTATTTAAGTTTACCGTAACCGACTAGCATCGATGGAACCCGAGTTAGTTGAAACGATTTTTTAAGTATACAATTCAAATATATGTATATATGTATGCAAATACTTAATGAAATAAGAATCAAATGTGTTACCGAGTAATTATCTGACAGAAGAAAATGTTGAACCACACAACGCTAATTTCCTTCAGTTAAGATCAACAGTTTCCATCTTCTACAACGAAATATGAACGAAATATGAACGAAATATGAACGCATTCGTTGCGTTTATATATAATCGAAAGAATCTTCAGTCGCGTCACTACAATTCGAAAAAAAGCATATACGCCACGTATGGGTGCATACGCGGCGTATAGGCTTTAGTCAAATCAGTCAAATCAAGAGCTTCAGATGGACCTATACGCCGCGTATGGGCCCATACGCGGCGTATAGGCCTGGGTCATATAGGGTGGTACGCATTCCCACCGACACCTATACGCTGCGTACAGACCCATACGCAGCGTATAGGTGTCGGTGGGGATGCGTACCAGACCATACGACCCAGGCCTATACGCCGCGTATGGGCCCATACGCGGCGTATAGTCCTGACTGATTTGACTTCACCAGCTTTGTCTCTGAAAAGCCTATACGCCGCGTATGGGTTCATACGCAGCGTATAGGGTCACTGATGTGACATGGAATTCTTGGCATTAATTGGCAATAATTAGAGGGACCTATACGCCGCGTATGGACCCATACGCGGCGTATAGGGGGGTGTCGATTTAAAACTTTGGGTGTCCCATTATTAGCACCCTTAAAGAATTTTAGAGGGGGAAATATGCTTTTACCCTATTTTAAATACCGTAACTAACATTTCTTAATATATGGTTTACATAATAACTATTATTTTTTAAATTTATGTATTATTGCTTTTAGTCATTTTGTCCAAAAACAACTTAATTCATTTAACTTTGTCATTCACTCTAAAATACATTTGTATTTATTATTTATGTTCCTTTATCTTTTATAACTGCAGTGTAAACTTTTTCCAAGCTTTCATTTCCAATGCCACTACACTAGCCATCATTATGTTGTACAGATGGTAAAAACCATCGGACCACAACCAAACTTTTGCTCTCTCACTACTCTCTCACTTCAATTTTTCAACCTCATTAGTTATTATCATTTTCACTTCTTTCTTTCTTCTCTCTTCTATTGAAGACACATACACAAAAACCCCTCTTTTTTCCACCACCACACCATCACCGTCACTTCCGGCCATCACACCACCACCGACACTTTCAACCACGCACAACACCGCTGCTACCACGACATCTCCCTCCCTATCTCTTTGCCCCTCTCATACACACACCATAAACTCACACAAAACCCTCTTTTTTGCCACCACCGCAACCACTCTCTGACAACCACACCACCGCTGCCACTTCTGGCCACGAACAACACTGCCGTTACCATAACATTTCTCTTTGTATCTCCTGCTCTCTCACTCACATTGAAGACACACACACAAAACTCCAACCACACACACCCAGCGCCGCTTATGATTGCCACCGCCAGCCACCTCACCGTCACCGTTTTGGAGATCACATTACTCGGTTTCTGTGACGGAGAACACCGACAGTGGAGAGGTCGTTGAGCCTACCGACGGGAGAGCAAGTGGGGCCAATGATACCTGACGCATAAGATGGTTATACAATGTGCTGGAGAGGAGGTACTGTTAGCTACAGTAACCTCCTCTCATACACCGACATTGGCTTTTAATATTAATAGAATTGTTGAAGTATCAAAGAACTCGTGGGGTATGAAACTCCCGATAAACATGTAGTTAGAGTGTTAAAAAATTTAAGCAAGTTGGTTGATCTTTTAATAACTTCCCATCTTGTGGTAGGAAACCTCATAACTCAACCCCTAGAGGCAAGACTGTCATAGAACATTTTTAAAGTCTCTTTCTATCGCAACGTGCTTTTAAACATTTTCCACATCATATTGCAACTACTAGGTATGCTCCAATTCAGACATAAAAATGTGGACTCCATATCGCAACACAAATTTCTTTATCTTGTATATATTTGTTTACACATATCACAAACGTCACAACATATTTTTAAAAGCTTTCTGTAATAGATTTATATCAAGAAGTGGAGTTTTTTGTTCGCGACGAAGTTAGTGATGTTTGCAAACATTGATTATAGGAAAAAACACCGTCACAAACCGTAGTACATTTTAATTTTAATTTCAGAACCACATTTTTAGTTATCGATGTGTTAACAGAAGATATTGAAAAAAAACATATCTCGTACTAATCAGTATGAAGTTAGTGTCTGAATATATAATATATTATCTTTGAATATGTGGATATGAAAATAATTCAAATGGTATGTTTCATCATTTATCATGTCTCGATATTAACCGAATGTGCATTAATGCAAAGGTCTGATTCCAGTAAACCATGTGAAGCAACCAAGCTTTGCTACTTAAGTTAACACCTGTGTTTAATTTTACAAACCTATAATTTATTTCTTTTAGCATCTTTCCATATTCAAATAATCACATCTAAGAGTAGTATGACTTATATGATGATAATGTGATCGGAGCGTCCCTTGAATAGACTTTGTCAAGCTCAAGTTGTCAAAGTGATCAAACAACAAGCTTTACTGAATAAAAAACTATGTCATCCTTTCACGAACCATATGAACATTGATATTAAAAGGGCCTCCGTTGGTTGACATTGTGCTTGACAATGAGTCGAACTGGTTTTCACCTCCTTGTAATATTTTCCCAAATGACTTCTCAAAATGGAGTTGGGCTCGTCTTTGAGAAACGTATGACAAATATTGCATTGAGCCTTTTGAATATTGTCTAACAATTCACATAAATCAATATTTAACCAAATTCCAGGGTTCCTTGTTGTTAGTATGATCCTCACCAATTGGTTTCCTTAAGGAAACATCGACTATTGGGTGGTTAATTGTATGTGTTAAACTCTTCATGATTATGTAATTTTGATGTTAAATTACTAGAGAGGAAACAAATAGTATCTTTTCCATAAGTCATACATGATAACATAATTTTTAAATATTTTTAGGCATTTGGCCCAAGTTTTGAGAATGGGAGCAAAGTTTATGGGCACAATGGCATATTGCATTTGCATTTGATTTTATTAAAGTCATCGATATATTTTTAAGCCATAGGTTTCTTTACTTCGGGCATAAAGATTTGTATATTAGAGTTTGGTCGTCAACTATTCATAGTCACATTTTGTTTCCCCTAAGTTTACCTATTAAATTTTAGTGTCTTATAAACTTTGACCACTAAAGTTTAAGATTTTAGAGTTTAGTATTTAAAATGTTTTGTAATAAAACTTTGCTTTTATGGTTTCATATATGGCGGAAAAAAACGACCCAAATAACATGGTTTTGTGAGTGGGAAATTGACATGTCTCCCGCCATGTATTTTTTGAGTTTGATCTTTAATTTTATTATTTTAGAGTTCCGCTACAAGCCTTCGCTTATAGTTCCTGGCAAGGTCGGCCCGATAACAACCAAATTAACGAAGTGTTGTGTGTGAGAAAAATTCCAGGACTCCTACCGCGTAGCGCGGAGGAATAATAAATTTAATTCGATCCTTACTTAATATTTATAATAATTATACTATTACTCATTTATTACAAATAATTAATGAGCTAAACTTGAAGTGAAGAGTATACTATACTAGACAAAAACATTCGAGTTTAAATGAGCCAAACTAAGCTGGCTTGGTCTTGCTAACTTTTCAAGCCGAGCTAGCTCGGTTTGTAAACAAGCTATCCGAGCTTTTTTTGAGCAAGTTTCGAGATTCAAGCTCTTTGAATAGCCCTACCGGTGGCTAAGCCTACAACCGAAAAGAAAGGCTCAACTAATTCTATAGGCTCAGTTGATGTTCAACTCTTAAGAAGGAACTCTAGGGCTGGTTTAGCCGACAAGTCTATAAGGATTTATCGACTGAAGTATCATGCAACCTGACGTGTAATATAAGTTGGGTGTGGGCTAAATCAACCTACATCTTGCCATATGTCCGACCCCCATTCCTTCTACTTGGGAAATTCCATGACTATTAGTGCCAAAGGCATCGCCGCCTAAGCTTTTAGCCTGCTTAGCTGGAAAGTCGAAGACATATGACTTTAATTGGTTGCCGTCCACAAGACTTGCAAGCTAAAAAATGATCTCTGTTTTTGAAATAGTTTATCCACTTTGTCCATTTTGAAATTTTTCCCTTATATAATTTTATATTAAATTCTAAATATGATAGTAATGCCATGAAGTGTTGGTGATTTCAATGCTATCGTGTCATTTTGCTAAATAACCTAGGGGCTTGCCTGCAAGTGGCTTCAAACACTCGCTAAGCCCTTATTGAATAGGACGTGTAAGTCAACTATCTGTCTCAACAGGTGAGGAAGGAAAAAGCTCGCTTTAATGAAGAAGGCAGGAGAGGAAGTTAACTAGCTATCTCCCTACAGGAAGTCATATTAACTAGCAAGCTGTCTGCCCCTTAGGGCGTATAATTCAACTAGCGGGAGTTCTCTCTTTTCTTTTATGGATGGAATGTTTGTTCAGGACCACAGGACGGGCTAGGGTCCCGTTGAATTATACCTACCTGGTCAATTCCGCCATAGAGGTAGTTTTCTACCTCTCGAATACATAGATGCCAAGCTCCTTTTCATTAAGATTTTAGGACTCCTAGTTCTAACTTCAATCTTGGAGAAAGGTGAGTGACCTAGGATCAGGCTATTGGATCGAGCAAGGTTAGTAAGGGCGGAAAGGAACTGGAATTGAATACACTTCTATTTATTGCACTAACAAGGGACGAGACTAGGACCCAGATAGAAGGAGGGGCCCGCCCTTAGCCCAGTACTAAATATTAATAAAGGGAGGCAAGACGAACTTCTTCTACGTCAAATTTACGAAATAATCATATGAGAAATCGTCTGATGAAGAGTTCCCTAGCTAGACGATTTTCCACATTAAGAAAATAGTCTGGCAGAATCATATGATTATACGACTAGAGAACAGATAACCAGGAAAGACAGAAAGGGAGAACCGACCGGGGCCTTGCCCTTACTTTAGCTTTAGGAATCAATCCAGACTTTGGAGCTCAGCTTAGGAAGAAGCTCAAGGAATGTTGAGTTAACCCCGGGAGTTTTCGTCGGCCCGCCATCTTCTCTGCCGGTAGTGGTGTCAGAAATGATGAACGTCCAACCCAGAAAAAACAGGGTTTATTTATTCTGCAATTGGGCTTGTTTAAGAACTAAAAAAGAACTATAAATGCATGACTGAGAGAAGAAAGAAAATTTGATTCGATCCTATGGACGGACCCTTCTTTCGTATGGATACTCCTAAAAAGACTAGCTGGAAGGCCTTTTTATTAGCAAGGGAAAAGTGCTCGCCAGAGAAGGAAGCGAAATCAATGCAGTCGTCAGTAAGAACCTTCAGGGGCCATCTAGCGGTCAATCTCCTAAACCCACGGAGAATAACTGACTTTGCACTGCTAACTTCACTTCTTCCCACAAAAGGAAGAGACTTAGCTACTAGTCCGAAAGCCAGAAGCTGAAGGAAAATAAGACTAGCTAAGGCATGGCCCTATTTCTCTTCTTTCGTCTTAGGAAATGACTTAACATAAAAGATAGATGACGCCCCGGCTTAACTCGAGATCAAGACTCCTTAAAGCTTGCACCAATAGCAGAGCGAACCTCTTCGTCGATTCCTAACCTTAATGCTTATTCAAAAAGTCATTTTTATAGAGTAAGACCGTTGCTAAGAAGGAAAAAAGCCCCCCATCTCGTTCGACAACAAGCCCAAGCCCTTCTCCTCAAAGAGCACTAGTTGCCTTTCAAATTATCAAAAATCCAATAGGTTTTCTCCAAGCCACTTCTTATAAGCTTTGATTTGATTCAAAAGAAGTTCGCTTTCTCTGCTCATAAAAACACAAAGATTTTAATTCATTATTGGACTGGTTTTCAGTTCAGAGTCCCCTATTATGTATTTTGATGCCCCTATCTTCAAAGGCAGAAGAAAAACATCATATTTTGATAGTCTAGCTAGCAAAGTACGGTAGCATAGCAAACGAAGCGATAAGGAACGGAGTCTGTAGCTGCCCTTCTATCTTTCTTTTAAGAAAAAGAGTGAATCTATAGAGATCTAATAGACTATATGCTTCTAGTACCCTTCGAAGATTGAGGAACAAGACGAGATCTATTAAGAGAATGATTTATTCTCGAAAAAATCTGAATAGTTACATCCAATTACAAACTACACGAAAGTTGCCCCTTTTTCATGGAGATTTACCCATCACAGAGATGCATAGAGGAACAGAACGAACTTCATATATCCCTTTTCCACTCAATCCAGAAACAAGATCGGACGTTATTCCGGTTCGTCTCCATTTTAGTGAAACTCTTCCTCAAGCAAGGCAGCCGATAAGTCATCGAAGGCTTTGTGTGAATAATGTTGTAGGGTCCATCTTTTTGTTCACCATAGGGGGGCTCACTGGAATAGTTCCGCCAAATTTTGGGCTAGCTATGGGATTACATCATGATCTTAGATGTATCCTGATTTCATTACTATTTTCGTCCGCTCTTTATCTATTCAGATGGCGTTATTTTTTATGGGTTTCCTCTGGTTCTCGGTTCCTATTTTTATTTTGTTTATTGATAGTAGCGGTAGGCGTTTTAAATCCTGTCATAACCTGGTGTGACGTTGGCGTGGCTCTATTATGGAACCAGTGGCTTCCTCCTAAGACGGGTTGATTCTCTTCTTCTGGAGATTCCTCAGGAATGCTCTTCCTATGGATGACAGGCTCAGATACATGGGCTTTCAAATGCCTTATCAATTTAATTTCTGCATTAGAAGTCAACAGGATTCTTTACTTCATTTGTTTTGTCAAGGTGAAACTGCTTATCAGGTTTGGTTTTATTTGAAAGGTGTTCAACATGCTAGTTTTGTTCAAGATAGTCTGTCTGCTTTCACTAAGACCTGTTTGCAAGGAAGTTCTATCAAATCTAAAATGGGATTTTTAGGGTAGTTTTATCTTCTCTGGTTGCTGGGAGATTTGGCTTGCTAGAAATGCATCTGTTCATGATTCAGTTGCTATGTCTTCTTCATCTATTATCAATAAAGTCAAGCACTGGTGTAAGGATTTATTGCAGCTTGATTATCCCACTCATTCTTCTGGTTTTCATGATTCTATTTGTTTCCAAGTAATTCATATCCCTATGGTCTCCCCTAATATTCCTAAAGGAAAATGGATCAAATGGCGTGAAATGACATTCATTCAATCAGTCCTCTCCTTCGCTCTCTCTGTCCCTGGCTTCTACTTTCACATACCTTCTGCCCTCTTTTTTACGGCTTATTCGGTCTTGGATAAGGCTATTGGTACCCTCTAATTCTTAGAAGATCCTAGCTTCTTTTAGAATGAACTGGGCATCATAAAGAAAATCGAGTGAGGCTTGAAGACATTTCCAGTTCAAGCGGTAGTTACGACCAGGAGTGTGCCCTCCATCAGTCTTTCAAATCTCCCTGTCGCTAGTTAGTCAAGTAGTTCTTGAGTGGACTCGAGGGGACCTATTGAAAGATCTAACCTTCACTTCCTCACAACCAAAGACTGTAGGCCTCTCAATTACCAAAAGGGTGGAATCTTGGACTAGCAAAAGGCTTTCCTTGCGGGTAGACTTCAGCTCATCAGATCGGTGTTGTTCAGTATTCAGGGCTACTGTCTACTAGAGTAGCATTTTCATTTTGCCGAAGGAAGTGTGCAAGGTTATTAACCAGATCCTCAGATCTTTCCTCTGGCATGGTACAGTTGGGATCTCTAAGACTTCCAAGGTGTCTTGGGACGTGGTCTACCTCCCGAGAGAGGATGGAGGGCTTGGCCTCAAGCTCAAGAAAGTTCATGATTGAAGGCAGCTATTACCAGAAATTTGTAGAACATAGCCTCTAACTCACATACCCTATTATCTGGGCTTCCAGAATTCATTGTTCTCTCTTGAAAGGTAGGAGTGCGTGGGGCATCCCCAATGACTGTTCCTGGAGTTGGAGGAAATCGCTGAACTTGAGGGACACTATGAGACCTTTCATAAATATTGTTTACACGAGCTTTAGTAAGCCTATCCTGCTAACATCCTATCGCCTGCCTGCCACTACGCTTGTCCTTTTTTCGGGGTCTCAAAGGAGCGTGGAAACACATAAGAACTCTTGAATGGAAATGGAAAAGAGATGGGTGATGTCAGAATTTGCACCTATTTGTATCTATTTAGTGATCAATCCGCTAGTTTCTTTGATCCCACTCGGGGGCTCTGACCGCATGCCTGTTGAAGAATGAGCCGGCGACTCATAGGTAGTGGCTTGGTTAAGGGAACCCACCAGAGCCGTAGCCAAAGCGAGTCTTCATAGGGCAATTGTCACTGCTTCTTTATGTTCTAACATTCTGCCAATACATTATCCTCATTTTGTTCCGGATTGTAATCCCTAATAAAAAATATAGCTCCATGAGCAAAACCTGAGTTTCTCGACCCTTTGTCTTAGGATTAGTCAGTTCTATTTCTCGATGGGGGCAGGGAGGGAGCTGCAAACTCTTCTCGGTCTCTACGATTGCTTGATTTAAGCAAGTGACCTCTTTTCTTTCATCTGTGAGATAATGCCTAAATATTAATATCCTATCACAGCTGCATGGGTGAGGTTTCCATACCTCCCTCTTCCCTTACAATAACGAAAAATTTTTATTTTTCAACTTCACTATTTCTTTTGCAGGAATACGATTCGAAATCAAAAAATGAAATAGGCACCTTGACATCTACATCTACTTAGAGCAAGCACGTACACAGAAGCAAGCTTGAATCCGCCCCGACTTGTTCTCATTTGCTTCAGTAGACCCCTCATACATCAACTTTAGTGCTTCCCATAGTTGCTTGGCAGTTTTGCACTTCTTGAAGCCTCTGTAGATGGAGTTTGGAAGAGCAGTTTGAAGGGCTGTCATGACTTTCTGATCAATCTCTATTCTCTTTCTATCTGCTTCAGAGTAATCAGCCACAGCTTTAGGAATCATACCACCACCAGTAACAGAAGTGGTGCTTGGTATGTAAGGTCCTTCAACAACAGAGTCCCACATCCTGGAGTCTTGAGACTTGATGAAGCCTTCCATTCTTTGACACCAAGTATCAAAGTCTTCAGGAGTGATTAGTGGAGACTTTGTCATAGTTCCAGTTTCCATATCAGCTTTGGTTATAGCTGCCATTTGAGTTGTTAAGTATTTTGTGTGTATGAGGTCTTAAGATGGTGAGATCTTATATCAAGAGCCTGAAATGCTCTGATACCAAATGCAGGACCGGTGAAGGGTATGCACTTACAACACAACAACACAATGAGGAGAGTTGCTTAGAACACTTAACAGATCAAATGGGGAACTAGTTAACTTGTTAATGAAAGATGCTAAGAACACAAGTAAATATGAGACAGAACAAGATTGCAAACAACACAAGTAATTGGTTTTCAAGAATGTTGTATATTGCTTCTCAAGTTCTATTACAAATGTTACAAAGCATAAAGGAAAATTACAAGTACTTGAGATACATATACTACATCCTACAGCCGGCCATACTTTGAAGGCCAGCTAGATACAATTGACTAGACAACTACAAAATCAAATGTAGAGTCAAAAGACATATTTGCCTTTTGACTAGTGACTATGACATGCCATAGCTCACATCCTAATATATTACAAAAAGGATAAAAGTACATAAAGTAGAAAGCATGGACTCAAGACCTCAATGTACAGTTACCAAAAGCATGGACCTTTTCACCAACTCATGTAAGTTGGTGACTTTACAAAGTAGCAGCGGAAAGGTGGTCCAGCTTTATGGTAAAGTACATCAGATAAAGGCATATCTCTAAAAGTCTTCTGAAGAAATCTGTCTTCACTCTTTGGCTTCGGAAGACTTTGTCTTTGAAGCTTCGGAAGATTTCACTTTTGGCTTCGGAAGATGTTGGCCTTGGCTTCGGAAGATTTTACACTTAGAATATTTCTAGTGCATGGTGTAAAACTTCCAAAGCATTTCTACTTCTGTTCTTTAGTGCATGCATGCAGAGAGACTTTGGATGATTTGGCTGCATCAGCTTATAGGAATCCTTACAGTATTTCTAAAGTAGCAATGTGTCGTTTTGTCTCAGATTAGACACAATTGGATCCCATTTGTCTGGCAGACCATCAGCAAAACTAGAGACATTATCTTCCATGGATGTGGTCACGCCATGAGTGTGCAACTCACTCATCAGATGATAGAATCGATCAATGATGTCATCCAAGCTCTCATTCCCAATCGAAGAGAAATTGTCAAATTCCTTCTTAAGAGCTTTTGCATTCAGTGCTTTCAGAGCTGTATTTCCTTCGTATCTCTTTTCCAAGGCATCCCATAATTTCTTAGACTGCTTGTTCTCAGAGAACTGATGAAATATGTCCTTAGGTATAGACTGAGTCAACAAGGCATATGCTTTCTTTTCAGCATTATGCAGAGTCTTCTGGGATTCTCTCATTCCTCCCAAAGTCAATTTAACTCTATTTGCACTGACTGGTACCGTGTAACCAGTCTCAATGGATGTCCAAAGGTTTGGGTCAACTCCATTCAAGTAGATTTCAAACCGCTGTTTCCACTATGGGTATTCATCCAAAGTTAACAGCTTTGGCGGTTTGTTGTGGTTTCCAATCTCATTCTCCAGAAGTAGAAGGTTCTGGATACGTGAGTCCTTTCCAGCAGTGAATGCAACAAACTGGTCTTCCATTGCTATAGACTTGGTAAACTAAGAACAGGACAGATTCACTCGTGCGAATGAGCTATACGAATGGGTCACTCGTGCGAATGAGCTATGCGAATGGGTCACTCGTGCGAATGAAAGATACGAATGAATTCAATCGGGCGATTGGATTCAGTCGTGCGAATGAGCAGGGCGATTGTAATCAACCGACTGGAGTTGCTTAACCGTGCGAATGAGAGATACGACTGAGTTCAGTCGTACGAATAAAAGTATACGAATGGGTTCAGTCATACGAATGGTCCAATCGTGCGACTGAAGGTTGCTGTGTTTGAAAAATCGAATATTTGAACACTTTGACACAAAATACGAATTTTCCAGAAACCCTAATATGCCGTTTGATGAACAATCGAAACTTTAACACATGCAATCGTCAAAAACACTTTTTGAAGCAAAAAGGTGACTCTTTTGATTGAAAACGTTTGTTTTAACACCAAAACTAATTGAATCCACGTAAAATCACGAGCCAAAGCTCTGATACCACTTGTTAGGACAGTTTTCGTACGGAGTACTAACAGATTCTACGTGAGACCAGATCAAATAGTGCGGAATCCTATTTGATTGGCGATCCAATAAGTGAGAACGACAATCTGATCGATCTAACGATGAAACAGACGTTAAGAATTGATTAGAAATCGATCAGGAACGAACTATGAAGTTGGATAGGCTGTTTAGGACGCTCTGGACGGCTAGGGTTTGTAAATCTTCGAAGTCTCTCGTTTTTCCACGAATTATGTGGTATTTATAGGTTTTTAGTTTCATTCGTACGACTGAACCATTAGCATGGTTCAGTCGTGCGACTGACTCATGCGGTTGATTCATACGCACGACTGAAGCTTCAGTCGTGCGATTGAATCAATCTTATGTCTCAGTCATACGACTGATCCAATCTCCTGGTTTAGTCGTGCGACTGATCCATAAGTATGATTCATTCGTGCGTATGGTCCATAAGTATGGTCCATTAGCATGAATAACCACCCGACTAAGTTGAACACATTTCTCAATCATTATTGACTTAGAATTATGTACAACAACCTCAAACCTATATATGATGTTCATACATATGAATTATACTAAATACAATAATAATATGAAATATTTAAAGACAAATAAACATCAAGAAGCATATCATATTTCATTAAGAATTCACATTACATATGTGTAAGAAATGAAAGACTTTTACATTTAAGAACATAAACTAGGAACATGATGTATCAACACCTATTTGATCTGTTAAGTGTTCTAAAGAAATCTCCTCATTGTGTTGTTGTGTTGTAAGTGCATACCCTTAAACGGTCCTGCAACTTCATTCGAGACAAGGTTCGTGTGGGCTACATCCGAGTGCTTCACGTCCCAGTCTTTGCTCCAGTATGCATATATTTTCACAAAGGGCTATCAAGACAATTGTTTAGTCGTTCCATTCCAGCTTGAGCGTTTTTCCTCCACCTGCTCAAAATGCGGGGGTGTCTTAGAGATAATTATCATTATTTGTATTGATGTCTAATAAGTTAGTTAGAACTTTATCATTATCAGTATTGTGTTTATCATGAGTTAGTTAGCAAGCTTCCTAGAATTGTGGTTAGAGATAATTGTTCTCCTCCCTATATAAGGGATGCTATTTTATGAATAACATCATCGAGAATTCTGATCATAAGCCTCTTTTACTTCCCTCATCTAGAGTTGCTCACGAGCTTAACTAAATTGGGTGTTGAGGTGAGTAAGACAATTACCTTGAGCTCGAATTGAATTATAAACGAGTTAGCTCGGCTATGTATCTTCTAGCAAACTGAAAATTTAAAGCCGAACTCAAATCAGTTACAAGCTGAGCTAGACTCTCCACCATGATATGGAGATAGGCAAACCACGGGGAACAAGAAATGACAACCTAGTTAACGATATTTTGTTGGTTTAGGCTTTGCATATCTTCTTGGTAGACCAATTTTGATTTACAAGCATATAACTATTCTTGTTATTAACAATATGAGAGTCTAATGGTCGGAAAAAAAGATGAATCAAGTGGGAAACAAGATCCTTTGTTAGTTATTACAACTTCAGATAGTGAATGTTAAAGAGCTTGACTAGGATGACATGAAGTTATGCTTTCTGGAGTTTGATGAGCTTACTTCTTGTGGAGAAGACGTTCGTTAAGGGTGGAGTATTGTTATGTGACTTTTATTATTAAGCATCTTTCGCATGTTCAGGTAATTGAATTTCATATTTTCAAAGCTAGCCTGTTGATTTTGGTTTCTTCACAAATCTTGAAGCTTTTTAAGTATAGAGTTTTATTATTGTTTCTATACACTTAAGGAGTATGAACTTATATGATTGTAAACAATTTTAAATGTTTATAAATTTAATATAAACTCACCGTTTCCACGGATATTTGATTCGATGATGCTTGATGTACACTAAATTTGGCTTACAAAAACACTCGTATCATTGTAAAGGTGACCTGGTGGTTGGACTTAAAAGGCCTCAAAGAAACTCAAGTTTGTACTCTGAGGTCGCTGTTAAAAAAGAAAAAAACAAACCTTATCAATCGCATTTCCCTGCACAGATCTTCATTTTATTTTTCCTTTTAACCTATATATATACGCTATGGCCAATATCTTATTTCTTAGCTAATTTCTCTATGCGTTTGCTGCATTAAAATGTACTCTGATGTGCTCCAAATTAACATAAAAATCCTATCAAAATCACATCAATTATTCCTTAATATCTTCCTTAAAATGATGAAAATGTACTTAAAAGTGTTAAATTGTGTTTTCAGGTGTTTAAAAGGGCAAGATGGACAAAAGGAGCATATTTAACAAGAAATTGAAGCAATCCGAGCTTTGGACTCCAAGCATGGGGCCGTGCCTCATTAAGCACGCCCCCATGCCTTGCTAGAAACACACCCCCGTGCTAAATTACACACCCCCGTGCTTGGACATCTGACAGGACAAAAAGTACTGTCCCCTAAAAGTAGACACGGGGCCGTGCCCCATAAGGCATGGGGCCGTGCCCCACCTCCAACACGGGGTCGTGCCCCATTTAGCACAGGGCCGTGCCCGACACAACCTGCACGTACGAGCCGACCAACTTTCGTAAGCATTGTACTAGCACGGGGCCGTGCCTTTTAGGCACGGGGCCGTGCTTAAACACTCCGGAAAGCCTATAAATAGAAGCCTAAGCTCACCATTTTTGGCAAGCTTTGGTGAGAGAGTTACTCTGTTGAATTCTCTCGGGAATCAAGACTTCAAGATCATTCGGAGGCTCGGGAGGTGCAAACAACACTTGGAAGAAGCTTGGGATCACCTAAACGTCATCCATTGTGGATTATCGGTTTGATTGTTCCATTTCACCGATGATTACTTATCTATCTTCTTTGTTATCCGTTGTTATGTTAAAGCTCATCATGAGCTAAACTCTATTTATCATCCTAATAGGATGAAACTTATGTAATTTGTGATAAACTAATGGTGTGATAAGTATTATGTTAATGTTATGGTGGTCTTGGGAAAACTATTGATGGGTAGCATCTACATTTGAACGGAAAGTTATAACATTATGATTTGTGATTGTGATTGTCATACAAGGTTGAAAACCGTATGATTAACTTTCATTCGCGAAACCGGTCTTCATAATAAATCCATGGCTAATGAACTAGAAATGGTTATTAGAAATCATATCACTTTAACTTTCTGATCATTTGCGGGTTCCCTTTTATTAGTTCGGAAACTTCAGTAAATGTTACGGTTTTCTAAAATTAATGGTATGTTAGGAAGGAACCTGATCAACTCTCTTTTAACATTAAATTATGTTTTCAGAAATCATATGTCAAATAGGACACAAGAGATTCACCTACATTACTAGGGCTTTGATCCGAGCAGTAAAATCAGCCTGACAGGATCAAGTCACTACGGCAGCAGGATAGTCGAGAAATCGCATCTTTAAAAACATTAACATAATCACATCACATCACCAATTCATCACAATTGCATAAGTGGATTCTAATTAGGATGATAAACTTTCATTCCCTGATTTTAAAACCAAACGCTTCAATTCTTATTTTACTTTCTTTATTACTGTTTACTTTTAAACCCTAAAAATCTTTCCAATACAAAATATCACTTTCTTTAACAAAAACCAAATATGATAGTCAAACATCAAGTTTGTGAGTAAGCTAGGTGTGTCCACGGATTGATACTCGGTTCTTACCAACGCTATAGTACCACACGACAGGTACACTGCCTTTTGTGTGTGTGGTTTAGTATTAGTAACAACCAATTAAAACTGAATCTGTGCAATAAATCTTTATCAAATTTATATACTATCCGCAGACCATCAAGTTTTTGGCGCCGTTGCCGGGGACGCACAGCATTTTGAAAGACAAACTAAATTTTTGACTATCTTGCATATAACCTGTATATATTTTTGTTTCAACCTCTTTTTTATTTGTAGGTAGTTTGCCTTAGTTAGTTTAGTTATTTTTTCCTGATTTATTTTTAAGCCTTAGTTAGTTTATGCTTCCTTAAGTTAGTGTATGTCCGACTCGTCTAGTTCTGAACTTGTTCCGCCTCTTCCGGAACCCGAACGACTTTTTCGTCAAAGATTGCGCAAAAGATCACAACAAGAAGCACCAGTCATTGAAGAAGACATTTTGGAAGATACACCATCCGAAGAAGACATGGCTAACCAAGACGAGGAAATGAAGATGACACACTATGCCACACCGTCAATAGATGGTTATGAGTCTAGTGTTGTCCAACCAGCAATAGCGGCCAACAATTTCGAGATTAAGTCTAGTATTATCCAACTTGTAGAAAACTCTGTTCAGTTCCATGGGTTACAAGACGAAGACCCTAATGCTCACATCTCACGATTCCGTCGTATCTGTGCGACCTTCAAGATCAATAACTGTTCAGACGACGCCATTCGACTAAGACTTTTTCCATTTTCACTTCGAGGCCGAGCCATCGATTGGCTTGATTCACTTCCGCCTGGTTCCATCACCACATGGGCGGGAATGGCTGAACAATAACTTTTGAAATATTTTCCACCCGATCATACTGCCAAATTAAGAAGTAGCATCACAAGTTTCCGTCAAGACGACGATGAATCATTACATGCAGCATGGGAGAGATATAAAGGTCTCCTTCGGAGATGCCCACATCACGGACTTGATTTGTGGCTGCAGTGTTAAACCTTTTACGATGCGATTAGCGGAGCCCACAAGCAAGCAGTAGACCAAAGTGCGGGAGGAGATTTTGGAAGTGTCACGCTAACAGAAGCATATCAAGCCTTAGAAAGAGCAGCTAAGAAGAGCTTTGCTTACAATCCTTTAAGAACCAAACCCAGTTCTAAAGGTATTCATCAAGTAGACTTTGAAACCCTAATTGCAGCCCAATTAGAAGCTCTAACCAAAAAAATTGAACAATTGCAAAGCGAGCTAAAGAAAACTCCAACACGATGCAACACATGTGGAAATTCACACAAGACCAACGAGTGCCACAAGGCGTTATGATGGTTGAAGATGTTGACTACGTAGGAGGCCCAAACAACTCATACAATTCAAATTGGAGAAACAACTCGAATTACAGAGATACTGGCAGTAACCAACAATCATCTGGATTCAACCGAAGGCCACCTTACCAACAACAGAAACCATCATACCAAGGTCCAAGCAGTAGTAACCAAGAACGTGGAGCATCATCAATGGAAGACTTATTACAACAATTGTTGTTAACCACACAAGCCACAGATGAGTACATCCGGAAATCTGATCGAAGAAATGAGGAGAGGTTCCAAAGAAACGAAGCTGACATCAAAAGCAACAAAGCATCATTACAGACCATAGAGCACCAAGTAGGTCAAATAGCACAACAACTCTCCGAAAGACCTCAAGGAGCTTTGCCCATCAACACTGTGACAAACCCTAATGCTCAAGTCAAAGCCATCACCACCAGGAGTGGCAAAACCACTCAAGGTGATGCACCCACATTACAACCCATCCTTGAAGAAGTAGAAACTGAAACTCCAAGTAATGCGAGTGATAAGCAAAAGCAACCGTTGTTATTGAATAACCAGCAAAGAAATACGTTCCACCACCACCTTATGTTCCACCACCTCCATATCCAGGTCGTTTGAGACAACAAAGAATGGAGGCACAATATGGCAAATTCCTTGGGTTGTTCAAGCAACTCCATATCAATCTGCCTTGGTGGAGGCCTTAGCACAAATGCCAAACTACGCTAAGTTTCTAAAAGGTGTCTTGTCAAACAAAAAGAAGCTGGAAGAGTTATCACACGTAGTTTTAACGAGGAATGCTCTGCAGTTCTTCAAAACAAACTACCTCAAAAGATGACTGATCCAGGAAGTTTCACCATACCTTGCCTAATAGGAAATCTTTCTGTCAGTAATGTGTTAGCTGATTTAGGTGCTAGCATTAACCTTATGCCTTATGCGGTTTTTGAAAAATTAAACCTAGGAGAACCTAGACCTACCCGTATGAGCATCCAGTTAGCTGACCGTTCTGTCAAATAACTGAGGGGCATCGTTGAAAATCTCTTAGTTAAAATTGACAAATTCGTATTTCCCGTTGATTTTGTGATCCTAGACATGGATGAGGACAAAATGTTCCTCTTATCCTAGGTCGACCTTTCTTAGCGACTGCTTGAGCCCTCATTGATGTTTGCACAGGCAAACTCACGCTTAGAGTAGACGAGGAGGAAGTAACTTTCGATATAGGCCAATCCATGAAACACCCTCAACATCATGATGACTCACTCTATTACGTTGATGCTTGCGATTCAATCATAAGTTGTCATTTGAAGGAAGCCCTTCAAAATGAAGCTTGCAATACTCAATTAATAGAAGTCACAATCACCGAACCCATCTGTGAAAACCAAACCATTCCAGAACTTGAAGTTGATGAAACATCATTTCATCAAGAAGCATTTGAGATCATTGAGCAAGACTTGGAACCAAAAGCCAAACCTTCTATCGAAGACCCTCCAGTCTTAGAGCTCAAAGAACTTCCATCTCATCTCGAATATGCTTTTCTGGAAAACACATCTCAACTTCCTGTCATAATCTCATCCGCCTTATCAATTGATGAGAAGAACAAGTTGCTCAATGTGCTTAAGGCACACAAACAAGCAATGCATGGAAAATCATGGACATCAAGGGAATCAATCCATCCTTTTGCACTCATAAAATATTGATGGAAGAGAACTTCAAATCCGTCATTCAACCTCAAAGACGTTTGAACCCGAGCATGCAAGAGGTGGTGAAAAAAGAAGTAATCAAACTGCTAGATGCCGGTTTGATTTACCCTATTTCTGATTCGCCTTGGGTCAGTCCCGTCCAAGTTGTTCTAAAGAAAGAGGAGAATGACTGTTGTAACTAACGAGAGAATGAGCTTATTCCCACTCGTACGGTTATAGGATGGAGAGTTTGCATAGACTATCGCAAACTCAATGACGCCACAAGGAAAGATCACTTCCCTCTTCCTTTCATCGACCAAATGCTTGAGAGATTGTCTGGAAAATTGTTCTATTGTTTTCTGGATGGTTTCTCAGGTTATTTTCAAATTCCTATTGCTCCCGAAGATCAAGAAAAGACAACATTCACCTGTCCATATGGCACATTTGCTTATCGGCGAATGCCCTTTGGCTTGTGTAATGCTCCTGCTACATTTCAAAGATGCATGGTAGCAATTTTTCATGACATGATTGAACACTCAATGGAAGTTTTCATGGATGATTTCTCCATCTTTGGAAACTCATTGAGTAATGTCTTGAAAACCTGGAAAAGATGCTGGTTAGATGTGAAGAAGACTCCAACCTTGTTTAAATTAGGAAAAGTGCCACTTACATGGTTACGGAAGGAATAGTGTTAGGACACAAAATCTCTCGAGCGGGCTTGAAGTCGATCAAGCCAAAGTCGATACTATTTTCTAAACTTCCGCATCCCACAACCGGGAAAAGACATCAGAAGTTCCTAGGACATGCAGGATTCTACACCGTCGTTTCATTAAAGATTTCTCAAAAATCGCTCGCACAATGACTCAACTCCTAGAGAAAGACGTGGATATTTCGTATTAGCTGATGAATGCATTAGTGCATTCAAATTGCTTAGGGAGAGATTGGTAACTGCTTCCAATCATGGTAATCCCAGATTGGACACTACCATTGAACTCATGTGCGATGCAAGCGATTTTGCGGTAGGAGCTGATTAGGACAGAGAAAGACAAGCAATTCACCCAATTCATTATGCGAGCAAAACCCTAAACGACGCACAAGAAAACTACACTACCACCAAAAAAGAACTTCTTGCGGTAGTTTTCGCGTTCGATAAATTCCGCTCGTATCTCATCCTTCAAAGACAATTGTTTACACCGATCATGGCAGCCCTTCGTTATTTGTTCAACAAACAAGATGCAAAGCCGATTGATTCGTTGGATTCTTCTGCTTTAAGAATTTGATATTGAAATTCGTGATAAGAAAGGAGTCGGAAAATCTAGCGGCTGATCATCTCTCGCGTCTTGAGGATTCAAGTCCTTCACAAACTGAGGAAGCCCCAAATAAACGACAATTTTCCTCATGAATTCCTTATGCACATTCAATCCTCAATCGATGAACATCCTTGGTTCGCCGATTTCGCGAATTACTTAGCAAGCGGAATCCTTCTCAAAGGAATGACTTATCAGCACAAGAAGAAGTTCTTTACTTATTCAAACATTACTATTGGGAGGATCCGTATCTATTCAGAATCGGTGCAGACCAACTCATTCGAAGATGCGTATACGGAAGTGAGCAGAACAAATCTAAGACACTGTCATGAAGGACCCACAGGAGGACACCATGGAGCAACCTTAACAGCCAAGAAAGTATTCGACTCTGGATTTTACTGGCCCACGATCTTCAAAGATGCTCATAACATGGTACTCACCTGTGATGCATGTCAAAGAGCAACCAATATCTCAACACGGGATGAGATGCCTCAGAAACCAGTTCAAGTATGCGAGATATTTGATATATGGGTATTGTTTCATGGGGCCATTCCCGATGTCATTTGGCAATCGTTTACATCTTGGTAGCAGTTGATTACGTCTCAAAATGGGCTGAAGCTCAAGCCCTGCCTACTAATGATGCCAGGAACGTTGTCAAATTCCTTAAGAAACTATTTTCTCGTTTTGGTACCCCCAAAGCTCTGATTAGTGACCGAGGAACTCATTTTGGTAACAATCAGCTTGAAAGAGCAATGGCACGTTATGGAGTTCACCATCGCTTTAACACTGCTTACCATCCACAAGCGAATGGGCAAGCCGAAGTCACTAACCGAGGTATCAAACGAATCCTTGAGAAAACTGTAGGTCAAAATCACACAAGGACTGGTCTACCAAGTTAGATGATGCATTATGGGCTTTTCGAATAGCCTATAAGACTCCCATCGACACAACACCGTTTAAACTATTTATGGGAAGTCGTGTCATCTACCTGTAGAACTAGAGCATAAGGCCTTTTGGGCACTTAAAGCAGCAAACCTGGACCAAGACCTTACAGGAAAGAATCGATTCCTACAAATTCACGAATTGGAGGAATTGAGGGACAACGTACGAGAACGCTAGGGTTTACAAAGAAAACAAGAAATTCCATGACGCCGATTAAGAGCACAAAAACATTTCATGTAGGAGAACGTGTCTTACTGTATAACTCTCGTTACGTTTATTCCCCGGAAAACTGAAATCACGTTGGTCTGGACCTTATATACGACAAAACGTGTTTCTGAATTGTCCATTGAAATTTACAACACCAGGCAGGTTTAGTTTCAAAGTAAATGGTCATCGTTGAACCGTATAACGATGGACCAACAAAGATTTCTTTGGAGGAATTAACCTCCACCCCAATGAAACCTAATTGTGGGGAGGGTCGTGCGAAGACCCGAAACTTAAACGCGGCACCTGTACATAAATGTTTCTCAAATTTCTAGCAATTTTTGGCTTCACAAGCACAAAACGGGGGGCGCCGTGCCCCACAAGCCGCCCGTGCCTCTGACAAAATTTTTTTTCCGATCTCCGTAACTACTCTGAACGTTGCAGGTCAAATTTAAGTAGTCGATTTCTAACAGCAACTGGGCCGTTCCTAGCCAAAGCACGCCCCCTTTTTTCCCATGGTCTTTCCCTACCTTTGTATCAATCCACACTTGTGTCCTTCTTTCATCAAACTCATTCCTTGCTCAGAAACGTAAAAAATGAAGAATCAATCACGAAGCTTAAACTGTGAATCCTGCGAGAAACACGCGTTCCGAAACGCGAGAGCCGACAACTCAGAGTATTTCGTCAAAATGCATGAACTAACAAGCAATTGAAAGAAATGACCTCGTTGCTATCCCAACGCTTAGTGTCCACACAACACACCCCCCCCCGCTAAAAGCGGAAACACGGGGATGTAACGAGACCGGGATCGTCATAACACATGGTAAGCGATAGAGAGCAATATATATAAATGATGACATGCGTGTCATGACGACACCCGACGACAAGGGGACTTGTGTCGTGTTTAGTCAATGTCCACACACATAGCCATGCAACATGATGATGATAACACATATACACATAATGAAAATGTAAATGTTAATTCCCACAACCCGGGAACAAGTTCAAAGTTGATAATTGTTTACATGCGATAACAGTTTCAAAAGATTGTTTATCAAAATGAGCTAAGTCCCAAAATGCATCCTAGGGTCTCCACTAAGGCAGCACACCTAGATTCCTGGACTTGCATGATCACCTGAAAAGATATGCTTAAAACGGTCAACAAAATTGTTGGTGAGCTCGCAGGTTTATGTAATAAAAATGTAAGTGATGCTGTAATAAAAAGCGCGTCGGAATACCGTGAATACAGTTATTACACAAGTAAATATCACATGACATGAGCTTTGCAACCAAACCTAGCGACGTACACAAAGAAATTGTCGGCATATATTCACCCAAGGGCCCGTTCCTGGCCACTGATGGTACCAACTAGTATACCATCGAACGAGGGTGGGGGTGTCAACCCAGTAGTACTACCAATACCTAACCGTCGGTTCCCACACTGGAATTAAATAGTTGCAAAGATAGAACCACACAGCAGACCCAAGCATGTATCAAATAGTACTTGCAACACAGTATCACGTTGATTCCTTGTATGTAAAATGTATGTAAGTTGTACAGCATAAAAATGTGTAAGCATACTTTTCCCCCAATTTGTAAATGATTGAAATATTGTATAAATGTGAAAAGGGGCCACGAAACTCACTTGTTAGGTGGTAAGTATGTATGAGCGATGTATCCCAAATGTTGAATGCAAATAAACAGTCAAACACCTATTGACAGTTATTGTATAGCATTAATGATATGATATATGTATAAGCGCGCAATAATGATGGGTCGGTTCGGGTCGTATCGGATGGGTCACGTACACACACACAGACTGACACACGTACTAGATCTTATGTAGATCCAAGTACAAGACATTGTCGCCACTAATGATGATGTTTTAATAAAAGTATCGTTGTTATTGAAGAAACATTGAATAAGTGTCAATAGTTATAAGTCAATTTGATCGTTGTAAAAGCGTTAGTTAATTTGCTCAAATATTTCTGTCCCTTTCTCTCTTCGCGTTGACTTTAATTTTGTGGCCAAACAATGGCATTATTGTGTTAGTGTTACCTCGACACCACACGACATACTCACGCCACGCACAAGGGTCAAACACAACAATTTCAGTCGCATACAAGGCCAGACGCACGACTCAACCTCCATTCGTGCGAATCAACCCTCAATCGTGCGAATCAGCTTCATTCGTACGATTGAGCCTTCATTCGTATGATTGGCCTTCAGTCGTACCACACAACACCCAATCGCACGACTCAACTTCCATGCGCACGAATCAACCTTCAATCGTGCGAATTAGCTACTTTCGTACGACTGAACCTTCATTCGTGCGATTGGACCCCAGTCGTGCGAATCACATTCATTCGCACACATTCAGTCGGTCACCTGACTCAATCGCACACAAACACTCAATCGCATGACTCATCGCATACACTCATTCGCACGCATGACTCAATCGCACACAGACACTCTCAGTCGCACAACTCAGTCGCACGACATGCCTAGTCGCACAACTCAGTCGCGCGATTGACTCAGACGCATGATCCAGTCGCACGACCCACTCAGTCGCACGGCTCAATCGCATGGATGACCCAGTCGCCTGATCTGCAGAATCGCGACTGTGGTCGGGGTGAGCAGCCCCCGAGCTGCTCTAAACACGGGTTTTACACCACAAGGACCTCCAGAAACACTCAACAAACATACACAAGCATAAAACACAAGCAAAGAGACCTCACACGCACCCATACGACCTTGTGTGTTCGGGTTGAACCCGAACACCCGAAACCCTAGTTTGGACAGCCGTGAAAAGGCTCAAAATGGACAACCAAAGACAACTACCTGCTAGGAGGGGTAGTCTAAGCTGTAGACGATGTCAAGACGAAGAAAACGAGACCTCTCGGGTCGGATTTGGTGCTAAGATGGTGATTTTTGTGTGTGAAGAGGAGATGAAGATGAAGAAGATGGTGATAGAAGATTAGGGCTGGATAATGGGTATTTATACCCAGCCCAAGTTTCCAAAATTACAAGTTTAGTCCCTGCACTTAACCCCCGAGTTTTCCCAAATTTTGTTCGGTTGAAAAACGACTTCGTTAGGTGTTTTATATTAATTGTAAAAGTTCATTTAATGTTGTCATGACTTAAGAAATGGTTATATTAAAACATTTATTATATTTATAAAATGATATATTTAACGTTTTCAAAATGAAAGTTTTAAAGGTCTTTTTAAGGTTCACACACGGTTTTTAACGAATGCACACACAACGATAATATTGCACACATGATATCCACATAATGAGTCAAATAATGATGAGGAATGACCAAAAATAGAATAGATGACGGACAAACACGTCAATTGACGGACCTTAAAGTGACGGATGTCACAGTATCCCCCAGTTGAGAGAATTTCGTCCCGAAATTCAGCTGGAGTTAGGTCCAAGAGTGTCATCCTCGAAAAGATGTGGATATTTGAGTTTCATCTGATCTTCACGTTCCCATGTAAACTCTGGCCCTCGTTTTGAATTCCACCTTACGCGAACAATAGGTATCCTATACTGCGCTTCAGTTGCTTGACCTTTCGATCCATGATCTCAATGGGTTCTTCAACAAAATGAAGCTTGTCGTCAATCTTGATTTCCTCGATTGGCACGTGAAGGGATTCATCGGCCAAACACTTCTTGAGGTTTGACACGTGAAAAGTATCATGCACACCGCTAAGCTCTTGTGGCAACCTTAACCGGTAAGCCACTGGACCGATCCTTTCAGTGATCTCAAATGGTCCAACGTATCTTGGGGCTAACTTCCCTTTCTTTCCGAATCGAACGACTCCTTTCCAAGGGGAAACTTTGAGTAACACACGATCCCCAACATTGAATTCTAGAGGCTTCCGACGATTGTCGGCATAGCTCTTTTGGGCGATCTCGCGCGGCTTTAAGTCGATCTTTGATTTGGAAAATCTTGTCTGTTGTCTCTTGGATGATCTCTGGGCCTGTCAGTTGACTTTCACCAATTTCGGCCCAACAAACGGGAGATCTGCATTTCCTTCCATACAACGCTTCAAATGGAGCACATCCAATGCTTGTATGGTAGCTGTTGTTGTAGGAGAACTCAATCAACAACGGAAATGAGCATCCCAGCACTACCTCCAAAATCGATTACACACGCTCTCAACATGTCTTCTAGCGTCTGTATAGTGCGTTCACTTTGGCCATCTGTTTGAGGGTGATAGGCTGTACTCATGTCTAACCGAGTACCCATCGCTTTCTGTAGTGTCTGCCAAAACGTGAAGTGAATCTGCTATCACTCGGTCGGATATGATTGACACCGGCACCCCGTGCCGTGTCACGACCTCTTTGATGTACAATCTCGCCAACTTATCCATCTTGTAATCTTCTCGGATAGGCAAGAAATGTGCTGACTTCGTCATTCGATCAATAATGACCCATATCGAGTCATGACCGCTGTTTGTTCTAGGGAGTTTGGTAATGAAATCCATAGCTATGTTCTCCCATTTCCACTCGGGAATTTCAGGTTGCTGTAATAATCCCGATGGCTTTTGATGTTCAGCTTTGACTTTCGAACACGTCAAGCATTGGCTGACGTATAAGGCAATGTCTTTCTTCATGCCTGGCCACCAGTATAGATCCTTAAGATCATGATACATCTTGTCTGCACCAGGATGAATAGAATATCGCGTCTTGTGGGCTTCATCCATGACTAAGGTTCGAACACCTCCCCATTTGGGTACCCATATGCGATCCATGAAGTACTGAATACCGTCATCCTTGCGAATCATCATCTGTTTATCTAACCCCCGGAACTTCTCCCGCAAGGTTTTCTTCTTTCAATGCCTCACTCTGTGCAATTTGAATCTGAGCTTTCAAGTTGGTTTGAATGGTCAATCCCAACGCTCGTGCACGTAGTGGTTTCACACGTTCTTTACGGCTTAAGGCATCAGCCACCACGTTAGCTTTCCCCCCGGATGATACCGGATTTCACAATCGTAGTCGCTAAGAAGCTCTACCCAACGTCGTTGGCGCATGTTGAGTTCCTTCTGATCCAGAATATGTTGAAGGCTCTTATGATCGGTGAAGATGATGCATTTGGTGCCATACAAGTAATGCCTCCAAATTTTGAGTGCAAATACTACAGCGCCCAACTCAAGATCATGAGTGGTGTAGTTCTTTTCGTGCACTTTAAGTTGTCGCGAAGCGTAGGCAATCACCTTGTCCTTCTGCATCAATACACATCCCAATCCTTGATGTGACGCATCGCAGTAGACCACAAAATCATCTGTTCCGTCTGGGAGAGACAGTATCGGCGCGTTGCACAACTTCTCTTTCAACGTTTGGAACGCTTGCTCTTGTGCATATCCCCAGTCAAACTTCTTGTCTTTCTGAGTAAGCAGGGTCAACGGTTGCGATCTTTGAGAAATTCGCGATGAAGCGACGATAATAACCGGCCAATCCTAAGAATTGCCGTATCTCTGATGGTGTCTGGGGCGTATCCCATTTCTTCACCGCTTCGATCTTGCCGGGATCTACGTGAATCCCGTCCTCATTAACCACATGACCCAAAAACTTCACTTCTCCGCAGCCAAAACTCGCACTTTGAGAACTTGGCGAAAAGTTTCTCTTCCGTAGCAGCTCCAGAATAGCCCGAAGATGTTCTACATGATCCTCTTTTGATCGGGAATATAAGTATATCGTCTATGAACACGATCACGAACTTATCCAAGTAAGGTTTGCACACCCGATTCATTAGATCCATGAACACAGCTGGTGCGTTTGTCAATCCGAACGGCATGACCAAGAACTCATAGTGCCCATAACGAGTCCTGAACGCAGTCTTCGGTATGTCGTCCTCGAAAACCCTTAGCTGATGATAACCAGAACGAAGATCGATCTTTGAAAAATACGAAGCTCCTTGCAGCTGATCAAATAAATCGTCGATCCTGGGGAGAGGATATCGGTTCTTCACCGTCAACTTGTTCAGTTCACGGTAATCGATGCACATACGGAACGATCCGTCCTTCTTCTTGACAAATAGTACCGGTGCTCCCCACGGTGAATGACTGGTCGAATAAAACCCTTCTCCAGTAGTTCCTGTAATTGACTAGACAACTCTTGCATCTCGGATGGCGCTAGTCGATATGGCGTTTTCGCTACCGGTGTAGCTCCAGGAACCAACTCAATACGGAATTCCACCTGTCGTGGAGGAGGTAAACCAGACAAGTCATCTGGAAATACTTCTGGGTAATCCCGTACCACTGGAATATCCACCAGTTTCCTTTCCTCGTCTTTCTTTTCAACCACATGAGCCAGAAAAGCGTAGCACTGCTTTCGTAAACTCTGGCGTGCTTTCATGCAGGAAATCAACTTTAAGCTCTTACCCGGTCGTTCTCCCTGAACCTTGAGTACTTCCCCGTTTGGCATAGGGATACGTACTACTTGTCTCGACAGACTCTCTGCTCCATTCTGCGACAAC
Organism: Flaveria ramosissima; assembly: GCA_025215565.1. Classification (NCBI taxonomy): domain Eukaryota; kingdom Viridiplantae; phylum Streptophyta; class Magnoliopsida; order Asterales; family Asteraceae; genus Flaveria; species Flaveria ramosissima. Next base: position 28,716,859 of record CM046044.1, on the reverse strand, counting down.
CAATCCATACCCACAATCACGTCGAAGCTTCCCAACTCGAAGGGTATCAAATCTATGTCGAATGTATGATCCTCCAACGTCAACGAACACTTCCTAATAATCTCATCGGCCTGAGCAACCTTACCATTGGCCATTTCTACAGAGTAGCTAGTTTCTAGCCTACTAGGACTCAAATCAAGTAATTGCACAAACTCAGAAGATATGAAACTATTGTCTGCTCCAGTATCAAATAATATAGATGCGAAGTGATGATTGAGTAAGTGCGTACCCGTGACAATTCGGGTCCTGACGAGCATCATTGGCTCCAATGACGAATGCACGTCCCCGAGCTGCGTTCCCTGAGTAGCCGGGCCTTGATTCCCAGCGATAGCCAACACCTGCTGCTGGTTGTTCCCCTGTTGACCCGGTGCCCGATTCAGCCTGGGGCACATATTCCTGTAGTGATCGGGGCTCCCACACTCAAAGCAAGCCCTTGCATTCCCGGCGGGGTTAACCGCGTTGACGGGTGCTACAAGATTCGGTGCCGTTCTGCAATCTCTTGCCAAATGACCCGGGCGCTTACAGTTAGCGCACACCCGGCACTGCGTCCCTGGGGGATGATGATAATTGCACCTGTCACATTTGGGGTGCGGCCCCACATACTCTCTTCTGGCCTGAGACACGGCCACAAAATTCCTGGTCGGCTTAGACCTCTTCAAACTTCCGGCACTCGACCGGCTCGATTCCCCAACATCCTTCTTTTCTCGGCCCCTCGGCCCAAAACCCCTGTTCTAACCATCTCATCAGTCAAAGCGCCAGCTTTCAGAATTGCGCTCTGAATAGTAGGAGGAGCGGCTGCTGTGACCATAGCTCTAATTTGAGGCGCGAGTCCCCAAATGTACCTTTCGATCCTCTTTGATTCCGGCGTAACCAGATGCGGAACCAATCTTGCCAGCTCATGAAAACGATCAGTATAAGCTGCATGCCCTGCCCCCACCATAGCATGATTCCAGAACTCATGCTCCAGTTTCTGCATCTCGTTGAGAGGGCAGTATTCCTCGGTGATCAGGGCTTTGAACTCATCCCACGACATCTGCATCGCAGACTCTCTTCCTCTTGCTTGAATCTGGGTGTTCCACCAGGTTAGGGCTTTACCCTGTAGAGAACAAGTAGCATACTTGATCCTCTGGCTGTCGAGGCACTCACTGATGTCGATCACTGCCTCCATCTTTTCCAACCACCTGGTTAGGGCTATCGCCCCACCTTTCCCATCGAATTCCCTTGGCTTACAAGCCACGAACTCCTTGTACGAACATCCCCGACGAGCATTAACCACCCCAGTTTCAATACCGGCAGTACCACCATTTCCGGTTTCCTGGTTGCTCTCGTTTCCAGTCGGGTTCCCGTTTCCCGTTTCAGTTTCTATCCCACCTTGGGCTCCATCATCGTTGCCACCATCCCCGTGAGGGTGGTGTTGTTGAAGTGCGTCGCTCACTTGGGCCACGATAGTAGGAATCAGTGCGGCCAATTGCTGAGCGATCAGGGCTGCCATGTCGGCGTTCCCTGTTCCTTGACTGTTACTGGCAGGAGCATCGTTTGCTCTTGGTGCTCTGCCTCTGCCTCGGCCTCTGCCCCTTGGGGCTTCACTCCCGCCACTACTGCTACGGGTGACTCTTCGAGGCGGCATGTTCTAATCATAAAAGAGGTAACATATAAACTTTAGTCACCATATGATACAAATGTATTCCACTTATCAAATTCCAATGTTCATGTTCCGGTCAGCCAGACCACCATGCAGCCCATTTCAAGCATATTCTCGGTATACCGGTGATGTTTATATATAGGGTTCCCCGCAGCGTTCCCACCACACCCACGATGTACCGAGAATGATGCCCGATCCGGTTACATGACATCCGACTTTCCTTTACATCATATCCATAATAATCCATCATAACAGTTGTAAGTCCATGTATACAATCACGTTTAGTCTAGCGGAGGTTGTCTATTTCCTCCTCATCTTTCGAGGTTTCAGACATATTCCTCCTCAGAGTTAATCTCAATGTCCAAGGTCAAGCGCAATAGCATGATCTGTGATGATCTCTTCGGGTTAATACCCGGATCTGATAACTAACTCGGCGCGCAGAGGGAACGGAAGATCCAATAGAAGCATCCCCATAAAAAGTGAGCACAAGGGCTCTCTCATAGGGTAGAAAGATCACATAACAAATAGATGAGCAAATCAAGCAGCGAGGAACACATACACGAGATATAATATGCATACAGAGTCCTAGCATGCAAATCTACATGAAGGTTCCTAGGTTATAGTCTAGGTCAAGCGTATTGCCTAATTCTCTATAACCAATGGCTCTGATACCAATCTGTCACACCCCCGCTAAAAGCGGAAACACGGGGATGTAACGAGACCGGGATCGTCATAACACATGGTAAGCGATAGAGAGCAATATAAATAAATGATGACATGCGTGTCATGACGACACCCCGACAAGGGGACTTGTGTCGTGTTTAGTCAATGTCCACAACACATAGCCATAAGCAACATGATGATGATAACAATATACACATAAGATGAAATGTAAATGTTAATTCCCACAACCCGGGAACAAGTTCAAATGTTGATAATTGTTTACATGCGATAACATTGTTCAAAAGATTGTTTATCAAAATGAGCTAAGTCCCAAAAATGCATCCTAGGGTCTCCACTAAGGCAGCACACCTAGATTCCTGGACTTGCATGATCACCTGAAAAGATATGCTTAAAACGGTCAACAAAATTGTTGGTGAGCTCGCAGGTTTATGTAATAAAAATGTAAGTGATGCTGTAATAAATAAGCGCGTCGGAATACCGTGAATACAGTTATTACACAAGTAAATATCACATGACATGAGCTTTGCAACCAAACCTAGCGACGTACACAAAGAAATTGTCGGCATATATTCACCCAAGGGCCCGTTCCTGGCCACTGATGGTACCAACTAGTATACCATCGAACGAGGGTGGGGGTGTCAACCCAGTAGTACTACCAATACCTAACCGTCGGTTCCCACACTGGAATTAAATAGTTGCAAAGATAGAACCACACAGCAGACCCAAGCATGTATCAAATAGTACTTGCAACACAGTATCACGTTGATTCCTTGTATGTAAAATGTATGTAAGTTGTACAGCATAAAAATGTGTAAGCATACTTTTTCCCCAATTTGTAAATGATTGAAATATTGTATAAGCGTGAAAAGGGGCCACGAAACTCACTTGTTAGGTGGTAAGTATGTATGAGCGATGTATCCCAAATGTTGAATGCAAATAAACAGTCAAACACCTATTGACAGTTATTGTATAGCATTAATGATATGATATATGTATAAGCGCGCAATAATGATGGGTCGGTTCGGGTCGTATCGGATGGGTCACGTACAACACACACAGACTGACACACGTACTAGATCTTATGTAGATCCAAGTACAAGACATTGTCGCCACTAATGATGATGTTTTAGTAAAGTATCGTTGTTATTGAAGAAACATTGAATAAGTGTCAATAGTTATAAGTCAATTTGATCGTTGTAAAAGCGTTAGTTAATTTGCTCAAAATAGTTTCTGTGCCCTTTCTCGCGTTGACTTTAATTTTGTGGCCAAACAATGGCATTATTGTGTTAGTGTTACCTCGACACACACACACGACATACTCACGCCACGCACAAGGGTCAAACACAACAATTTCAGTCGCATACAAGGCCAGACGCACGACTCAACCTCCATTCGTGCGAATCAACCCTCAATCGTGCGAATCAGCTTCATTCGTACGATTGAGCCTTCATTCGTATGATTGGCCTTCAGTCGTACCACACCACCCAATCGCACGACTCAACTTCCATGCGCACGAATCAACCTTCAATCGTGCGAATTAGCTACTTTCGTACGACTGAACCTTCATTCGTGCGATTGGACCCCAGTCGTGCGAATCACATTCATTCGCACACATTCAGTCGGTCACCTGACTCAATCGCACACAAACACTCAATCGCATGACTCATTCGCATACACTCATTCGCACGCATGACTCAATCGCACACAGACACTCAGTCGCACAACTCAGTCGCACGACATGCCTAGTCGCACAACTCAGTCGCGCGATTGACTCAGACGCATGATCCAGTCGCACGACCCACTCAGTCGCACGGCTCAATCGCATGGATGACCCAGTCGCCTGATCTGCAGAATCGCGACTGTGGTCGGGGTGAGCAGCCCCCGAGCTGCTCTAAACACGGGTTTTACACCACAAGGACCTCCAGAACACTCAACAAACATACACAAGCATAAAACACAAGCAAAGAGACCTCACACGCACCCATACGACCTTGTGTGTTCGGGTTGAACCCGAACACCCGAAACCCTAGTTTGGACAGCCGTGAAAAGGCTCAAAAATGGACAACCAAAGACAACTACCTGCTAGGAGGGGTAGTCTAAGCTGTAGACGGTGTCAAGACGAAGAAAACGAGACCTCTCGGGTCGGATTTGGTGCTAAGATGGTGATTTAGTGTGTGAAGAGGAGATGAAGATGAAGAAGATGGTGATAATGAAGATTAGGGCTGGAATATGGGTATTTATACCCAGCCCAAGTTTCAAAATTACAAGTTTAGTCCCTGCACTTAACCCCCGAGTTTTCCAAATTTTGTTCGGTTGAAAAACGACTTCGTTAGGTGTTTTATATTAATTGTAAAAGTTCATTTAATGTTGTCATGACTTAAGAAATGGTTATATTAAAACATTTATTATATTTATAAAATGATATATTTAACGTTTTCAAAATGAAAGTTTTAAAGGTCTTTTTAAGGTTCACACACGGTTTTTAACGAATGCACACACAACGATAATATTGCACACATGATATCCACATAATGAGTCAAATAATGATGAGGAATGACCAAAATAGAATAGATGACGGACAAACACGTCAATTGACGGACCTGGGTGACGGATGTCACACTTAGCTGAACTAATCCAAAAAGTTCGCAAGTGAGCGAGGAAAACTCATTTCCATTAAACAACCAACAGCTCCCGCGAATTGAGCAACGCACTTCTTTCAAAACTATCCCATGCCAACCAAAACCTTCCACACTAAATGTGTGGAGGTTTCTTTTTAGAAACAATTTCCGGATGTGTTAATTGGCGTGCGCTGTTGCTCGTTACAGAAGCTGGTTTTGCTGTTTTCATCGAATTCTCCGGCTTTTAACGTATCGTGTAACTGTAGGATTCTAGGATGTAATTTTCATTTTCTTGTGTTATTTACTATAAGACTATTTCCTATCTTTTCTGATGATTTGGAAGTGATAACCTTAACCGGGAAAATTACACAACGCGTAAACTGAAAAAAAACGGAACAACAAAAGCTAAACGACTTTTGTGCATGACACGGCCCCATGTTCATAGGGGCACGCCCCGTGTTCGACAAGAATTGACACCACCACCTGCCAATTTTCAGCCTTTTGTCCTTTTCCATTCAATGTTGCATGATAAAAACCGAGCTAATGTGCCTGCAAGTCGTATCCACTTTTTAATTCTCTCTTCTTTTTCATTTTTCTTTCTTTTGTTCAAGTGTTCTTGCAAGTGTATTTGGCCAAGAGGTTAGCATACTAATTCCTTGATTATGAAAGTCATTTACATGTAGTTAGGTGATTAGGTCTCTAAACACCGAAATCCTAGCAATTATGTGTAAACACTTGTTCTTAGACGTATTATGGAATGATGAATGTTTTTAACCTACTTGTTCATGTTTATTCTTGTAAGTAGATTAGTGTTAATTAGTGTGTTTAGTTAGATATTAGTATGTTTAGTTGGTTAGTTAGTTGTTTTCTTTTATTAACAAGACTATCTTCATAACTCGTGGTGAAACCTTTGTTAATCATGTTCAAGTTACAAGAATTCTCAAGTGATGTAAAACAATATATATTTTAGTATCTTGAATTATTAACAAATGATTAAAATGTTCAACGTATAATCTTTGATTTTTGAAGCAAGAAAGGTTAAACCCATGCTTAATCACGATTTACAACAAAAAAACCACGATTGCTCGAGTCAATATTTCATGCCCTAACATGTTAACTGCACCCCATGTTCAAAATTTTTTTTTCTTGATGATAAATTCTTACTGTTTTTGAACATGAATTGAATCATTATGGTGTTATGTCTTGAAAAACATGATTTTCACTAATATCATGAGACTGCTTAAGAAAGTTGTTTTGTATAGATAAATTTATTTTTAAATTTCAGGATCATGGAGCATCCCTACTTACATTTTGAAGGGAGCCGCGAGAGATGGTGTCATGATAGACTTCAAAGATTGCTACAAAGGGTCGAAAGATCCCACTTACAAGCAGATGAAGAAACACTAGCGGCAGTCGGACAGCTAGAAAGATATAATAATTTATTAAGTGTCCAGTGGAAACGTTTATTTCACAAAATAGACCTTCCGTTTATGAACTGACTCTTGAATTTTTAGCAACTTTTAAATTTAGCACGAAAGACTCTGATCCTTGGGATGAAAATGCAGTTTCATTCAGACTAGCTGGGAATTGGCATAAAATATTTATTGCCTTGTTCGGTGTCTATCTTGGAATATACACGGAACAAGAAATGGAGGAGGAGGCTATATCTGGAATGCCGGCGTATCATACCTTCCCGGACGAGAAAAGTAGAGACGCGGAAGTGGTGCAATGAGGAAAGCATTTTGGGAGCGGATTGGAACCAGAGGGTTCAACTCGAGCAAAACAAAAAGCAGTCAGATACGAGACCCGCTGCTGCGATACATTCATCGGTTACTCAGCCATTCCATAACAGCTCGTGGTCAAAGCGAGGGAGTTATTAATTGAGGGACTTGTTTATTTTATATTGTATGGTTAATCAGTTGCCATGTAATATTGGGTATTTGTTTTGTAATCTTTTTGCCAGGAACGCGATTGCAGGTGCTCCAACACCCATGTTTGGAGGAAGCTGGATTTTGAACCTGTATGAAAGTTATGGTTATAACACTGAAGGAACCGACGGAGTGATGTCAGGACTGTTAGACTTGAGCATTTGTACAAGTATGTACATGGTGACAAGCTTACCAAATGGGCAGCCGAGATTCATGGATAAGAGGGACAAATCTGGGATCCGGCGGATCCCAAAGAAATTATCATGGATCTCGACATGCCGATACAGCCAGAAGGAGCCGGAGCTGGATCTTCAAGTTCACGAATAAGGGAATTTCCAACCATGTTAGACCTTTATGAGTCAATCCAAACCACCGAAACCCATGCAAGGCGATCATTTGAATATGCCAACGAGCCTTCAACCCGAGTCGAAAACCTGAATTCCCGAGTCGATAACTTGAGCAGAGATGTCACGTACATCAGAAACCGCATGTACCAGAGTGGGGGGATATCCCACCACAAAGCCCTTGAAAACCGTATCATTTTTGGGCCCTGGCACACTTGTTTTGTGCCAATCTATCTTTTAATTTATGTCGTTTTATTTTATTTGTGTGCTTAGGATTTTATGCTTTCAATAAATTGGTGACATTTCAGGTGATACCGAAGATTCTAACAACGCGCGGGCAACCAAACACAAGCGAAAAATTCATCATTTTTAGGGGAGTTATTTCGTTACCTTTCTCGATCATGAATATTTAATCACATTGAGGACAATGCGAATTTTAAGTGTGGGGATGGGAGTAATGCATTTGACTTTGCTAGAAAGGTCCAAATTAAATTTTTAAGTAAAGATCACTTACCAAGTAATTTTTGTGACAAGAAACCAAAATTTAATATAATTTTGATGAACCAAATTATAAATATACGTTTTTGGGAAATAAAGAAGTAAATCCATGACGTCCAAATAAATATTGAAAATGTTTTTTGTGATATCCTTAAAGCAATAATCTAGTAAAATATTTAATCATGTAAAATGAAACACTTTTACCCAATTCCATCCGTATGTGAGTTTAATTTTTTGGCCTTAAACAAGCTTTTGCAAGTTGCAATCTACTTTCCTTCTGGATTTAATTGAGGGTGCCATATGATACGTGTGATTAGAACTTGCTTTGGGTATACATTTCAAGAACTTAATTAGTATTTGTTGCATAAAAATGAGTTAGGCACTAGGAAACCTTAACCATTCAAGCCCCAACCATTGTCTTTAATTTTCCTTACCCAAACGTCAACCCTAGTTAGCCCCGTTGAGCTTAAACATGTTTATCTTCCAATCACCCGAATCACCAAGTCACTTAACCAAAAAGCCTTCAACAAAACCCGTTTTCGTTAAAGACACATTTTTGGCTTAAAAAAAAATTGGTCTTTTACCGGCAGACTTTAAAGAACTGAAATGCATTCTTTTGATTTCAATTTGCTTTGTTGCCTTCATCACGCAAAACCAGGACTTCCCCCGGAAATCCGCGAACAAATTTTCAATCTCACGTTTGACGCAAGAAAGAAATGGCGAAAAAAGGAACAAGTTCCGCCATTTTGTGGGATTTCAAAAAGTGCTATAAAGAGAAGGGCGAAAAGATATGAAAGATGTCCGAATTGTGGAAATTGGTCCCATAATGGAAAATGCAAAAAGAATCAAACTGAATCTTAATACGAATACACAGAATTAATCCGATTGGGTGCTATTAGGCTTCAAGCCGAACGATCCTTGAGAAAGGAAAGTTTTGTGTATCTTCGGGTAAAAGATGAAGTGCGATTCTTGAAAGCAAAATACGGTCTTGACAATCTGACCTTAAACGAGTCCTCAAAGCTAGCATATCCCTTCTAGCTTGAAGTATTGTATAGGGAACCTTTATTGCTTTCCTTGTAGTTTATATTAGAAAAATAAGCCAAGACCGTCGTCTTTAGCAATTAGCCACTCTTTCCAAATATTCCATACCCGAGCCCGAGCCAAGTTACAACCCATCAAAGACCTAATGATTTATGCAAATAAATATCTAAGTAGGTGGAGATTTGATCCCTTAACAAGCATATGATTTCACACGTATTCATACTAGGCAATTGAGTGTATTAGTCATACTTAATCTTGATTATGACTCCATATATTTAGCCGAGTGTGAGTGCATCTCGTGAGAAGTGTGGATTTCTACATGATAATAATCTTTACTAACCAACCTATTGCTTGCTAGGATATCATTTTACATGTGCTTAGAATATTTATATTTGGATGAAAATAGTATTTACTTGCATACTTCTCGAAAGACATGTTTATAATTTGATTTATTTGGTTTTTGGTGGAATTGTCATTTTAAGTGATTTTTGCTTGAGGACAAGCAAAGTTCAAGTGTGGGGATGTTTGATGTGCTCCAAATTATACATAAAAATCCTATCAATAGCACATCAATTATTCCTTAATATCTTCCTTAAAATGATGAAAATGTACTTAAAAGTGTTAAATTGTGTTTTCAGGTGTTTAAAAGGGCAAGATGGACAAAAGGAACATATTTAACAAGAAATTGAAGCAATCCGAGCTTTGGACTCCAAGCATGGGGCCGTGCCTCATTAAGCACGCCCCCATGCCTTGCCAGAAACACACCCCCGTGCTAAATTAACACACTCCCGTGCTTGGACATCTGACAGGACAAAAAGTACTATCCCCTAAAAGTAGACACGGGGCCGTGCCCCATAAGGCACGGGGTCGTGCCCCACCTCCAACACGGGGCCGTGCCCCATTTAGCACGGGGCCGTGCCCGACACAACCTGCACGTACGAGCCGACCAACTTTCGTAAGCATTGTACTAGCACGGGGCCGTGCCTTTTAGGCACGGGGCCGTACTTAAACACTCCGAAAAGCCTATAAATAGAAGCCTAAGCTCACCATTTTTGGCAAGCTTTGGTGGGAGAGTTACTCTGCTGAATTCTCTCGGGAATCAAGACTTCAAGATCATTCGGAGGCTCGGGAGGTGCAAACAACACTTGGAAGAAGCTTGGGATCACCAAAACGTCATCCATTGTGGATTATCGGTTTGATTGTTCCATTTAACCGATGATTACTTATCTATCTTCTTTGTTATCCGTTGTTATGTTAAAGCTCATCATGAGCTAAACTCTATTTATCATCTTAATAGGATGAAACTTATGTAATTTGTGATAAACTAATGGTGTGATAAGTATTATGTTAATGTTATGGTGGTCTTGGGAAAACTATTGATGGGTAGCATCTACATTTGAACGGAAAGTTATAACATTATGATTTGTGATTGTGATTGTCATACAAGGTTGAAAACCGTATGATTAACTTTCATTCGCGAAACCGGTCTTCATAATAAATCCATGGCTAATGAACTAGAAATGGTTATTAGAAATCATATCACTTTAACTTTCTGATCATTTGCGGGTTCCCTTTTATTAGTTCGAAAAATTCAGTAATTGTTACGGTTTTCTAAAATTAATGGTATGTTAGGAAGGAACCTGATCAACTCTCTTTTTAACATTAAATTATGTTTTCAGAAATCGTATGTCAAATAGGACACAAGAGATTCACCTACATTACTAGGGCTTTGATCTAAGCAGTAAAATCAGCCTGACAGGATCAAGTCACTACGGCAGCAGGATAGTCGAGAAATCGCGCCGGCTCATCTTTATAAACATTAACATAATCACATCACATCACCAATTCATCACAATTGCATAAGTGGATTCTAATTAGGATGATAACTTTCATTCCCTGATTTTAAAACCAAACGCTTCAATTCTTATTTTACTTTCTTTTTATTACTGTTTACTTTTAAACCCTAAAAATCTTTCTGATACAAAATATCACTTTCATTAACAAAAACCAAATCTGATAGTCAAACATCAAGTTTGTTGAGTAAGCTAGGTGTGTCCACGGATTGATACCCGGTTCTTACCAACGCTATATTACCACACGACAGGTACACTGCCTTTTGTGTGTGTGGTTTAGTGTTAGTAACAACCAATTAAAACTGAATCTGTGCAATAAATCTTTATCAAATATATATACTATCCGCAGACCATCATACTCATAAGCATGCACATTTGTTACATCTGGTATTCTCAACTACAAATTTTTCTGCAATTACGTGAATATTGTTATTGTTTATGATATGTGCAACTTGCTCATGTTTATAAGTGCTCACAAGTTAAAATACATTATATGTTTCAAAAGGGTTGTTAGGCTGTTTATTTCTCAACCAACTTGACATAAAGAGTTGCACTGACTCTCCCTGTGATCATGTGGTTTTGCGTGGTTGGTTTGATAGGCGGAAAATAGGACGGATATGGGGAAGTCATGCCATGTTTATATAGAAGACAAGGCGAAATAAATAAATTATGTGCACTCAGATTCATAATCGCTAAACATCGTATAAAGTTTTGAGGTTGTCACATAATATCACTCGTTTGAGGTTCTTTAACATTCTGTCTTGGGATCCTGTTCACCCCATATTAGAGTGACTAATCAAAACGCCTACTCTTTTTGATGCGGAACAAAAACATAAAGTATAAAAAGAGAACACTCCGTAACAAGTTAGCTAAATTTTGAGAAATGAAAATTGCTAAAAGTTAAGTTGAATAACGAGAAGAATATGTGAATTAATCCATTTATGAGGTTTTAAAATTGAAACAATATGAACCGAAATAACATAAATTTCTGGAAAACCGTAAAAGCCAAAATCATGGTTCCAATAGCTTCTATGCGTATGGCCTTCAGTCGCATGACTTCAGGCGCATGGGCTTCAATCGCATACCCTTCGTACGAATGAACCTCATGCACTTCAGTCGCATAACCTTCGTGCGAATGAACCTCGATCGCACACTCCTTCAATCGCATGCCTTACAGGCACATGAACTTCAGTCGCATGACCATCATGCGTATGGACCTCAGTCGCATGGAAATCGTGCGCATGGACCTCAGTCGCACGCCAATCGGCCGTATGGCCTCCAATCGCACTCCAGTCGGTCGCCTAGCCCTAGCTGATACAGAATGCAGTTCATCCCGAACTGCAGCGGCTGTTTTCGGCCTCCAACCTCTTCCAAACCTCTATTAAGCTCAAATCAACCATTCTAAACCTTAGGGAAACATACCATGACCTCATTCAATCATAACCAAGCACGAAATCAAGTCCCAAATGCATCAAACACATACAAACATGCATAAAGATGGGTTTACACCCAAAAACTCGAAAAAGGGTTTTCAGATGTGTTCCAGCCCCATAATCATTCAAAAACATTTAAAAGAGGGGTCCTAGAACTCACACAAACGATACCGTCGAGTAGAGCTTCGATTTGACCCGCTACACGATGATTTCCACGCTCGAATCCACCCAAACCAAGCTTTTCTCATCTTTTTCTCCTTCTCCTCTTCCTCTCTTGGCTGAAAATGGGAAGAATGGGGTGTCTTCCCCCTTTTATACTCCCATTCATCGAAGTTTCTCTCGTTGGCGAGTTTGGTCCCTCGACTTTGGACTTTATTTCTTTTCCTTCTTCTTTCGTCGGCTTCAAAGGAAATTTCCGGGTGTTACATATATGATAGACATCATATGTTGACAATCATTAACTATTGCTAGCCTTGCGACGTCATAGATCTATGGGCCTGACAAGCCTATTTAGTGCTAAAGCCGAGGTTATTGCCGGCTCCTGATGACGTATGTGTGTTCATCATGGGAACCAAGTACACTTAGCTAATCGTTATAACTTGTAATGGATATCTTTGTCAAGGTTTGATTGTAGCTATATGTTATCTATAAACTTGCTTTATTCGTACGTTGACATGAATTGCTACTTGTAAACTATTATATACATATATATATATATATATATATATATATATATAGATATATATATATATATATATATATATATATATATATATATATATATATATATATATATATATATATATATATATATATATATATATCTATATATATATATATATATATATCTATATATATATATCTATATATATCTATATATATATATATATATATAAATATATATATGTTTAACCCATGGAAACTCACCAACTTTAAAATTTGACCATATTTTTAACATGTTTCAGGAAATGCACAAGGTTGATGATTAATGTTTGAAGCATGCTTACACCTAGGACTTGGAGCTAGGAAATAAATGATATGTCTTGAAATCTTGGAAGTTGAACTTATCTTATTTTATCTTTGTTGAGACTATGGTTGTAATGTTTTATTAAACTTATGATTAATCATATTTACATTTTATGGTAGTGTTATGTGGCTGTGAACAATCTTAACCCTCAGATCTCAACGTTTCCGCCGTTAAGGTTTGGGTGTGACAGATTGGTATCAGAGCCCATAACTATAGGGATTTAGGTTATTTGAAATGGTGACCTAGACTATAGTTGATGCATGAACCTTATATGAAAATTTTATGATCTTGTAAATATATTTGTTGCATGTTACTAATGCTACCTGTTTAGGAAGGCCTCTTAATATGCAACTTGATGCCTTTTGTTAGGTTTGTCTTGTAATAGTCTCCCCTAGAACTTATTCTTGACCCATATTCGCACGACGATGAACACTCTTAAACTTGTTCTCGACGACATGTGGGATCGTACGCTTTATAACGAAAGGTTCAAATCTTTAGACTTTATGTCTAATCTATGAAAATCTCATCAAGGTTTTAATTTCATTGGCCTCAAGAAATATTGTATGACACATTAACACCTGTATTCTGGATTTCCTGGCAAAAAGCCCTCGGGCTAAGGTAAGCATTTTGCATAAATCCCAATCAACCGTGGGACTAGTTATGCTTACTCGGGGATTTCTGAGATAAGTGATAAACTGTGGTCAATATACACAAGTTTCCAAGGCAATTGGAGTTAACTCACCTTGACGTGTCAATGTTTCCAAATGGTAATGTGTTACCAAATGGAATCATTCCATGTGTGTGTTACAAGTCTTGAATAATCTTTGTTTGATTTATTATCTTTTACCTCCAAATTCCTATGACTAATTTACTTTGTATCCAACATGTCTCGTCATCATGGAAAGCATGGTACCTCCGACCTCAAATTAGCCGCCATGATCGCCCAACAAATGGCTGTCGTCATTCCGACTATGGTTGCCGAACTGAATAGCACCTTGATGACCAACTCTAGCAACAACAACAATAGCAATGGGCAAGGAGAGAATTGTGCGAACCAAGGAAGAAACAATCAAACCTGCACGTTTAAGCACTTCAACTCATGTAAACCCACTAGCTTTAGTGGAAAGGAAGGAGCCACTGGACTTCTCGAGTGGTTCGAAAGCATGGAGAACACCTTCATCAACTGTGAGTGTCCCGAGGCACTCAAAGTCCGTTATGCCACAAGTGTTCTTCAACAAAGGGCACTTACGTGGTGGAATAGTGAGAAGAGAAACCGTGGTGCTGATGTTGTGCTAGCACTAACTTGGGATGAATTCAAAAACATAGCAATTCAAAAGTTTTACCCAAGAAGTGAACTGCAAAAGCTGGAGGAAGAATTCTGGAATCTCAAACAAGATGGTGGAGATCATTTGTCCTACTCAACTAGGCATCATGAGTTGAGTATTCTGTTGCCGCACATGGTCGACACCGTTCCCCGAAACATTGAGAAGTTCATCAAGGGGGTGCCACCCCAAATTCAAGATGATGTGGTGGGTAGTAGACCCACAACTTTGGAGGATGCCATTACCATCACCGCTCAACTCACTGAAAACCACATTCGAATGGGCACCTTGTCTGTCAAAGGTGCTAAAAAGTCTGAAAAGGCGGTTCCTGAAGCAACCAAGGAGAGTAAGAATGAACCGTCTTACAACAACAAGAAGCGCAAGTTCACACCAGCCCGAAATTTTGTTGTGGCTACACACAAAGTACCTCAAAGACAACCCGTTCCTGTGGCACAAGCACCTGTTGCTAGGGCCTGTTAGAACCTGGTATTTGAACGAAATACCGAGTGATTGCGTGTTAAACCAACTCAAATAGTGCGGAATCCTATTTGATTGGCGATCCAATCAGTGAGAACACACGATGAATCAATCAAGAATTGATTTCAACGTCAGAAATCGATTAGGAACCGATCTGATGTGTTCTATGAACTTGGAGAACGATTTGGGAGGCTTCTGGACGGCTAGGGTACGTCTGGAGTCGTAATGGGATGAATGCTTACGTTTTCCCACGAATTGGGTCTATTTATAGGTTAGTATTGGTCAATCGTGCGACTGGGCCATAAGTATGGTTCAGTCGTGCGATTGAACCATGCGGTTGATTCATCCGCACGACTGAGTGTTCAGTCGTGCGATTGAGTCAATCTTATGTGTCAATCATACGACTGATCCAGTCTCCTGGTTCAGTCGTGCGATTGAGTCAATCGTATGAAGTTATTCATGCGTGTGGTCCATTCGCATGGGCCATTCGCATGAGAACTTCATTAAGTTAAGTTTGAATGTTCTATTTAATATAACATAATGTGCAATCATTCAAACATTCATAAACCCAATCAATTCAATCACAACTCATTAATGAAATATTAAACATTACAAGTAACAACCAATTCATATTATTTCATTAATCCATTACAATTACATCAAAAACAGACAGACAAGTTCATTACATTACAAATCATGATCTAGGGACATACATGTATCAACAAATAAGACTTGGTGTTCATCAAGGTCTCAGGTGGTGGTGGAACCACTTTGTATCCTAATCCCTCCCCATTATTTCTTTCTCTTACTAAGTGTTGAACTATGTGTGAAGAACTAGTCCAACTGTGCAGTTTCTGTTTTAATGAATTAACTTCTACTTCTAGAACTGCCTTTTGTTTCTTAGTGTCCTCTAGGGAGTTTAGATAGTACCTAATGTCATTTGATTGATTAAAGGCAACTACTTCGGTTTCCCTAAGTTGCTTAGTCAATAGGTCTATCTTTTCCTTATAACTATGCTCATTTTGTTTTAGAACTCTATTGGCCTCAGTGCATAGTTGTAAGTCCTTTACTAAGTTATCATTGTGATCTAATAACCTAGCAAATTTTTCATCAATGCTATTCCTAAATTTATCACAGTTAGAACAAGCATGATTATTAAACAGTTGGTCAGTTGTACTTACCTGTGTTGTTTCAGAGGAGTTAGCCATCAACGCAGCATCAGACGTCTCTGGTTCTGGTGATTCTGACTTTTCTGAATCTGACTTGGAAGTTTCCTCCTTTGGTGTGTAACTGACTTCAGCTGCAGTTGTTTCTTCACTGTGTGACATTGCTATATCAACTGCTATATCACCTTCACTCGCAGAATCATCATCAAGATCTTCAACACTAGCAATGTTGGATTCTGGGTTGACAAATCTAAAACTCCAGTCCTGTCCTTCATCATCATGAGCAGTCAAGGCTTTTGGGTCCTTGTTTGATGAAGTAGAACTAGAGGCTTGCTTGTCTTGGTGAGTAAAGGATGAGAACGGGTTCCCATTACCCGTCTTCTTTGGTTTGACACATTCCCTCTTGAAGTGCCCTTTCTCTCCACAGTTGAAGCAAGTCACCTTGCTCTTGTCAAAACCAAATGTGGTATCCTTAGTAGCTATCAAGTTCTGTCCAGTCTTCTTAACAAACTTTTTCGCCCTTCGGACAGCGCTAGCTAAGGCCCACATTATATCCATCCTTTCCAGCTCCATTTCATCGACCTGCTCGTAGTCTTCATCAGCCAAGTGACAGTTTCCAATCTTCCCAGCTACAAGTCCATCATATGAATGAACCACAGCAGCGAGAAGATCCATATGCTCTCGTGCTACTTCTACAGTCACATTTCCGAGGTTCTCGGTCTTCAATTTTGTAGCACTTGCTTCTGATCCAATATAATGGGTACATGATGACCCAGACGTGTCTGATCCAGAAGTAGAAGCATGTGAAGGACCTGACGAGCTAGACACGAATGCTGTCTGGAGAGGTGCTCCAGAAGTCTTAGATTGGGGCGTGGCATTGTATAAAGCTGGGTTTTGTGTATATGATGACTTCTGTGCTCTATACTTCATCCTTAGTGCTTCTTCACGCAGTCTAAGAATAAAGTCATTTATATCCAACTTTATAAGTATACCATTCTGTCTAAGATTAGACACGAATGATGCCCACTTGTCAGGCAATCCATCAGCGAAGTTGCTTACTTTCTCTTCCATAGTAGTTTCCACTCCATGTGTATGCAACTCGCTCATCAAGTGGTAGAATCTGTCTATGACTTCATCTAAACCCTCGTTACCAATTGACGAGAAGTTATCGAACTCCTTCTTTAACTCCTTTGCTTTGATTGCCTTTAACGATGCATTCCCATCATATCTTTTCTCTAGCTCATCCCACAGTTTCTTGGACTGCTTGTTCTCTGAGTACTGGTGGAATATATCTTTGGGAATCGACTGAGTTATCATTGCATAAACTCTTTTCTCAGCATTATACTTTACTTTCTGAGCATCAGTCATCCCACTCAACGTTAATTTCACTCCATCTGCTCCCACCGGTGTACTATACCCTACTTCGATAGCTTCCCACAGATTAGGATCTACTCCATTGAGGTAGATCTCAAAACGTTGTTTCCAGTGAGGAAACTCATCTAGCGTCAAGAGCTTTGGTGGTTTATTGTGAATACCCACCTCACTCTCAAGCAGCAGTAGGTTCTGTATTCTTGAGTCCTTCCCCGCAGTAAAGGCTGACATCTGATCTTCCATGGTTACTAAACTTAGAGTCTAATCAAATCAACTTTAACTGGTGCGACTGAAGAATGCGAATGGTCCTCTCGTGCGAATGAACTCTGCGATTGGTTCAACCGTGCGACTGAACAGGGCGATTGGTTCAGTCGTGCGAATGAATCTGGTTCGTGTGAGCTATGCGAATGAAAGGGTTCAGTCGTCCGAATGAAGGTGCGACTAGGTCCAGTCGTGCGAATGAACGATGCGAATGAGTCTAGTCGTGCGAATGGGTCACTCGTGCGACTGAAGCTGCTGGTTTGCGAAAATTTCTAGGTTTGACGGGTTTCAGCCGTAAAAATTCGAAATTTTGCAAGTCCAAATCGTCTAAGTCCGTAGAAACTGAACTTTGATGAGCAGGGAACGTCCAAGATCACTTTTGATGCAAAAGATTGCGTTTTTCGTGCAAAAACACAAACTTTTATGCAATCTTGATTGAATCAACACGAAATCAAGAGCCAAAGCTCTGATACCACTTGTTAGAACCTGGTATTTGAACGAAATACCGAGTGATTGCGTGTTAAACCAACTCAAATAGTGCGGAATCCTATTTGATTGGCGATCCAATCAGTGAGAACACACGATGAATCAATCAAGAATTGATTTCAACGTCAGAAATCGATTAGGAACCGATCTGATGTGTTCTATGAACTTGGAGAACGATTTGGGAGGCTTCTGGACGGCTAGGGTACGTCTGGAGTCGTAATGGGATGAATGCTTACGTTTTCCCACGAATTGGGTCTATTTATAGGTTAGTATTGGTCAATCGTACGACTGGGCCATAAGTATGGTTCAGTCGTGCGATTGAACCATGCGGTTGATTCATCCGCACGACTGAGTGTTCAGTCGTGCGATTGAGTCAATCTTATGTGTCAATCATACGACTGATCCAGTCTCCTGGTTCAGTCGTGCGATTGAGTCAATCGTATGAAGTTATTCATGCGTGTGGTCCATTCGCATG
The DNA here is from genome assembly GCA_025215565.1 of Flaveria ramosissima. Lineage (NCBI taxonomy): Eukaryota > Viridiplantae > Streptophyta > Magnoliopsida > Asterales > Asteraceae > Flaveria > Flaveria ramosissima. Next base: position 28,698,194 of record CM046044.1, on the reverse strand, counting down.
GGCCATTCGCATGAGAACTTCATTAAGTTAAGTTTGAATGTTCTATTTAATATAACATAATGTGCAATCATTCAAACATTCATAAACCCAATCAATTCAATCACAACTCATTAATGAAATATTAAACATTACAAGTAACAACCAATTCATATCATTTCATTAATCCATTACAATTACATCAAAAACAGACAGACAAGTTCATTACATTACAAATCATGATCTAGGGACATACATGTATCAACAGGGCCTATGCTGGTCCTCTACCATTGTGCAATGTTTGTAGGTATCACCATGCGAGTAATAACCCGTGTCCCATCTGTCCGCTGTGCGGTAAATATGGGCACTTGGTGGCTACTTGTCACCGTGCACCAAACAACGCCGTGTTGGTTGCTAATCGTGCTTGTTACAACTGTGGGGAACCCGATCATTTCCGCCCACAATGCCCTCGTCTTGCGGGTAATGTTCAATAAGCCCGAGGACGTACTTTCAACATCAATGCAAACCAAGCACAAGCAAACAACGATGTAGTGAATGGTGTATGTCGAATCCAACCTCAACCTTTATGATCTAAGTTCTTTTGTTGCTTTACCTGTATCGTTAAACGTCTTTAAAACTGAACAGGTATGTTTCTTATTAATAATTCCTATGCCTACGTTCTGTTTGATTCGGGAGCCGATAAGAGTTTTGTCTCGTTAGAATTTGAGCCTATACTTGCTAAGACACATACAAATCAGAAAAACCTCTTACTGTCGAAGTCGCTGATGGAGAACCCATCACCATTGATGTCGTTATTCGTGATTGTATCTTGAGCCTAAACGAACATGATTTCATTATCGATCTTATTCCTATGAAACTGGGAAGCTTTGAAGTCATCATCGGCATGGATTGGTTAGCCAAACATCATGTGGAAATAATTTGTTTTGAGAAGTGCATTCGAATTCCTTTACCTTCGGGGATACATTGAAAGTGTTCGGTGAAAAATCCTCCAAAAGACTCAAGCTTATGTCGTGTACTCAAGCTCGAAAGTGTCTAATCAAGAATTACATGGCTTTCTTGGCCTATGTAGTCAACACGAAAGTCAAGGGGAAGGACCTTAAGGAAGTCCTGATTGTACGAGACTTTCCGGAAGTGTTTCCCGATAACCTTAGTGGTTTACCTCCTGTGCGTGAAGTCGAGTTTAAGATCGACTTGATTCCGGGAGCGAACCCCATGGCTAAGTCACCTTATCGACTTGCACCATCGGAAATGCAAGAGCTAGCCAGTCAACTTTAAGAACTGTCTGACAAAGGCTTTATCCGTCCTAGCTCTTCGCCTTGGGGTGCACCTGTTCTGTTCTTGAAGAAGAAAGATGGATCGTTCCGTATGTGTATCGATTATCGTGAGCTCAACAAACTTACCATCAAGAACCTCTACCCTCTTCCTCGTATTGATTATCTTTTTGATCAACTTCAAGGAGCTGCTATTTTCTCAAAGATTGATTTACGTTCTGGCTATCATCAATTACGAGTTCATGACGATGATATCCCAAAAATTGTGTTCCGTACTTGATATGGACACTACGAGTTCATGGTTATGCCCTTTGGGTTAACAAATGCTCCTGATGTCTTTATGGAACTCATGAATCGAGTATGCAAACCGTATCTAGACAAGTTTGTGATTGTCTTTATTGATGACATACTTATCAATTCAAAGTCCAAAACCGATCATGAACTTCACTTGCGAAAAGTTCTTGAGTTGTTGAAGAAAGAACAATTGTACGCAAAGTTTTCAAAGTGTGAATAATGGCTTGACGAGGTTCAATTTCTAGGACACGTGGTGAATAGCCAAGGAATTCACGTTGACCCTGCAAAGGTGGAAGCTGTAAAAAAATTGATGTGTTCCTACAACCCCAACCGAAGTTCGTTCTTTCTATGGTCTTGTTGGCTATTATCGACGTTTCATTTCCAACTTTTCTAAAATCACGAAGCCATTTACTTCCCTGACTCAAAAGAATAAACCATTCGAGTGGGGGTCTGAACAATAAGAAGCTTTTGAAGCATTAAAGCACAAACTGTGTAATGCCCCTATCTTGACCCTTCCTGATGGAAATGATGATTTCACTGTATACTGTGATGCATCTAAACAAGGCCTTGGTTGCGTTCTCATGCAACGAGGAAAGGTCTTAGCATATGCCTCGAGACAACTAAAGGTTGTAAGGCCCCGTTCCCGGGACGCTTACAGTTGGTCATTCATCGCACATAAAATGTATAATTACAATTTCATTAAGAAAACATTGCAGCGGAAACATTCAAAAATGACATCACATTTCATTATAAATACTTTTGCCAAATAATACACCATTATCTGATTACAAAATACATGTTTGCATTATAACACAAAAGCTTCATAAATGGATGCCATCCCAAAAGAGCCGAGTAGCCTCGCCGTGCCATCCTCAGCAATCATTTACCTGCCAACTGGAAAATGCAATAAAAGTCAGCGTTGCTGAGTGAGTTCTAGTTTTTATATAAAACATACTTTACTTTCATATAAACCATTCATTACTTTAACATTATCACACATCATACGTACGCATAGATAATATCATTATTATCTTCTTCATTCATTCATTCGATCGTTCGTTCATTCGTTCCTTTTAACTTACTTGCGCATCGGACATCATCCATACCAATACCATATGCTACACCCCAATTAGTCTCAGCTACCGGGCCGAAGTCAATAAATGAACAGCTAAACGTATGCCACGGTACTAGGGGTAACCGATCAGTCTTAGCTACTGGGCCGAAGTCAACAAATGAACAGCTAAACGTATGCCACAGTACTAATGATAACTGATCAGTCATAGCCACTGGGCCGAAGTCAATAAATGAATAGCTAAACGTATGCCACAATACTAAGGGTAAGCGGTAGAGGTTCCACATAATGGTCAATCACAAAGAAGGACCCGTTATCCGATGCATGCAAGACGTGTCATCTCTTTCCACTTTACGTTACATAATACTTCATTTCATTCATCATAATACGTAAAGCCATAGGAAAGATAGTCATACATCATATTAAGGAACATATCACACGCATTCATCATCATACAGGGCAACATCATACATACATAATATGCATAATCATGCAACATCATCATCATCGTGCCCTACATGTTCTCCAAGGCCATAACCATCCTCTTACATGTTCTTACGGGTTACCTTACGTCCAAACTTACATCTGCACCTTTCCCCGAAGGCCAGAAGTCAAACTACACATTCCTTCGAGTGCAACAGCCCTATTCGGGCGTATGGACACCCTTCAGTCGCATGGCCTCCATGCGACTGAACATCATGCGACTGGACCCATGCGGATGGTCATCTATGCGAATGAACATCCAATCGTGCGTATGGACCTCGTGCGAATGGGATTACTGCGAATGGGCACCTATGCGACTAACCTCATGCGAATGGACTCATGCGACTAAGCATCTATGCGACTGAACCCTCAGTCGTACAACCCTCATGCGACTGGACTCTCAGTTGTGCGACTGAATCCCAATCGTGCGAATGACCTTCAATCTCCCTCATTCGGCCGTATGGCCTTCATTCGGTCGCCTAGCCCTAGCTGATGCAGAATGGAGTTCATCCCGAACCCAATCTGCCATTTTCGGCCTCCAAGCTCATCCAAACCCATTCTAAGCCTAAATCAACCCTCCTGGACCTTAGGAATGCATACCATAACACCATACAAGCACACACAAGCCCGAAATCATACTCTAAACGCATTATACACATCACACCCAAATGGGTCAAACACACACACTTGTAAAAACAGGTTTTGAACATTTTCCAGCCCCAAAATCAGTTGAAAACAAGTAAAAGTGGGGTCCTAGAACTCACACAATCGAGCACAAAGACAAGAGCTTCGATTTGGCTTGCTACTCGACGGATTTGGATACCCGAATCACCCGAAACACCACTTTTTCTCCTTTTTCTCCTCTTTTCTCTCTTCTCCTCTTTGTGAGCTGAAATTTTGGAGTGTGTGGGGAGAGTGGGCTGCCCTCTCCCTACACATACCACCACGTCTCCCAACTTTTCTTCGTTGGCGAGTTTGGTCCCTCGACTTTGGACTTTATTTCTTTTCTTTATTCGCCGGCTTCAAAATAATAAATTTCCGGGTGTTACAAAGGTCCATGAGGTGAATTACACGACACATGATCTTGAACTTGGTGCTGTGGTTTTTGCCTTAAAGATTTGGAGGCATTACCTTTATGGGACGCAATGTATAGTCTACACCGATCACAAAAGCCTTCAACACGTTTTCAATCAAAAGGATCTCAACATGAGACAACGTTGTTGGGTCGAGTTGATTAGTGATTATGACTGTGACATTCGTTACCACCCTAGAAAGGCAAATGTCGTAGCCGATGCACTAAGTCGAAAGATTCATAACAAGATGGTCTCGTTTCAAGAAATTCATGATCGACGACAATGGTTTGATACCTTAGGGGAATTTGATACTGAGATTCGTCTGGATGTTAACGAGACTACGGTGCTGCTGCAAAATTTGAGGATTGAGAATGACATCGAGACTTGTATCTTGGAGGCTCAACAAGCGGTTCAAGAGGAAGGAAAAATAGGAGAGGAATTGGTGTACAATCTTCGAGCTCAACTGGAAACGAAACCCAATGGATTGATGTATTTCTTGAATCAAATTTGGGTTCCAAACCGTGATAATCTTCGTACCTTCATCATGAATGAAGCTCATCAAACTCGTTACTCTATTCATCATGGTTCCGATAAGATGTATATGGATTTGCGTGGGCAATACTGGTGGCCTGGAATGAAGAAAGACATAGCAACTTACGTAGCTAAGTGTCTTGCGTGTACGAAGGTTAAAGCCGAACATCAACGTCCTAGTGGATTACTTGAACAACCCGAAATTCCCATGTGGAAATGGGAACACATATCCATGGACTTCATAACCAAACTACCCCGCACCTCTCGTGGTCATGATAGCATATGGGTGATCGTTGATCGATTGACCAAGTTGGCACATTTCATACCCATACGTGACACTTACAAAACATCAAGGTTGGCTCATATATACATTGATGAGATTGTGAGTCGTCATGGCGTACCTTCGCATGTCATATCCGACCGAGACGCTCGTTTCACTTCGCACTTTTGGTAGTCTATGCAAGAACTCTTGGGCACTCAATTGGATCTAAGCACGGCTTACCATTCTTAAACGGACAGTCAAACCGAGCGAACCATTCAAACCCTGGAGGATTTGCTATGTCTTTGTGTCCTTGACTTTGGTGGTGACTGGGATACGCATTTACCTCTCGCGGAATTTTCGTATAATAATAGTTACCACTCGAGTATCAAGATGGCACCTTTCGAATCACTTTATAGTCGTAAATGTCGTTCCCCGATCTGCTGGACGGACATTAGTAAAAATTTCATAACTGGTCCTGAACTCATACAGGAAACGACCAATAAAGTCTCCACGATTCATATGAACATTGAAGTGGCTAGAAGTCGACAAAAGAGTTACACCGATAAACGACGCAAGCCGTTGGAGTTCAAAGTTGGGGATATGGTTCTTCTTAAAGTCTCACCATGGAAGGGAGTCGTTCGTTTTGGGAAGAAGGGTAAACTAGCTCCCCGATTTGTAGGACCTTTCAAGATCCTGAAAAGATCGGGAAAGTGGCTTATAAACTGGAACTACCTTCTGATCTTAGCGGGGTTCATCCTGTTTTCCATGTCTCAAATTTGAGGAAGTGTTTGGCTGACAAAAGTATGCATGTCCCGTTGGATGACATCCAGATCGGCGAGTCCATACATTTTGTTGAGAAGCCCGTTGAGGTCATGGATCGCATCATGAAGAAGACTAGAACCACTACCACCCCAATCATCAAGGTTCATTGGGAGAATAAGCGACCTGAGTTTACTTGGAAGCGTGAGGATCACATGAAGAATAAATACCCGCATTTGTTCGTTTAGTTTCATTCTAAATTTCGGGACAAAATTCTTAAAAGTTGGAGAGACTGTAACCTTTCGTATTTTCGTTAAATAAAGTTAACTTTGTTATGTACTTGTAAGGGCCTTTCTGTCATTTATGAAACTATGTGGGTTACTTATGATTGTCTCTTTTATGTTGCATTAATTCGTTAGTTTAAGAGTTAATAATTTGATTTACTAAAATAAACATAATAATAATAAAATAATAATAATAATAATAATAATAATAATAATAATAATAATAATAATCCTAGTAATTATAATTTTTGCCTATTACCATGGAACTTAACATTTATTTATAGTAATAAAAATAATATTAATAATAAAAAATAAAATAATAATAACAATAATAATAAAAATAATAAGCTATAAAAGTTAAACAATTAGTAAATTATAAAAATATTTGAAACTTAAAGCTTAATTAAGTTAAGGGGGCATTTATGTCAATTTGGGAACTTTAAATAAAAGTTTTTGCATAAAATGATACAAGTTAAAACCGCAGGGACTAAAGGTGTAAATTCTTAAAACCCAAACCCCCCTCCCCTCTCTCTTCCCGTTTTTCCGGTCGTCGGCCGGCCAAGCCCGACGCGGCGCCGGCGAGACCCAAAACCGGACAAAACGACCTCAACATAAAACCAAACGATGCCAATCGTTTCGGGGGAACGGTCGAGCTATTATATGTGACTTAATTTGATTTTAATAGCGGTTACGGGGACATTTGGGGATGAAAAACCGATTACCTTCAACATGAGAACCGTTCGACAATTAAAAGTTATTAATAATTCAATTAATCGAGCTTAAACGTCCGCCTAATCGTTTCTAGTTCACCAATGACTCCAATTCCAGATGAAACGATGCAATAAACCCCGAATTGAACCCATTTACGTTCGTAATCAAATCAAAACCGTTTAGGTTCAACCACATCAAATTGAAACTATTTAACAGAGGGGAATTGTTCCATTTGATCCCTTTCAACTTTCTATAACTTTAATTTCTCAAGATATTCACTCAAACATCGATTTCAAGCATCACTGTTCTTCGCGAGTGGACCGAAGCAGTATCGAACTAGAACACCTTGATTCGCTCTTCATTCGGGTAATTAAACACACACACTCATTCGTTTTCATGTGGAGAATAAAAGCCCCAACTTTAATTTGGCTAACAACATCAATTTGATGATCAATTCGGATCAAGATGGTTCTAGGGTTCTTGGTGGAATTGGGGGTTTTTAAAAGTTGTGTTTTTAAAAGTTAAAAACCAGCTCTTAACAGGCATAGGCGCCCCAGCCTACTGGTTGAGAGCATGGTTTGTTGCATCCAAGGTCCCGGGTTCGACCCCGGGCACCCACAACCTTTTTTTAAGCTTTCCTCAACCATTTAAAATCCAGAAAATTTATAAATATTATAAAAAATCATTTTGATAACTAAAATTATTTTAAAAACTTCCAAAGTATTTTCTGAAAATTTTTAAATTAAAAACGTATATATTTCTTAATAAAAACAATATAACAAAGGTTTTTTTTCTTATAATCTTGTAAAACGGACTTGAAGTTAAATAAATTATTTAGCAACATGCTTAAATAGTAACTTATTATTGGACAAAGATGTTATTATTCATTTATTTGTTTAAATCGTGTTATCAAAATTTATATATATATATATATACATATATATATACATATATATATATATATATATATATATATATATATATATATATATATATATATATATATATATATATATATATCATACTTTATATTTTTAATCAATCATTATAAATGATTTAATTATCATTCTTTAAATTAATTACTTAAACGAGTTAAATCAAAATATAAGTGATACCATTGTTTTATTTAATTTATTTATAAAAAACCCTAAATTCCAATTACAACCCTAGTTCACATTTGATCGTTAACTACATCTTTAACTTAACCATGAAACTTACACGTTTAGGTATCTTGTAAAAGAAATCGTTGGAGCACCGTTTACATTACTTGATATCACCCTTAATATCAACTTATATCATATGAGTTTTCTATATGAGTTTTCATGCCCCTCTTTTACCTTATTTCACACCTTTTGGGGTGAAACATGTTAACGTATAAACTTACACTTGTAAACGTCTTGATACTTGTAAATGCACTAGCAATTCACCTTTAATTTTGTCATGGTTATTTGTAATATTGTGAGACTTATATGATAGACATTATATGTTGACAATCATTAACTATTGCTAGTCTGGCGACATCATAGATCTATGGGCCTGCCAAGCCTATTTAATGCTAAAGCCGAGGTCATTGCCGGCTCCTGATGACGTATGCTTGTTCATCATGGGAACCAAGTACACTTAGCTAATCGTTATAACTTGTAATGGATATCTTTGTCAAGGTTTGATTGTAGCTATATGTTATCTATAAACTTGCTTTAATTGTAACCGTTGACATGAATTGCTACTTGTAAACTTATATATATATATATATATATATATATATATATATATATATATATATATGTGTGTGTGTGTGTGTGTGTGTGTGTGTGTGTGTATATGTATGTTTAACCCATGGAAACTTACTAACTTTCAAAGTTGACTGTATTTTAAACATATTTCAGGAAGTGCACAAGGTTGATGATTAACTTTTGAAGCATGCTTACACCTAGGACTTGGAGCTAGGAAATAAATGATATGTCTTGAAATCTTGGAAGTTGAACTTATGTTATTTTATCTTTGTTGAGACTTATGGTTGTAATGCTTTATTAAACTTATGATTAATCATATTTACATTTTATGGTAGTGTTATGTGGCTGTGAACAATCTTAACCCTCACATCTTAATGTTTCCGCCGTTAAGGTTGGGGTATGACATTTATCAAGTCTCAAGACTCCAGGATGTGGGACTCTGTTGTTCAAGGACCTTACATACCAAGCACCACTGCAGCTACTAGTGGTGGTATGATTCCAAAGGTTGTGGCTGACTATTCTGAAGAAGACAGAAAAAGAATAGAGATTGATCAGAAAGCCATGACAGCCCTTCAAACTGCTCTTCCAAACTCCATCTACAAAGGCTTCAAGAAGTGCAAAACTGCCAAGCAACTATAGGAAGCACTAAAGCTTATGTATGAGGGGTCAAATGAAGCAAAGGAGAATAAGAAGGATCTCCTGAAGCAGCAGTTTGAAAACTTCACCTTTAAAGTAGGTGAAACCATGACTCAGCAATACTTCAGGTATGTTGAGATTGTGGATACTCTAATGGATGTTGGAGTAACTCTTGAGAACAGGGACATTATGAGGAAGTTCATGTCCTCTTTTCCTAGGCAATGGACACATTATTATGTTGTTATCAAGAGGACTGAGAACCTTAAGACTCTTACTCTTACAGAGTTGTATGGTATTCTCAGTGGATACCAGATGGAGATGAACATGCAAAACTCATCTGGTAACTCTAGCAATCTACTGAGTTCAGCCCTCCATATGGTTGAAAGGGAAAGCATTGAGCCACAAAATCATCTTATATGCTACCCTGACAACTCACAAAAGGGTCCTTTCATCACCTTCCCAGAGACTGCAAGAGAAAGCTATACTCAAGGAAGACCATTCCAAGAGACAAGTTCTTCTCATGCCTTGGTCTCTGCTGATGAAAGCACAGGTAACTTTCTCTTCACCCTTGAAGACCTGGACTGTATTCATCCAGATGATCTGGAGTACATGGAGATAGTTCAGCAAATGGCTCTTCTCACTCACAGTGCGAAGAAGTTCTACAAGAGGACAGGGAGGAAGTTTCCAAGCAATGCAGCCAGTGGAAAGTTCGGGCTGGATAAAAGCAAAGTAAAATGTTATAACTCTAACCAGATGGGACACTTTTCAAGGGAGTGTAAGGCACCAAGGACAAATGGTGGCCAAACACAAGCCAGACCAAACTACACTGATAGAGCTCCCCATAATGACAAGCCAAAGCAGCAAGCTGCAGTTGCTGTTGAAGAAGAAAGCTTTGACTAGAGCTTTCAGGTGGAAGATGCTTCTCCAAACCAAGCACTCATGGCAGACCACGATGAAGCCAAGGTATTGGAACGTCTTTGTACTCCTGAGTGCATTGCTAAAGTAAATAGATACAGGTCCTATAACTTAGAGATGAGATTTGATCTTAAGTCCTTAAATGTCTAAAAAGCTAATTTTAAGAGAGCTGAAAATGATTATAAACTAAAGATAGAGGACTTAGAGAAAACCATTTCAACTCTTAAACATGAGCACACCAACTACAGGACTCATATCAAAGACCTCATAACTAAGTTGACTGAATACCAGGCTGAGCTTGTGATCAGCAAAGCCAGGGCAGAAAAGTATGTTCTTGAAGAAGAGACCTTCAAGAACATAATATTCTCATCCTTGCATGCAAAAGTTTTTTATCAAAATAAGCAGGGACTGGGATCTAGTGAGATAGCTCCTCCACACACAATCTTGTCAATAAGATCTCCTAGGTGTGGAACTTGTGAAGATGAGCTTCCCCTCATAGATCCCTTGACTGAAGAGGATGAAGAGGAGATAGTGAAGAATGGCTCTGAGAAGAGTGAAGAAGAGCATTCTAAGAAGGGTCACCATCCCTCTGAGGAGAGTAAAGTTATTGGGATGACCAATTCAAAGAGAAAGAACTTGATCAGGAAGGCCAAGAGAAAGTCTAAGAAGGCTCAAGAGATCAAGGCCACCTTTAACTCTGCACAGAAACAAGTCTTCATCTCTACAGGATTTGAGGTGGTTAAGGCTGAAGACACAAACTTGAACTCCAATAACAAGAGTTCTAGTTCAGGTCCAAATCATCCCATCATCAAGAAGAAGGCTGATCAGTTGTGCACCACTGTTGTGCAACCTGAACCATCCAGCTCCAAAGGTAGTTCTATCCCTATAAGAATTGTCACAGCATCTGCAAAGATGAAGATGGAGAAGGAAAGTGATCAAGTTCAGCCTTGTTCACAAGTGGAGAGCTCATTGACTTACACTCCCCTCCAAGTCAAGCTCCTCCTGAAGTGGAGGTTAAGGTTGAACAACCTGAAACAACACAACCTAGACCTCCTACTGAGTCTCAGCAAGCTTCATCTTCTGATCCACAGCAGGGTCAAACTCCTTCTCCTTCTGAACCTATGAGGGAGGAACACCCAACTGAGCAAGACAAGACTGATCAACAAGGTGCTGCAACCCAGTCTTCTTAGTTAAAGTCTTCAAAGATGATGAAGATGATGGCTTCTAAACCAAAGTCAAAGAAGAAGAAGAAGTCTGAATCATCCACCGCCAAGCCTCAGGGTGAATCAGATCAACCTGAGGAAGTGCATGAAGAAGCAACCCAATCAACTCCAATTCAAGTGGCTCCTCTTGCATCTGAGAGACCCATCTTATCCTGGACCTTCACAACTAATCCAGAAAGATGGCATGTGATCAGAGATCAAAGTGGTGAAAATGTCTACACATGGCGAGACTTATTCAACCTACCTCTGCATGATCTTTTTAAGATGAGAAGATAGTATGAGAGTCTGAGTGATCCTGACCATCTAATGAAGAAGGGCATGGTCATCATCATAATGAGGATTGTCAAGAGCTGAAGATCTTTAAATGTTTTGGTAGCAGCAGCCTAGGAGGAGTTTGTAAGTGTTCATATAAGTCTGATGCAGCCAAAACATCCAAAGTCTCTCGACATGCATGCACTGAAGTACAGAAGTAGAAATGCTTCGGAAGTTTTACACCATGCGCAAGAAAATATTATAAGTGTAAAATATTCCGAAGCCAAAAGTGAAGTTTTCAAAGCTTCAAAGACAAAGTCTTCTGAAGCCAAAGAGTGAAAACAGATTTCTTCCGAAAACTTTTATGAACATGCTTTTATCTGATGTACTTTACCATAAAGCTGGACCATATTTCCGCTGCAACTCTGTTCAGTCACCAACTTACATGAGTTGGTGAAAAGGTCCATGCTTTTGGTAATTGTACATTGAGGTCTTGAGTCTGAGCTTTCTACTTTATGTACTTTTATCCTTTTTGTAATATATTAGGATGTGAGCTATGGCATGTCATAGTCACTAGTCAAAAGGCAATCTGCCTTTTGACTCTACATTTGATTTTGTAGTTGTCTAGTCTTATGTATCCAGCTGGCCTGTAAAGTATGGCCGGCTGTAGGATGTAGTATAAAGTATCTCAAGTACTTGTAACTTTATTTTTATGCTTTATAATACTTGTAAAAGAACTTGAGAAGTAATACACAGCATTCTTGAAAACCATACACTTGTGTTGTTTTCTATCTTGTTCTGTCTCACATTTTACTTGTGTTCTTAGTATCTTTCTTATAAATTACCAGTTCTCTATTTAATCAGTTAAGTGTTCTAAAGAAATCTCCTCATTGTGTTGTTGTGTTGTAAGTGCATACCCTTAAACGGTCCTGCAACTTCATTCGAGACAAGGTTCGTGTGGGCTACATCCGAGTGCTTCATGTCCCAGTCTTTGCTCCAATATGCATATATTTTCACGAAGGGGCTATCAAGACAATTGTTTAGTTGTTCCATTCCAGCTTGAGCGTTTGTCCTCCACCTGCTCAAAATGCAGGGGTGTCTTAGAGATAATTATCATTATTTGTATCGATGTCTAATAAGTTAGTTAGAACTTTATCATTATCAGTATTGTGTTTATCATGAGTTAGTTAGCAAGCTTCCTAGAATTGTGGTTAGAGATAATTGTTCTCCTCCCTACATAAGGGATGTTATTTTATGAATAACATCATCGAGAATTCTGATCATAAGCCTCTTTTACTTCCCTCATCTAGAGTTGCTCACGAGCTGAACTAAATTAGGTGTTGAGGTGAGTAAGACAATTACCTTGAGCTCGAATTGAATTACAAACGAGTTAGCTCGGCTATGTATCTTCTAGCAAACTGAAAATTTAAAGCCGAACTCAAATCAGTTACAAGTTGAGCTGGACTCTCCACCATGATATGGAGATAGGCAAACCACGAGGAATAAGAAATGACAACCTAGTTAACTATATTTGGTTGGTTTAGGCTTTGCATATCTTCTTGGTAGACCAATTTTGATTTACAAGCATATAACTATTTGCAGGATCGGGTTTTGTCACTTAACACTTGTATTTCTCTCAAACTCACTTATGATATCACTCAAACAAGATGAAGCAATGCCTTTGACAAGAGTTGATAATAATATAATAAGTAATCAAAGCAACAAGCAGAAATATTTTCAAGGTACTTGTATATATTACTTCTCAACTCAAGATTACAAGGCACTTACAAGCATAGAACATGAGTTACAATGAGAAACTATATATACTAGATCCTACAGCCGGTTATACTTGATACCAGCTGGAAACCTACGACTAAAGCATATACTACAATGCTATAGTTAAGGTATCTTAGATAAAGTATTATCTAAGATATGGTAGTCATGACATGTCCATGACTTACCTTTTGTCACCAACTAAAGATGGCAACTGTACTTAACATAAAAAGGTAAACAGTAGATTAAAGTATGGTCAACTACATGGCTTTTGAGAAAACGCCATGCAGTATCTCAGAGATTTGCAGCGGACTGTCAGACAGACCATACTTATGTCTACTGGATAATAGAAGTGTCTTCCGAAGGTTAACTGGCTTCGGAAGAACAAGTTCTTCCGAAGCCACTTATACTTCGGAAGATGCTTCTATGCTTCCGAGGCTTTAAGGACTTCTTTATACTTCGGAAGTTGACTTCAGAACTTTGTCTTCAAGTCTTGAACCTTCGGAAGTAGCTTCTTTACCTTCGGAAGTTGGAGTTCTCCTTCGGAAGTGTATTTTACACTTAGACTTCGGAAGAGCTCTTTCTTCCTTCGGAAGTCCCACACTTGGCTTCGGAAGTCCTTTGTATGTAGTACTCAAAATCTTCTAAGTGATATGGTTTTGGTTGCAACAGCCTCTTATGATCCAACAAACTCCCCCTAGGCTGATGCTACCAAAACTTCACTTATCTCTACTTCTCAAAGTTTTCAGCACCAGGGACAAAAGATATTTGTCTGTCTCTCTGTTCTTCCCGGAAGTGGTGCTGAGAAGCTTGTACAAGTCATTCGTGGATAGGAGATCCAGTCTATCACTTTGAATGACATGCACCCTTTGTTGTGACCCCCTGAAGAGAGTTAGTTGACGGGAGTTGTAGTCATACTCCCATCTAACTATGGATTCAAGTTCAGGACCTTCAACCATTTGAAGAAAGGCTTTGCCTTTGGTTGCTGATCCTTTCCTTTCCTCCTCCTCTCTCCGTTTTGACTCCTCTTCGACCTTGCTTCTTGCAGTGAGCTCGGCCATGTGAAGGCTGCCTAGATGATTTCTGATGTGAGCAGCTACTTCGGAGTTTGAGGGGTTGGAGAATGGTTTCTCTGCTAACTCAGCAATATCAAATCTGCTTAAGTGTAGCAGAGATGAGGCATTCAGCCTGTTACTCTCACCATTCTCTCTCTCAACAACAAAGTTGTGAGAAGAGTCTTCGAACCTCCACTGGACTATCTTCTTTCTGGGTACAAGAGATTGTCTTGGTACCCTATCTCCTTTCTTTGTGTCCAGCAGAGTCACCAGCCTTCTCCTCAGCTTCTTTTCTTCCTCATTCAATGTGTCTGAATTGAGGCCAAAGAGTCTTGCGGCTTGGTCCAAAGTTCCTCTTGGCAGATCAAGAAACTCATCTCTTGTGAGGGAACTTGAGGATCCATCAACATAAGTCAGGTTGACTGTATCCTCCTCACATGAGATGTCGCTCAGAGTAGTGCAGTTGATGAGCTTGGTTTTGATCGCCTTGAATTCCTCCATTGAGAGATGTTTGGAAGGCTGAGGGGATGGTTTGATTGGTTGTTGGGTAGGTTTAGGAGGTTGGGTTCTGGGTAAGGTTTTAGGTTGGATGATGGGTAGTTTAGGTGGTTGAGGTGAGGGAGTTGGTAGTTGTGATGGTGTAGGTTCAGGGGTGAAAGGTTCAGGTTCAGTTTTGATTGGGAAGGGAAAGGGTATTGGTTCAGGTTGATGTTGGGTTTGGATATTTGGCTGAGGGGTGGCTTTGAAGGTCATCCCCTGTCCCCTTCTATACATCTCCTTTCTTCTCCCCGCACGAATGTCAGCCTTGATGTCACTGACATGTCGTTGGAGAGTCTTCTCAGACATTGGACCCACTTGCCTGCCAGAGAAGCCATGAGCTTTAAGATAGTTCTTCATCCAAGCTTTGTCACCCATCTTCTTGGCGGCAGACAGTCCAGCTTCTTCTTCCTTCTTCTTCTTCTCTACCAGCTTTTCCCTTGCAGCTCTCTTTCTCTCCTTCTCCATTTGATCTTGCTCTTTGTTAAAGAGCCACAAGATCGTGTCACTATTGTGTGGAGACAACTCCTCTTGAGAGAATCCTCTGGAGAGTAGGAAAGTGATCCTTTCTCTCCTGAGCTGCAGATCAACTTCTCTTTCTTTTCTCAGCCTTTCTTCTTCCAAGGCCAACCTTGCAGCTTCTTCTTTTTGCTGTCTTTGCAGCAAGGTTGCCTTTTCAAGCTCTATCAGCTCCTCTAATGGTAGCAGGAGTACATCTTCCGAGGCAGCCCCTAGACTGACAAGTCTATCAATTACCTCCACCCTTCTTCTATTGTTGATTGCCTCTTGGTTGGCTGCAGCTGCTTTTGAACTTGCAGCTAACAGTTTCCCAGTTGGCAGTCTTCCTTTCCTTTTAAGTTTCTCCAGCCTTTCTTCTTCCTGAAGCTCTTTCGAAGTCATCTTCCTTTTGCCTTTAATGTCTTCGGAAGTGCTAGACTTTGGTGGTTCTTGGGTAGAAGATTCAGGTTGGATGGTGGAGGTAGGAGCTGAGGTCAATGCAGATGTAATGGCTAGTGGTTGGCTGAGAAAGTCCTCCCTATTAACCTCAGATGCAAGTTCCAGAATTTGCATCTGTGACTATTAGATCATCGGAAAGAGAGAACAGTCCTTCCGCAGCAGCAATTTCAGCTTCGGAAGTTTGAGTTGGTTCTTCCGAGGCTTCGAATTGTGCTTCGGAAGCCTGTGAAAACACACCTTCTGTCCCAACTGTTTCAGTTGCTGGGCCATCAGTCCTAGTTTCCCCTTCGAAATCAATCTCAGGTTCCACTTGGGCCTTAGGTTGACCAACTTCCTCAACAGTGGTAGGAGGTGCATTCAACCTCTGAAGCTCTTGAGCTCCAAAGTAAATCACAGACATATCCGGACTAGGTTGATCAATTAGGGACTCTAAAAGGAACTTGTTGAAGATCCTATTTAGATCCTGAAGCATCCTTTGATCCACTTGAAACACAACTGGAGGAGGCTCAGGGAAGATGGCAGCTTGTTGTCTTGAGCTCAAAGAAGTGAGAGCTTGACTGATGGAATCCTGTCTTTGGCTTTGTTCCTCAACATTCTCCCCCTTTTTGGTAGCATCATCTTGAGAGGTAGATGAGCTAGAGGAAGAGGTCAAGGAGACTTGAACTGGTACATGCCTAACAGATCTCTCAATCTGTTTCTCAGCTAGTTTGACCTTGAGACTTTCAATCTCAAGTTGCTGAGTGGCAGACCTATCCTCTAAAGTCTTAACCTTTGATTCAAGGTTTGAGACTTTAGAAAGTAGGTCTCTTATTGTGAGTTGCATTCTTCCCTCATCTTCTTTTGAAGAATCACGGGGAGATGAGGTAACATACCTAGTATGTTCATCCTCACCACCAGATGTGGTTTCTTGGCACCCTGGTTTCCCTTGCACAATGATGTCTCTTTCAGAGGCATCATAGGGCATGGTTGCCGTAGATTCAGTCTGACTATCGTTACCACTGTCCTGAGGATCCAATGAGGCTCCTTCAGTAGTGGCAGCTGAATCTACATGAGTCCCCTCCACATCAGTGGGACTCACCTCAGTAGGGCTTTGCTGGTGTGGGCTAGAGACAAGAGGTTTCTCTAGGCTCTGTTGATCCTTAATGGGGTGTTGTGGATCAACTTCATTGCCTTTGAGAGACATAGTCTCTTCACCAGCTCCGGTCAATAGGTCAGTAAAAGAAAAGGAATGAAGACCTAAGGACCCGGGACTTTGATCAATGTCAAAAGGCATTGAGCTGTCCCTTGGTGGCTGCTCAGGGGAGTATAGAGACTCACCCTGAGGGCTATCAGCTGGGGTTATGGGCTCATGGGTCTGAGACTGAGGAGACTCAAGACCCATATTGAGGTCAATAGTGAAGGATTGGGGGACCTCTGGCTGAGTGGGAGCCCCTTGTTCCACTCTAGCCTTTTTGGTTTGAAGAGGAGGGGCTTGTTCAATCAGAGTAGATTGAACAAGGGTTCGTTTGGTACGTCTCTGATAGGTGACTGATGGAGGAGAAGGTAGATTTGGAATGGTGAGGGTAGTTGCTGGTGTGGGTTCATCACCTGTGGGGATAACAGGGATGTCACCAGGAGCCATTGGCTCAATCATACCTGGAAGTAGTGCGGTATCCCTTCCAGTGTAGTTGGTAGACACTCTCTTCAAGACTTTGAAGATGGTCGGCCTCATTTGAGGAGCAGACAGAGCAGCTGCACAGACAAGCTTACTCTGATCTAGCTCGCAGTTGATTATGTGCTGTAGAAATCTGGGATACATAAAGAATGTGTCCCTTTGCAGATTTCCCATGAGGTTAGTCAGCACAAACCTGGAGTAGTTGAAGCGCAGGCCTTGTACCAACCCATGAACTAGGCACCCGAGTTCATAGGGAATTTGATCCCATCCCCCGGATTTGTTAGATAAGCAGTGAAGAACCACATGTAGCAGGAACTTCCACTTGTAGGAGAAGTTGAATTTGTAGACTGTAGACCTGCTTACATCTCCACCGTATCCCATTTGGAGATAAGAGTTATCTAACTCAGACTTGGGGAATTCCGTCGGTGCGCCTTCATCATGGAGCTCAAGATGCTCCCTGATGATTTGTTCAGTAATGACCAACTCTTGGCCACAAACACTTGACCTGATAGCACGAACCCCATTTAGGGTTTCAATCCGACCATTTGCCCAGAATTCGGACATTTGGTTGGTGTAAATGGTAGGGTTTACAGTCAGTGCTGTGTAGTATGAAGATTGGGCTAAGAAAGAGATAATATCAGAGAAGTCAGCATCCCTTGAAGAGTCAAGGAGTGCGACCTGGTTGTGCTGAGGGTTTAGAGCCATTTGAGAAAGATAGCAGAGGAAAAGTTCTTGAGAGAGGTAAATTGGAGAAGAAGAAAGCTTTTAGGGCAGTGAATTTGGTAAAAAGAGTGTAAGTGATTAACCGGAAGTATTTAAATGGGTGAAATGGCGGTTTAAAGGGTGGTTTGGATAAGATGATGTGAGGGTTCAGAGGATGATGTGACAGGGGCGGTAAGGTTAAGCCATTTAAATAATCCGACATCATTAACAAAATCTTTACTTTTTACAGAGTGGGGCCCAAAAGATTTCCGTTACACAGTAAAATCCTTCTTCCGAGTATAAGGTATTTCCGAAGGTAAAGTTCTTCCGAAGGCAAATGTACTTCCGAAGGTAAATAAATTGCTTCCGAAGATACATGTTGCTTTCAAGTGGAGAGTATTAAGTGCTTCGGAAGTAGATCTGAGATTACCTCAATCGCTTCTTCCGAGACTTAGTACACTTCCGAGAAGAAAATTATCCTATGAGAAATTTGCTTCGGAAGTTATACTAGATATCTTCCGAAGGCAAGTTTCTCTTCGGAAGAACTTATACTTAGTTAAATAAGAAAGGATCTTTTGTAACAGGGCTTAGATTGTATTGACATAAGACTTTACATATTGAAAAGGTTTTCAATTGAGATTAACTAGTCAATGTTTATCATCCCAATAGCTGTAATGAGATACTTAAATCTTTGTTCATCAAATGCTTTGGTGAACAAATCAGCATATTGTTCATTTGAATCAACTTTGATTAGTTTGATAAGATTTTTCTCATGAATATCTCTAATGAAATGATACCTGATGTCAATATGCTTTGTCTTTGAGTGCTTTACTGGATTTTCAGTGATGGATATAGCACTGTTGTTGTCAATGTGGATAGGAGTGCTCATGAAGTTGAATCCATAGTCAATCATCTGGTTTTGAATCCACAGCAGCTGAGCACAGCAACTTGCAGCAGCAATGTATTCAGCTTCAGCAGTTGATGTAGAGACACAGGATTGCTTTTTGCATTGCCATGAGATGATCCTTCCACCAAGAAATTGACATCCACCTGATGTTGATTTCTTGTTGATGTTGCAGCCACCATAATCACTGTCAGAGTAACCATAGAGATTAAAATCACTATTTCTTGGATACCAGAGACCTAACTTAGGTGCTCCTTTGAGGTATCTGAGGATTCTCTTGACAGCAATTAGGTGAGACACCTTTGGAGCAGCCTGATATCTTGCACAAATGCAGGTTGCAAACATGATATCAGGTCTACTTGCTGTGAGATACATCAGAGAACCAATGATTGCTCTATACTGATGTTGATCAGTATCCTCCCCCTCAGAATCAGGGCATAAATCATGGTTTCTGGGTATGGGTGTCTTTGCTGCTTTACAATCCTTCATATCAAATCTCTCTAAGATATCATTGACATACTTAGATTGATTGATGAAAAACCCTTCCTTCAGTTGCTTTACCTGAATTCCAAGGAAAAAGTCCATTTTTCCCATAGAACTCATTTCGAACTTCTTCTTCATAATGCTCTCAAAGTCTTTGCACATTTGGTCATTTGAAGAACCAAATATGATGTCATCGACATAGACTTGAACTAGCAAAATGTCTTTCCCAGACTTTCTGATGAAGAGAGTCTTGTCAATGGTTCCTCTAGTATAGCCATTCTTCAGAAGAAATTGAGACAATGTCTCATACCACAGCCTAGGTGCTTGGTGCAGCCCATATAGAGCTTTATCCAATTTGCACACATAGTTTGGATGCTGTGGGTCTTCAAATCCTGGAGGCTGGCATACATAGACTTCCCTATCTATATCCCCATATAGAAAGGCACACTTGACATCAAGCTGGTAGACAGTGAAATTCTTGGATGCAGCATAAGCAAGGAAGATCCTAACTGCCTCAAGTCTTGCAACAGGTGCAAAGACATCAGTATAATCAATTCCTTCCTCTTGAGTGTATCCTTGAACCACCAGTCTTGCCTTGTTCTTGATAATCAAGCCTCTGTCATCTCTTTTGTTTCTGAAAACCCACTTGGTGCCTATAGGTACTTGACCAGATGGTAGCGGACATAGGTTCCAAACCTTCTGTCTTTTGAATTGAAGCAGCTCCTCTTGCATTGATTCAACCCAGCTACTATCCTTTAAGGCATCTTCCACCTTCTTGGGTTCCATTTGGGATAAGAAGCATGAGTACAAGCAGACATTCCCATTGTGAGTTTGTCCCCTTGTTCTCACACCCTCAGAGACTTCCCCTATGATGTTTTCAGCTGGATGAGTATTGTGAATTCTAAGTCTTGGAATCACCTCCAGTTGCAAAGATAGGTCCAAGTTGGACATATTTTGCTCTGGAGCTTGAATACTTGGTCCAGCTGTTGTTTCAATCTCATTCAATGAGGACTGATTGAATGAAAGAGAAACATCATCATTTCTTTGCTGTGAAGCATCATTAACAGTTGCCTGTTCCTTCAAAATGCTGCTTCCATCAGCTTGGTGTTGTGTAGGATCACCTGAGGAGACTTGAAGATCATCAGGTGAGTCCCTTGTTGAAGTTCCACTATTTCTTGAAATGGTTATACTGTCAGATCTTTCAATAGTAGGAACTTGATTTGTTGTTCTTGGAGAACTTGGAGCAGGTCTGGGAAGCTCAAATAGTTGATCTTCATCAGAATTGCCTTGAGCACCTGTTCCAGCTGAAACATTCTCACAAGATGGTTTAGAATAGTTTGGAAACAATTCTAAATCAAAAATATGATCAGGGCCATTCCCCCTAACACAAGGAGTGTGCTCATTAACTACAATGTTGGAGGATTCCTCAAATTGTTGGTTTTTAATGTTATAAACCCTGTAAGCTTTAGAATGGGAGGAATATCCAACAAAGATGGCATCATCTGACTTTTCAGCAAATTTTGCTAAATTGTCTTTTGTGTTAAGTATGGTACACCTGCTGCCAAAGGACCTTAGAAAGCCAATGAACGGTGGCCTCTTGTTCCATAGCTCATAAGGGGTCTTTCCATGTGGCTTTACTACAAGAACTCTGTTCTGCACATAGCATGCAGTGCTGACTGCCTCTGCCCAGAATGTTAGAGGCAGCTTTGAATCAGCTAACATAGTCCGAGCAGCCTCAATAAGTGTCCTATTTCTCCTCTCAGCAACACCATTTTGTTGAGGAGTTCTAGGAGCACTGTATTGTCTGGCAATCCCTTTTGAGTTACAGAATGAGTCAAGAACAAAGTTCTTAAACTCAGTCCCTTGATCACTTCTAATTATTTTAACCTTGTGATCAACTTGATTTTCTATTTTAAGAATAAAAGATTTTAAAGTTTCAGCAGTTTCAT
Source organism: Flaveria ramosissima (assembly GCA_025215565.1). NCBI lineage: Eukaryota > Viridiplantae > Streptophyta > Magnoliopsida > Asterales > Asteraceae > Flaveria > Flaveria ramosissima. The sequence continues at coordinate 28,676,684 of CM046044.1, read as the reverse complement.
CTTTAGTTCTTAAAAAGAATACCCATGTAAATCTAGTAAAATCATCAACTATCACAAGGCAATATGATTTCCTTCCAATGCTCATTATACTTGTGGGACCAAATAGATCCATGTGCAATAAGTGTAATGGAGTAGTGATAGAGTTAACAACTTTGGATTTATGAGAAGACCTGTGTTGTTTCCCTTTCAGGCAAGCAACACAGTTATCTTTGCAGAAAAATTCCTTTTTAGGCAAACCATGTACCAAGTTATTTTTAGCCAATTTATTCATTGTCTTAAAATTGACATGACACATTCGTTTATGCCACAGTGTTGACTCATCACTATCAGCTTTGGAAAGAAAGCATGATACTTCTCCCATTGGGGAAGCATTGTTCATATCAAGCTTGTACATATCCCCTCTCCTGGGAGATCTAAGAAGCACCAATTCCTGAGGAATTGTCATCCCAGGTTTGAGGATGATGCACTCATGTTCTGTGAAAAGCATTTGATGCTTTTGATCACAAAACTGAGAAACACTTAACAGGTTGTGTTCAAGCTGTTTGACAAAATTAACTTTGTCAACTTTTAACTTTCCGTTGGATATACTTCCTCTGCCAGAAATATATCCTCCGGCCTCACCTCCAAACTGGACAGGACCTCCATCATAATGTTGAAATTGTTGAAGGAGAGATCTGTTCCCTGTCATGTGCCTGGAGCATCCACTATCTACTATCCAAATGTTGTTATTCTTGTCATATGGATGTCCCTGCACATAAGGTGAGATAATTAGTTTTGATTGGAAACCCAAGCCTTTTGGTCTTGGGTTCTTCCAATGAAGTGACATGATTGAACCAAAATTTATGCATGGGGGTTCAATGGATGTCTTTGAAGAAGAGGTTTGGGCTACAGCATCTTCCTTGATCTTCCATTCCATCCCTTGGTTGATCATAGAAGATGAGCTTGATGAAGCTTTTGTAGCTTGGCATTCTTCCGAAGCTTCTTTCTTTTCGGAAGAGACCTTCACCACCTTTTCTTCCGAAGCAGTCTTCTTCTGGGATGGTTTCAAGGGGACTCTTTTGTGAGTCTTTGCAGCTTTCACTTCCGAAGCCTTTTTCCTCTCGGAAGAAGAGTTTTCTTCCGAGACAAGCCTTGCTTCGGAAACAAGCTTTCCCTTTTTCAACACTTGAACCATCTGATATGGTCCAAATGTGAAACCTTCCCTGACTCCTTCTCTTTTAACATTATTTGCATAATGTGTGCTAGCAGGATTGTAGTAACAATCTTTAGCCATGTGGTTTTGCAGACCACACATTATGCATGCAATGTTAATTTTCTGGGAATTGGAGGGTTGCTGTTTCTTGTTCTTTTTCTCCTCATCAGCAACCTTTCCCTTTAACTTCTGATCCTTTGGTAGGACAGGAGTACTGGTATTATACTCCTTTCCTGAATCAGAAGGTCCAACCACCTGGAATCCTGCTGATATGAATACACCCTTTTGCTTTGGGTCTATCTTCAGCTTGGATTCAGCCACCTTCTTGGCAGTTTTTCTGGCTGCTTTAGCCCTGCTTCTTCTGGCTTTGGTGGTCAGGGATTGATCATCATTGGTCTGGGAGGGCTCAATTACCTGTTCCTTCCCTGTGATGGTCATGGTCTCCACAGTTGCATCACTCTTTGACTCTTTACAAGGTGGGTCAACAGATGGAACCTCTTGCTCTTCAGTACCACATCTTGGTTGTCTTACAGACTCATAAGAGTGTGGTGGAGCAATTTCATTGGTTCCCAACCCACTTTTGTTTTGATAACAAAGTTTGGAGTGAGAGGATGATGCAAGTATGGCTTGGAAGTTTTGCTCAGCAATAGCATACTTCCTGGCTTGAGCCTCAGCTGTGACAAGCTGGGCTTGAGCCTCAGTCAATTTGGATATTAAATCCTTGATTTGAGTCTTGTAGTTGGTGTGTTCATGTTTTAAAAGAGATACAGTTTTCTCTAACTCCTCAATTTTCTTTTGGTAGTCAGATTCAGCTCTTTTAAAGTCAGATTTTAGCACATTTAAAGACTCAATATCGGATTTAATTTCCATATTGTAGTCCTGGTACAACTTAACCTTAGCAATACAAGCAGGGGTACAGAGATGTTCATATACCTTATTTTCATCTGTTCCTGCCATGAGTGCTTGAGCAGGAGTCACATCTTGAACCATAAAGCTCCAGTCAACTTCTTGAGCCATAGCTGCAGTTTCAGTTGACTTCCCATTGGGCTTTGGTGTAGAAGGATGTGTGGAGGCCTGTGAGGTTCCCGGGTTGGACTTGGGAGCCTTGCATTCCCTTGCAAAGTGGCCAAGCTGGTTACAGTTGTAACACTTAGCCTTGCTCTTGTCAAACCCAAACTTGCTAGTGATTGGGTTTTGAGGGAATTGCCTTCCAGTTCTCTTAAAGAACTTCTTCGCTCTGTAGGTAAGGAGAGCCATTTGCTGGACAATGTCCACATACTCTATGTCATCTGGACTGAAGCACTCAAGATCATCAAAGCAAACTGATGATCATTGGAGTGTCCACTCCCTGAGACAAACGCACAGCCCTCCTGAAAGGAGCTTTGCTGAGCTTGATGAGACCTTGGAGTCTCAGGGAATGTGATGTAAGGCCCAGATGAACAAGATGGCTGCTGGGTGTATGACAGGTACTGCTGAGACTGGGAGATACCTGAGCCTTCAGCAACCATTAAAGCGTTGCTAGCAGGAAGGCTCAAGGGTCTGCTTGCTTGGTGACCCTTCTTGCTTTCCATTTCCAAACGGTATCCATCAAGGATCCCATAGAGTTCGGTCATGGTGAGAGTGTTTAAATTCTCTGTTCTCTTAATGGAGACACAGTAGAAAGTCCACTCATTGGGTAGAGCACTCATGAACTTTCTGGTAAGGTCTCTAAGTTCTTGAGTGATTCCCACAGATTGGAGGGAGGAGATAAGATCCATATACCTGAAGTATTGCTGGCTAAAAGTTTCTCCAGCAACATAGGTGAAGTTCTCGAACTGCTGCTTCAGTGAGTCCTTCTTTGAATCATTAGAGCTCGAGTACATTTGAGCAAGTGCATCAAAGAGTTCTTTGGCTGACTTGCAATGCTCAAACCCCACCATGATGGAGTTTGGGATTGCAGTCATGAGAACAGTCATAGCATTGCTGTCAATGTCGAGCTTCTTCCTGTCTTCATCGGAGTAGTCTTCAACAGCCTTCTCGATCATGGCACCGTTTCCACCAGCAACTTTTGGCTTGTACGGGCCATTAACGATGGACTGCCACATCTTGCTATCCTGGTATCTGATGAAGCCTTCCATTCTTCTGCTCCAAGACCTGAAGTTTTCAGGATCGATGATGGGAGCTTTGGTCATCGTTCCCATTTCAACTTCAGATTTGATGAGGGCCATTTTTGAGTGAGGTATAAGGAGGAGTGAAAAACTGGTTGATTAGGATGGTAAGATCTCACAATCAAGAGCCTAAAAAGCTCTGATACCAATTGCAGGATCGGGTTTTGTCACTTAACACTTGTTTTCTCTCAAACTCACTTATAATCACTCAACAAGATGAAGAAGCAATGTCTTTGACAAGAGTTGATAATAATATAATAAGTAATCAAAGCAACAAGCAGAAATATTTTCAAGGTACTTGTATATATTACTTCTCAACTCAAGATTACAAGACACTTACAAGCATAGAACATGAGTTACAATGAGAAACTATATATACTAGATCCTACAGCCGGTTATACTTGATACCAGCTGGAAACCTAAGACTAAAGCATATACTACAATGCTATAGTTAAGGTATCTTAGATAAAGTATCTAAGATATGGTAGTCATGACATGTCCATGACTTACCTTTTGTCACCAACTAAAGATGGCAACTGTACTTAACAAAAAGGTAAACAGTAGATTAAAGTATGGTCAACTACATGGCTTTTGAGAAAACGCCATGCAGTATCTCAGAGATTTGCAGCGGACTGTCAGACAGACCATACTTATGTCTACTGGATAATAGAAGTGTCTTCCGAAGGTTAACTGGCTTCGGAAGAACAAGTTCTTCCGAAGCCACTTATACTTCGGAAGATGCTTCTATGCTTCCGAGGCTTTTAAGGACTTCTTTATACTTCGGAAGTTGACTTCAGAACTTTGTCTTCAAGTCTTGAACCTTCGGAAGTAGCTTCTTTACCTTCGGAAGTTGGAGTTCTCCTTCGGAAGTGTATTTTACACTTAGACTTCGGAAGAGCTCTTTCTTCCTTCGGAAGTCCCACACTTGGCTTCGGAAGTCCTTTGTATGTAGTACTCAAAATCTTCTAAGTGATATGGTTTTGGTTGCAACAGCCTCTTATGATCCAACATATATATCTATATATATAAGCTATATTTATAATAGTCTTATCTATATCTATGACCAGCTGAACATGACTTACAAGTTAACGATATGGACTTGGAGAAAACCCTTTCAGTCTAAACATGAACATACAGATTTTAGAACTCAATCCAATATCTCATACGTAAGTTGACTGAGTGCCAGGCTAGCTTGTGACAGCAACAAAAAGGGCCAAGGCAGAGAAGAGTGTTCTTGAAGAAGAGACCTTCAAGGAACAGGATATCCTCATCCCTGCCCAACAAAGTGTGCTATTCAAAATAGACAGGGACTGGATCAATGAGATAGCTCCTCCACACACAATCTTGTCTGTACGATCTCCAGGTGTGGAACTTTGAAGATGAAAGCTTCCTCCATAGATCCTGTAAGGATTCCTGAAGTCTGATGCAACCCAAAACAGCCTAAGTGTCTCAGCAACATGCACTAAGTACTGAAGTGAAGAATGCTTCGGAAGTTTTACACAAAGCATTAGAAAATACTCTAAGTGTAAAATCTTCCGAAGCCAAGACCAATATCTTCCGAAGCCAAACATGAAGTCTTCCGAAGCTTCAGAGACAAAGTCTTCCGAAGCTTCAACCTATGAAGACAGATTTCTTCCGAAGACTTTTAGTACACATGCTTTATCTGATGTACTGTTCCATAAAGCACCTTTTCCGCTGCATCTCTGTAAAGTCACCAACTTACATGAGTTGGTGAAAAGGTCATGCTTTTGGTAACTGTACATTGAGGTCTTGAGTCTGTAACTTTCCACTTTATGTACTTTATCCTTTTTGTAATGTATAAGGATGTGAGCTATGGCATGTCATAGTCACAAGGTCAAAAGGCAGATATGCCTTTTGATCCTACAATTGATTTTGTTAGTGTCTAGTCAATTGTATCCAGCTGGCTTTCAAAGTATAGCCGGCTGTAGGTTGTAGTATAAGTATTTCAAGTTCTTGTATCTTTCTTTATGCTTTGTAACACTTGTAAAAGAACTTGAGAAAGCAATATACTGCCTCCTTGAAACCCATACTCTCTTGTTCTGTCTCTTGCTTTACTTGTGTTCTTTGTATCACTTTGGTTACCCAGTTCACTGTTTGATTAAAGTTTAGTTAATCTCCTCATTGTGTTGTTGTGTTGTAATTGTGTTTAAGCCCTTAAACGGTCCTGCAATTGGTATCAGAGCTTTCCAGGCTCTTGATATAAGATCTAACCATCTTAAGATCCCTCACACACACAAAAAACTAAACTCTTCAAATGGCTTCCATCTCAAAGACTGATATGGAGACTGGAACCATGAACAAATCCCCACTGATCACTCTTGATGATTTTGACACCTGGTGCATGAGGATGGAAGGCTTCATCAGGTCTCTTGATTCAAGAATGTGGGAATCTGTTGAGAATGGACCTTTCATACCCAGCACCCCCTCTGCTACTGGTGCTGGTATGATTCCTAAAGATGTGGCCAACTACTCAGATGAAGATAGAAAAAGAGTAGAGATTGACAGGAAGGCCATGACTGCTCTTCAGACTGCTCTCCCAAACTCTGTATACAGAGGTTTTAAGAAGTGCAAGACAGCCAAACAGCTGTGGGATGCACTGAAGCTGATGTATGAAGGCTCCTCTGAAGCCAAGGAGAACAAGAAGATCTTCTGAAGCAGCAGTTTGAAGAATTTCACCTTCAAAGCAGGTGAAACCATGACCCAACAATACTTCAGGTATGTTGAGATTGTGGATACCCTAGTGGATGGAGGAGTTCCTCTTGAGAACAGGGACATTGTAAGGAAGTTCATGTCCTCACTTCCTAGGCAATGGACACACTATTGTGTGGTGATCAAGAGGACTGAGAACCTTAAGACTCTTACTCTTACAGAGTTGTATGGGATTCTCAGTGGATACCAGATGGAGATGAACATGCAAGGTTCATCTGGCAACTCCAACAATCAAATGGGTTCAGCCCTTCATGTGGTTGAAAGGGACAGCATAGAACCCCAACATCATCTCTATGCTACCCTGACAACTCACAAAGGGTCCTTTCATCACCTTCCCGGAGACACCAAGGGAGAACTTTACTCAAGGAAGCCCATTCCAAGAGACAAGTTCTTCTCAAGCCTTTGTGTCTGCAGATGAAAGCTGTGGGAATTATCTCTTCACTCTTGAAGACCTGGACTGTATCCATCCAGATGACCTGGAATACATGGAGATAGTTCAGCAGATGGCTCTCCTCACTCACAGAGCCAAGAAGTTCTACAAGAGGACAGGAAGAAGATTTCCAAGCAATGCTACCAGTGGTAAGTTTGGGCTGGATAAAAGCAAAGTTAAGTGTTACAACTGTAACCTTATGGGTCACTTTGCCTAGGGAGTGTAAGGCACCTAAAGCAAATGGGGGCCAAACACAACCCAGACCAAACTACACTGACAAAGCCCCTCAGGCTGAGAAGACAAAGCAACATGCTGCTGTTGCTGTTGAAGAGGGAGGCTTTGACTGGAGTTTTCAGGTGGAGATGCTTCTCCAAACCAAGCACTGATGGCTGACCATGATGAAGCCAAGGTATTGGAACATCTTGCTCCCTGAATGCATTGCTAAAGTAAATAGATACAGGTCCTATAACTTAGAGATGAGATCTGATCTTGAGTCATTAAACATATTAAAATCTGATTTTAGAAAGTCTGAAAATGATTACAAGTTAAAGATAGAGGACTTGGAGAAAACCATTTCAGTACTAAAACATGAACATACAGATTTTAGAACTCAGATCCAAGATCTCATCACTAAGTTAACTGAGTGCCAGGCTGAGCTTGTGATCAGCAAAGCCAAGGCAGAGAAGAGTGTTCTTGAAGAAGAGACCTTCAAGAACATGATATCCTCATCCCTGCACAACAAGGTTTGTTATCAAAATAGACAGGGACTGGGATCAAATGAGATAGCTCCTCCACACACAATCTTGTCTGTAAGATCTCCTAGGTGTGGAACTTGTGAAGATGAGCTTCCTCTCATAGATCCTGTAAGTGAGGATGATGAAGAAGTGATAGTGAAGAATTCCTCTGAGAAGAGTGAAGAAGAGGATTCTTCCAAGGGCCACTATCCTTCTGAGGAGAAGAAATCAACTGTGATGACCAAGTCCAAGAGAAAGAACTTGATCAGGAAGAGCAAAAGGAAAGCAAAGAAGGCTCAAGAAATCAAGGCTACTTTTGATGCTAAGCAGAAACAAGTTTTTATCTCTGCAGGTTTCAAAGTAGTAAGGACTGAAGACATCAACCAAGACTCCTCAGCTAAGAGTCATGGTTCTTGTTCAAATCATCTCAGTGCAAGAAGAAGACTGAGCTGCTGTGTACCACTGCTGCACAGCCTGGACCATCAAACTCCAAGAACAGTTCACAGCCCAAAGGAACTGTCTCAGCATCTACCAAGATGAAGGTGGAGAAGGGATGTGACCAAAGCCAGTCTTGCTCTCAAAGGAGACTTCTTTGAAGAAGAAAATGTTGTGTTATGTGTGAAAGTACTTCTCACATTGCTAAGGATTGCCCATACAATCCTAAAAGTACTGTCCACATGACCAAACAAAGACTTCAAAGAGTCTCAAGAAGTCTCAAGCTTCGGAAGGAAAGTCTGTTTCCTTCGGAAGCTCCAAATCAAAGAAGAAGGTAAATGGAAAATTACCTTCGGAAGCAAAGTTGGTCTCGGAAGAAAGGAGTTCTTCCGAAGCACTGAAGTCTGCTGCAGTGACTGTAGATTCTTCCGAAGGATCAGTCATCAAAACTTGTGAAGTTCCAAAAGCTTCTAAGGTTTTGAAGGTCAAGTCCAAGACTCCAAAGGTGTGTGGAAGTCTAAGAAAGACCAAATGACTGAGGTTTCTCCATCAACAACAGCTGAAGATCCCCATAGTACAACCATAGGATCTATTACTGTTGCATTACCTTCTATTATACTTAATGAGCCCAAGACAAGTAAGGCTTGGGTTTCCAAATGTAACTAATCATTTTCTTTGCAGGAACAGCTCAAGACAAACAGGAATGTCTGGATAATTGACAGTGGCTGTTCCAGGCACATGACAGGCAATAGGTCTCTACTCCATAATTTTGAGAGAATTGATGGAGGACCAGTTGCTTTTGGAGGAGATGAAGGTGGTTACATTTCTGGAAGGGGCAAGGTCACAAATGGTAAGCTCAGCATTGAGAAGGTAAACTTTGTTAAGGAGCTTGGGTACAATCTTCTGAGTGTATCCCAATTTTGTGATCAGAGTCATAACATGCTCTTTACTGAGCATGAGTGCATTGTTCTCAAGCCTGGTGTGGTCATTCCTCATGAGCATATCCTGCTCAGAGCCCCCAGGAAAGGGAACATGTACAAGATGGATTTGCAAGAAACATCTCCCTCTGGAGAAGTTTCATGCTTTCTATCTAAAGCAAATAGTGATGAGTCTTTCCTATGGCATAAAAGAATGTGCCATGTAAACTTTAAGAACATGAATAAATTAATTAAACATGATCTGGTAACTGGAATGCCAAAGAAAGAGTTTACAGTGATGATCATTGTGTTGCATGCCTGAAAGGGAAGCAACACAAGGTATCTCACAAGCCTAAGGAAAGAACTCCATCACTACTCCCCTACACTTGTTACATATGGATCTCTTTGGCCCCACCAGTGTAATGAGTTTAGGAAGGACCTCTTACTGTCTGGTGATCACAGATGATTTTACAAGATTCACTTGGGTCTTCTTCCTTAGAACTAAGGATGAAACCCCTGAGATTCTGAAGAATTTCATCTTAAAAGTTGAGAATCAATGTGATCACAAGGTCAAAACCATAAGATGTGATCAAGGAACTGAATTCAAGAACCAAATCCTTGATACATTTTGTGTGAAAAAGGTATTACAAGACAATATAGTGCTCCCAGGACTCCTCAGCAAAACGGAGTTGCTGAGAGGAGAAACAGGACACTTATTGAAGCTGCAAGAACTATGTTGTCTGACTCTAAACTGCCTATCACCTTCTGGGCAGAGGCAGTTAATACTGCTTGCTATGTGCAAAACAGAGTTTTAGTAGTTAAGACACATGGTAAGACTCCTTATGAACTTTGGCACAAGAGGAAACCTTTCATTGGTTTTCTCAGGTCATTTGGATGTCCCTGCACCATCTTGAATACCAAAGATCAAATTGCCAAGTTTGCTGAGAAATCAGATGATGGACATTTCATTGGATACTCTTCCCAAGCTAAAGCTTATAGAGTATACAATCTCAGAACTAGAATTGTTGAGGAGTCAGCCAATGTGACTTTCAATGAGCACACTCCTGTGTGGCTGGTTCTGGTCCGGATTGGCTGTTTGATCTTGATTTAGTTACCAACTGTTTTAACAAATCTTGTGAGCATGTTTCAGGATCTGCAGAAAATTTAAATACAGGTGATCCTGATCCAAGATTTGAGCTAGGAAGACCTTCAACTCATACATCTTCAGCTCCAGTTGGAACTACTTCAGCAAATGAGGTTTCTATCAGCACAACAATGACAAATTCAGCTGATACATCTGGCATGCCTTCAAATTCCAGCTCAGAGGCCTCTCAACCAGATAAAGACACCTCACTTGTAGAAGACAACAATGGTGATGGTGATAGTGATCAGGAATTTCTTGATGCTAATAACCATACCATAGATGACAACATCAATGATGTCACACTCATTGGATCAAGTTAATCTTGATAAGTGTGATAATGTGGAGGGTGAATCTTCCAGACCAGATCTAAATTTCTCAAATTTGAGATCTTTCTCAACAACTTGCTGTGATCCCTCAGCTAAGGATCCACAAGTCTCACCCCACCACAAACATCATTGGAGATGTTGTCACAGGGGTAAGAACAAGAGGACAAACCCATGAAGCAAATGTTTGTCTTCACTCTTGTTTCTTATCTCAGATAGAGCCCAAGAAAGTTGATGAAGCTCTAAAGGATGGAAGTTGGGTTGAAGCTATGCAACAAGAGCTGCTTCAATTCAAAAGGCAGAAAGTTTGGAACCTTTGTCCTCTTCCTCATGGGAAGACTACCATTGGAACCAAATGGGTTTTTAGGAATAAGAAGGATGATAGAGGAATCATCATCAAGAACAAGGCAAGACTAGTTGTTCAAGGATACACACAAGAAGAAGGGATTGACTACACTGATGTCTTTGCTCCTGTAGCAAGACTAGAAGCTGTTAGGATATTCCTGGCATTTGCTGCATCCAAGAACTTCAAGGTCTACCAACTTGATGTAAAGTGTGCTTTCTTATATGGAGTGATTGATGAGGAGGTTTATGTCAAACAGCCACCTGGTTTTGTAGACCCTGATCATCCTGATTATGTCTGCAAGCTTGACAAAGCTCTTTATGGGCTGCATCAGGCACCCAGGAAGTGGTATGAGACACTATCTGAGTATCTTTGTAAACATGGATACAGGAGAGGTACTATAGATGGAACTCTCTTCATCAAAGGACAGGGAAATGACTTATTGCTGGTTCAAGTATATGTAGATGACATCATCTTTGGTTCAACTAATCCAAAGCTCTGCAAAGACTTTGAGAAGCTGATGAAAGACAGATTTGAGATGAGTTCAATGGGAGAACTCAACTTCTTTCTGGGAATTCAAGTGAAGCAGGTTGAAGATGGCATCTTCATAAGTCAGTCAAAGTATGTTCAAGACATACTCAAGAGGTTCAACATGACTGATTGTAAGATTGCTAAGACACCCATAGCCAGAAACCACTCCCTTGGTCCAGATCTTGAGGGGGAGTGTGTAGATGAACACTTATACAGGGCTATGATTGGGTCTCTTATGTATCTTACAGCTAGCAGGCCTGATATCATGTTTGCTACATGTATTTGTGCAAGATATCAAGCCAACCCTAAGATGTCTCACTTAATCACTGTGAAAAGGATTTTAAGATACCTCAAAGGTGCTTCAACACTTGGTCTATGGTATCCAAAGAATCCAAATTTCAATCTGTATGCCTATACAGATAGTGATTATGGTGGTTGCAATATGACTGCAAAGTCTACATCTGGGGGATGTCAATTCCTTGGTGGAAGGTGTCTCATGGCAATGCAAGAAACAATCCTGTGTGTCTGCATCAACTGCTGAGGCTGAATACATTGCTGCTGCAAGCTGCTGTGCTCAAGTGCTTTGGATTCAAAATCAGATGCTGGACTATGGATTTAACTTCAAAGAGACTCCTATCCACATAGACAACAATAGTGCTATCTCTATCACTGAGAACCCTGTGCAGCACTCAAGGACCAAACACATCAACATCAGGTATCATTTAATAAGAGATAACTATGAAAGGGATTAATTAAACTAGTCAAAGTTCATACAGATGAACAATATGCTGATCTGTTCACAAAAGCTTTTGATGAACAGAGATTTAAGTATCTGATATCAGCTATTGGGATGATTAACTTTGAGTAGACTTTTTCTTAAAACTAATTCTAATTATTTCTTCTTAAAATATGTGTGTCCTAAGTTGTCTAGTTCATCACTTTCATAAGCTCATGTTTTCTTTGGATGTAAAATTCTTTTTGAAGACTTTCCTTAGATTCTTGAAAATTTTTGATACTTCGGAAGATAAAATTTTATCTTCGGAAGAAAAACATGTCTTCAATAAATAACTGTCTAAGAGATTTTACCTTCGGAAGAAGTCAAATTCATCTTCCGAAGCTTAAAATTCTTATCTCAGACACTTATTATTTTTAAGGACCTTTTCCTTCCGAAGCAAAATTAACCTTCGGAAGCTTTGTTTATTCTATACAAAGCATTCAAGGTTTATTTCTCTTCCGAAGCATAAATCTTCAAGACTCTCAGGAAAATCTTCCGAAGCCATTTTAGCTTCGGAAGCTTTTTCAATCAAAACTTCCGAAGACAAATAAACTTCGGAAGCTTTTCGAATTCCAAGAAAACTACTTTTTGAGCAAAAGTAAACTACCTTTTCAGAGGTGGGACCGACTTTCGGATTTCAAAGTTTATCCTCTTTCATTAACTTTGGTTCAAATCCCTTTTCATATAAATACCCAACGGTTCCCCCTCTTTCCCACTATCTTCCTCAATTCTACTATTTCTCTAACCTAATTCTCTAAACCGCCTTTGCTTTCTACCTTTCTTCACCCTTAAGCTTCTGAAATGGCCAACCTTAACCGCAGAAACAACCCTGATTTCTCCATGCAACTTCACAGGCAACATAATCAAGTTGCTCTGTTAAGCTCTGAGAAAGATGCAAGTTTCTCAGAGATTTGCCAATTCTTGACTCTGTCAAACTATTTCACCTCCCTGACCATTGATCCTACTCTATATGAGGATCACTTGCTTGAATTCTGGAAGACCTGCCAAGAGGTCATTATGGATGGGGAGAAGGCACTGTCTGCCACAGTGCAAGGGGACAATCTTCATCACTCCGGCCATCATTAACCAACATTTGCAGCTGGATGATGAAGAAGGTGAGGTGTCCTTCCCAAAGAAGCTGTTAATCATTCTTTTGAGCAGATGGGCTATGAGGGAGATTTCTCTGTAAAGACCTTTAGGAAAGGGAAGGTCTCATCCCAATGGAAATTCCTGCTCCATGTGGTTATCCACAGCTTGTCAAACAAGCATGGTGGATGGGACCAGATTCCTGAGGATCTCTCCTTTATAGTTCATGGAATGGTTCAGGGGGTCAAGTTCAGGTATTCACAATTTGTTTATACTAATTTACTTGCAAACTTAGACTCCTTAGAGTATTACATGTTTCCTAGATATGTTCAACACATTCTCAACTGTGAACTGGGCTCACAGTTGAGGGAAACAGTAATATTCTTAAATTGGGACAGATGAAGCCCGGCATCTTTAAAATAATGAAGAAGCCAACTGTAGGCTTCTCAGGGGTAGAAACAGCCCTAGTCCCAAAATGTTAGAGCTCATTGCTCAAGGTGACAACCTAGCAACACAAGCTAGTGTTGAACCCACACCTCTTTTGTCCTTACCCTAAAAAGACCAGAAATCACCCTCACCTACCAAAGAAAATCCAAACGAACCCCTGCTCAGGCTATTGAGTCTGTGCAGGCCCCCAAATACTCAACCTTACAGGAAGAAGTGGACACTAGAGCTCCCACTTCTCCTGAGGAGCAAACCACTCCCATTACTTCACCTATCAGGGCTGAGGTTCCTCAAGCTCACCCTGATGAGCTCACTAGCCCAACAGCCTTAAGCCTTCACTCTGAGTCTCAACACTCAAGTGAACAACCTTCAGGGGACAGCTACCATCCCCAGCCTTTGGATCTCAACCAACCAATTCCCAACCTATCCTTTTACACTGATGAAGACTTAGGATTCAGTGAGTACCATGAGTCTCTCTTCTCCTCCCCTACTCAAAGAGATGAGTACCTCTGACTCTCCTCAGTCTATCCCCCATCAGTCACCTATTACTGAGGTGGACACTTCTGAACCTGTTCAGGATGTCCATATGGAAGAGGCTCTCACTTTTGAAAGTGATTACATCATTAAGACCTCAACCATGGCAACTCAGCCCATTGGCATCTCAACTGAGGCTGCCAGTGAGCAGAGGAAAACCAGCAGCCAAGAAACTCAAGCTGGTGGTGAGAGAGAGGACTTTGGTCCAATCATCTCATCCCCCAATGAATCTTCTGATGAAGATGAGGGGAATTTGAGACTAAAGGTGCAAAAACTGTCAAAAACATGCACCTATTAGTCTCTAAGGTTAGTCACTTGGAATCTCAGGTGACTACCCTGCAAAACAGGGTCAATGATCAGCAACTCCAGATTTCATATCTGCAGGAAAAACTAGCTGGGAGACCTTTAAGGAGAGCTCAACCAGGAACACAAGAACCTGTGGAAGTGATTGACTTATCCTCCAGCTCACCTATGCAAGTGGGTGATGCTACCAAAAAGGGGGAGAAAGTTGTTACAACCACAGAACCTGGGAGTTCTTCAGAGAGAATGGACATAGAGGACTCACCATCCTCACTTGCTGTTGTGCATTCTCAGCAACTTCCTCAAGTTCACATTAATGTGGACTCTATAGACTCTCTCATCAGGAGTCTCTTTGAGGAAGGTATACCAAGGGCTGTCTCATCTCCACCACAAGGAACTGGCAACTACATCATAAGGTGGAGGTATGATGATGACAGAGAGCCCTTATACTTCAAGAGTTCAAGGCCAACAAGAAGTTTTTCATTCCAAAGCCTGAGCTTTTATGAAAGACTGGATTTAGTCAACTTGCCACTTGTCAATCCAAGCAATTCAAGACAAGCTGACAGGCTGGCTCAAAGAATCCAAGACAGGATCCTTGCAGAGTTCTCTCTAAGAAGGAGACTTAGGCAATCAGGCAATGTCATCGGTCAACTGGATGTTGAGGTGGACCCTAAGATTAGTTTTCATAGGGGAAACCTTGACTGAAGGCCCAGTGCAGAACCTGAGACCCCTGTCTCATCATCAACAACTGCTGCAGAGGTCCAAACTCCATCTGAGACACCTGCTGGTGAAGGTGTTTTCTCAGCCTCTCTCTGGCCAGAGCATGGAAGCTTCTCCAAGCAATGAAGGCCAAGCCTCAATCCACCCTGAGTCACAAAGGTCTGTTGGTGACAAAGGGAAAAGGATAATGACTCCTGAGGAAATTGAGGAGGAGAGAGAGAGAGAGGAAAAGGAGACTAAGGGGAGAAAGTTCTACTGGGTCATCTAGCTTCATGCAAGCTGCAATCAGGGCTGCTCCCAGACCAAATACTCAAGATGATGAGTTAAGGGCAGTCAGGATTACCTACTTACAGACCAGGAACTATGACATTGATGAAATCATCTCCCTCCCCTTAGAAGAGTTAAATGAACTGGCTGACATGAAAGTGTCAAGAGAGTTGAAGGAGAAAGAGGATGCAATGATACTTCTCCAACTCAAAGAGGAGAAGAGACAGAAAAGACTTTACAAGCATGCTCCCACTCTCTCACCAGTTCAAGAAAGTCCTGCACAGGAAGATGTGGCTCCACAAGAACCTCAGGTAGATAAAGAAGAAGATAGGATCAAGATGATCAACTACCTGAGTGCCACAGGCTTCTATCAGGCAGATGCACTTCTTCCCTTGTCCTATGACTTCATTGAGTTCGAGTATCTAAAGCAACTTGAGCTTGAGTTAGTCAAGGAAAGAAAGACAACTAAAAGGAAGCTAAGGGAAGAAGCTGCAAAGTCAAGAGCCATCATTCAAAAGAATGCAAAGAAGTCTGCTGACAGACAAAGAATGGTGAGCTTCTTGAAGCTGTATGGATTCTCCGGAAGGAGACTTGGCCCCATGTCTCTATCCACTATGGATGAGCATATTAGGGTGATCAAGCAGAAGATTAAAAGTGGAGAACTCATTGACTTGCACTCTCTTCCAAGTCAAGTCCCACCTGAAGTGGAGGTCAAGTTTGAACAACCAGAGACACCTCAACCAGCACCTCCAGCTGAGCCTCAGCAAGCTTCATCTTCTGATCCTAGGCAGGGTCAAACTCCCTCTCCTTCTGAACCTGTGAGGGAGGAACACCCAACTGAGAAAGACACTGATGATCAACATGGTGCTGCAGACCAGTCTTCTCAGTTAAAGACATCCAAGAGGAAGAAGAGGATGGCTTCTAAACCAAAGACTAAGAAGAAGAAGCCAAAGTCATCTACCTCTGCACCTCAGGCTGAATCAGATCAACCTGAGGAAGTGCATGATGAGGCAGCCCAATCAACTCCTATTCAAGTGGCTCCTCTAACTAGTGAGACACCCATCTTGTCCTGGACTTACTCTACCAATCCAGAAAGATGGAATGTTATCAGAGATCAAGGTGTTGAGAATGTCTACTCATGGCAAGACATAATCAACTTACCTCTGCATGATCTCTTTGAGATGAGAAGATACTATGAGAGTCTTGATGATCCTGACCATCTCATGAAGAAAGGAATGGTCCTGATTGTACTGAAGACTACCAACATTTGAAGATCTTCTAAGTGTTTTGGTAGCATCAGCCTAGGGGGAGTTTGTAAGGATTCCTGAAGTCTGATGCAACCCAAAACAGCCTAAGTGTCTCAGCAACATGCACTAAGTACTGAAGTGAAGAATGCTTCGGAAGTTTTACACAAAGCATTAGAAAATACTCTAAGTGTAAAATCTTCCGAAGCCAAGACCAATATCTTCCGAAGCCAAACATGAAGTCTTCCGAAGCTTCAGAGACAAAGTCTTCCGAAGCTTCAACCTATGAAGACAGATTTCTTCCGAAGACTTTTAGTACACATGCTTTATCTGATGTACTGTTCCATAAAGCACCTTTTCCGCTGCATCTCTGTAAAGTCACCAACTTACATGAGTTGGTGAAAAGGGCCTTGCTTTTGGTAACTGTACATTGAGGTCTTGAGTCTGTAACTTTCCACTTTATGTACTTTATCCTTTTTGTAATGTATAAGGATGTGAGCTATGGCATGTCATAGTCACAAGGTCAAAAGGCAGATATGCCTTTTGATCCTACAATTGATTTTGTTAGTGTCTAGTCAATTGTATCCAGCTGGCTTTCAAAGTATAGCCGGCTGTAGGTTGTAGTATAAGTATTTCAAGTTCTTGTATCTTTCTTTATGCTTTGTAACACTTGTAAAAGAACTTGAGAAAGCAATATACTGCCTCCTTGAAACCCATACTCTCTTGTTCTGTCTCTTGCTTTACTTGTGTTCTTTGTATCACTTTGGTTCCCAGTTCACTGTTTGATTAAAGTTTAGTTAATCTCCTCATTGTGTTGTTGTGTTGTAATTGTGTTTAAGCCCTTAAACGGTTTGCATATATGTCAGTAGTTTTATGTTTTTGTACTTAGCATTCTCTGAGATGTGATCAGTTGTTGAGAACATTTCAGTAGTTTGCATTATTTCAGTTGTTTGTATAATTCTGTTAGATGTCACTATCAAGTGACATCAGCAGACGTCACATTCCTCTATATAAGGGATGTTGACCTAGTTGTATTCTAACCGAAGCATTACGCGTGAATGAAAACATTCCTTTAACAGAAATATTCTCTCTCTATAATTGTTATTGTGTGTTTGCATATTCATCATTTTCTTGCTTGAATTCGATCTTATTTTGTTATATTCTGCTACAAAATTCAAATCTAATTGATCCGATCCTATCAAATGGTATCAGAGCTGGTTAATCATTGATCGATCTAACAATTGATCATTGAAACTGCTCTTTTGATAGCTAAGGTTGATCGAAATAGCATTTTTGCAAGAATTGATTATAGAGATTGTTTCTGTCGCTTCCGTTAATTAATTGAGATTCTAATTGTGTTGTTGAGTTTTCAAACTAGACAGATTTTAATCTCATTGAATTCGATTGAATTAGTGAAAATGACTACTTCAATCAATGATCCTCACAATACTGGCTCCTCGACTAAGCCTCTGATGCTTATTAGGAGTGAGTATAACATATGGCAACGCCGAATGCTCCATCACCTGTCTGTTAACAGTTCAGGTTGTTGGAAGTCAGTGGTTCATGGACCATATAAGCCTATGGTGAGTAATCCTGAAACCAATGAGATGGTTCCTAAGAAGAAGGAACAATATTCTGATGAGGATTTAAAGCTGTTTGAGATTGATGCTAAAGCCCATGGAATTCTGGCCATGGCACTGCCTAATGAAATCTATTCTGGGCTTATGCATCATGAAACTGCTTATGATCTCTGGGTTGCTCTGAAGGAACAATTTGGAGGAACTGATGAAGTATTAGCAAACAACAGAGAAATCCTTGCCCAACAATATGAGACATTCTCTCATAGGAAGGGTGATACATTGACTCAACAGTTTGAGCGGTTTTCATGTTTGATTTCTGAGCTAAAAATGGTTCAACATGAATACACAAACAGCCAGATGAATAACAGATTCCTCAGATCCCTACCTGAGAGATGGGACACTTACACCATTGTCCTACGCTCTAGTGCAAATCTGGATACTCTATCTCTCACCCAACTTCATGGGAAACTCTTAACATTTGAGAGAGAGATAGAACAGAAAAGGAAACTATCATCATCTGGAAAGCTCACTGATGACTTTGTGCCACGTAACACTGCTCTGGTTGGTCATGAGTCTGAATATGCTTCATCTGAAAGTTCATATGATGAGCATATTGATTTCTCTTCAAACAGTGGAAATCATGCTTTTGTTGGAGTTGAGGGAAACTCAGGTTTTAGTGTTGATAGTTTGTGTTTTATGATGGATGATTTGAAAGGAATTGCTGATGATGATCTGGAAGAGATGGATATTCTGAGCCAAATGGCATTGATTAATATCAGATCTCAAAAGTTTTACAAAATAACAGGTAGAAAATTCCCTGGCTCTCTGGCAAAACCAAGGTTGGTTTTGACAAGAGTAAGTTGAGATGTCACAAGTGCCATAGACTTGGACATTTTGCTAGAGAGTGTAGATCATCTGGATCTAACTCATCTGCACCCTTTGTGACTTTTCCAAGCAATAGCTCACAATCCAAAGGGCAACATTCTACCAGTTCTGATCATCATTCACAACATCAATCATCTCCTGCATACTTTGTCCCTCAAAGCCCAATGCCATATCCTTATCCATATTTTTACATGCCTCAGTCTGGTCAAGTTCTGTACCCATGGCTCAACAACCACATGCTCTACCTGATCCTCAACCATCTCAAACAAATCAGCAATCTCAATCTCAATCTCATCAGAGCTTTTTCACCCCAGAGGTTGTTGACTGGAGCAGCTTACCAGATGATGTCTCTGGTTATTCTGAACAATTTGCTGGTGCTGGTCAACATGGTGGTGAAAACCCTTTTGGAAATCTTGCTCTAATGGCCCTGGAGTCCACTGATGAAAATCCTTCATCATCTCAGGTACCACAGGTATCTTCTGAGGCTAAGGCCAAGTTATGTTCTGAATCATGCATAGCTACTTTGTTTCTATTAGGGAAGCAAATGTAGCTTTAATTAATCAAAACCTTGACCTAGAAAAAGCAATTTCCAAAAGAAAAGCTGAGTTTGAGTCTGTTTTAAAAGAGAAGGATGAGGAGATTATAAACTTAAGTGTCAAATTACTGATGAAATAGCAAAGGTAGAGGTCATTCTGGAAAATCACAAGAATCTCAAAGAAACACTTGCAGCTACCCAAGTGATTGTGAACGCTGGGTAACATCATGCAAGGGATTTGAAATGCTTCTCAGTAAGCAAACTGCTTCTAATGTGAAGTTTGGGATTGGGTATAATCATACCATACCTCCCACAGATTTTACTCCCAAGTTAGAAGTAAAATCTGAGGATGACTGTCATTCCCAAACCACATCATCAGGTGTTTCATCCTCAAATGATAATTCAAAATCTGAGGATGAAGATAGTGTGAGTACCTCAGCTAATCAAATTACTGATGGTCCCACTGCTCCGAAACACTTGATCAAGATAGGCTGAGAAATTCAGGTGTTGTTCCACAAGGTACTCAAAGTACTGAAGGGCAAAACACAACACCTGAAGAGCATTTCAAATCACAGGAAAACATGCATTCCTTGACAACTGCTGAAAATCTATCAGGATTCTAAAAGTACTGATAGAAAACTTCTGAAGAAGAAATCTTCAGTTGTTGAAAATCCTTCAGTACTTTCCAAAAGTACTGAAAGGAGAAAGTACTGAAGAACAAATCTTCAGTAGTTTCATCCTCACTTCAGCAGTTGATCAAGAAAAATGAAAAGAAAGCCATGTGAAATATGTGGTTTGTTTAATCATCTTACTGATGAATGCTGGTATAACAAGGGCTTAAAATTCAACAAAGAGAAAGTCATTAAGAAGCAAATGCATAAAATGAAAATGAATTTAAAAAGTTTGTACCACAATCATCTCATTCTGATAAACCTAAGCTTTCTCAAAAGTCACAAAGAAGGAAGGGGTTTGTCAAACAACAGCTGCAAATATTCCTCAGGGAATATTAAAAACTCAGACTAAGTCTGTGTCTTTTCAAAAGAAGAATGTAGTGAATCACAAGAACAAATCATCACAAGTACTGATGTGTCAACTGAGTTGAAAACTCTGACAACCAATCAGACACAACTTGTGATGATGGTTCAACATCTATTGGGGAGAGTTAACCAATTAGATGTTTCTGTGATTAAACCACTGAAAAGGACACCTAAGCCAAAATCCAAGGAATCCTTTTCAGCACCATCTACATCTTCAAAGGCTGTTAATCATGCACAATCTGTTAGTTTAACATCTGTTGATGAAAACAGACCCAAAACCAAAAAGGTTTGGGTCTCAAAGGCTAACTAATGTTTGTGAAAAATGCAGGGTTCTTCAGCATGCCAAAGAAGCATCTGGTATGTAGACAGTGGAGGATCCATGCATATGACAGGGAGCAGCTCTCTTCTTCATGACTATTCTCAAGGGAAGAAGGGTTTGTTTTTGGAAATGATGCCAAGGGTTACATCATTGGGAAAGGTTTTGTCTCAAATGGGAGATAAGATTTGATGATGTTAACCATGTGGAGAACCTCAATACAATCTTTTGAGTGTCAGTCAAATGTGTGATAAAGGGCATGTTGCACTTTTCACAAGTCAAAACTGTAGGATTCTGTCTTCCAAAGTTTTGCACAAGATTGACAAGATATTGGATGAATATACTCTCCTGAAGGCCAACAGGATTGGAAGAGTATATGCTTTAGATCTATCAAAGAAAATTGATCTTAAAGGCCATCCATGTCTGTTCTCCAAAGCCTCTCCTCAAGAATCTGAACTATGGCATAGAAGGCTTGGTCATGTGAATCTTAAGAACATGAATCAGCTCATTCATCATGGTTTAGTGAGAGGTTTGCCATTGAAGGAGTTCAAGTGTGATGATAACTGTCCAGCTTGCTTAAAAGGAAAGCAACACAAAGCTTCATTCCCTCCTATAGAAGAACCCAAGTCCACTGCCTGCTTGCAATTACTGCATATGGATCTCTTTGGTCCTGTCTGGTATTATGGATGATTACTTCCAATGTGTATGGACTTTCTTCTTGCATTCCAAGGATGAGGCTGCTCAAAGTATCATTTATTTTGTGTTGCATGTGGAAAAGCAGCATTCACTTCCAGTCAAATGTGTGAGAAGTGATAATGGGACAGAGTTTAGGAATCACACTCTTGATGAATTCTATTTGTCTAAGGGAATCAAAAGACAATATAGTATTCAAAGAACTCCTGAGCAAAATGGAGTGGTGGAGAGAAAGAACAGGACCCTTATTGAAGCCGCAAGGACAATGTTGGCTGACTCAGGTTTGCCACTAACCTTTTGGGCTGAAGCTGTCAACACAGCTTGCTATGTTCAGAATAGGGTATTAGTGAATCAGAGGTTGATGAAGACTCCTTATGAGCTCTTACATCATTTGGCCCCTTTGATTTCATTCTTTAGAGCATTTGGGTGTCCATGTTATATTCTTAACACAAAGAATATACTTCAGAAGTTTGAATCCAAGGTGGATGCAGGGTATTTTGTTGGGTATTCATCTACTTGCAAGGCATACAGAGTTTTCAATTGCAGAACAAAGATTGTTGAAGAAACTTTGCATGTCAAGTTTAATGAATCTCCAAAAGACAAGATTCCTCAAAACCCTGTTGAGATGTTTGACTTGGACATACTGCAATATGTTCCATATCAGCCTCCACCTGTTTGTTTCTGAAGTTCCATCCTCTCCATCTGATGATACAAATGCAAGTTGTAGTGATCATCTGCCTGTTTCTACTACACTTGATGTTCCTGTAGCCTCAGCAGCTCCATCCACAACAAATGCTGATGAAATCTCTGAATCCTCTACTTCATTTGAACTGCCATCTCAGTCTAGGTTTCAAGAGTCTGAATCAACATCTGTTGCTGCTGAATCTCCTACAAACACTTGCACAGATATTATTGCATATCAAGAATTGAAGAATCATCCCATGTCCCAGATCATTGGTGACATTAATGCTGGTGTTTCAACAAGAAGTCAATTGTCCAATTTCTGTCTCTATGCTCTCTTCATCAGTCAGCAAGAGCCAAAGAATTATCATGTGGCATTAAGGGACAATGGATGGGTTGAAGCCATGCAGCTTGAGCTTCTTCAATTTCAAAAACAGCAAGTGTGGGAACTGGTTCCTCTACCCCAAGGTAAGTGTGCAATAGGCACTAAATGGGTGTTTAGGAATAAAACTGATGAAAAAGGCCAAATTGTCAAGACAAGGCCAGACTGGTTGTACAGGGTTTTCACAAGAAGAAGGTATTGATTATGATGAAACCTTTGCCCCTGTAGCCAGACTGGAGGCAATTAGATTGTTTTTAGCTTATGCTGCTTTTCATAACCTTAAAGTTTTTCAAATGGATGTCAAAAGTGCATTTTTATATGGTAAAATAAAAGAAGAGTTTATGTGTGTCAACCACCAGGTTTTGAAGATCATAAACACCCTGATTGGGTGTATAAGCTTGATAAGGCTCTTTATGGGTTGAAACAAGCACCCAGAGCCTGGTATGAAACATTATCTAACTTTCTTCTTCAAAATAATTTCACTAGAGGCTCCATAGATAAAACTTTGTTCATAAAGAAAGCAGGCATGCATAAGCTCCTTGTTCAAATTTATGTTGATGACATTATTTTTGCATCATCTGATCCACAGTTGTGTGATGCATTTACTAAATTGATGCAACAAAAGTTTGAAATGAGTGCCATGGGAGAATTACAATTCTTTCTGGGTTGCAAATCAAACAACTGACTGATGGAACTTTCATTCATCAGTCAAAATACACAAAAGATTTGTTAACCAAGTTTGATTTACAAAACTGTAAACCCTGTTCTACTCCCATGTGCAGCAACACACAACTGGATGCTGATCAAAAAGGTAAAGCAGTTGATGAAACTCTTTACAGATGTATGATTGGTTCCTTGATGTACCTAACAGCTTCTAGACCAGATATTATGTTTGCAACTTGTGTCTGTGCTAGATTTCAGGCTGCTCCTAAGGATTCCCATATGATTGCAGTCAAGAGGATCTTTAGATATTTGCAAGGAACTCAATCTCTAGGACTTTGGTATTCCACTGGGCACTCTTGCAAATTGGTTGCTTTCTCTGATAGTGACTATGCAGGGTGTAAGTTAACCAGAAAATCAACTTCTGGTGGATGCCAATTTCTAGGCAACTGTTTGGTTTCTTGGCAGAGTAAGAAACAAACTTCAGTTGCTACATCCACAGCTGAAGCAGAGTATATTGCAGCTGCAAGCTGTACATCTCAGGTACTCTGGCTTCAAAATCAATTATTGGATTATGACATTACAGAGACTAAGACTCCATTATTAATGGATAGTGCTTTAGCTCTTTGTATTGTTAAGAATCCTGTCCAGCACTCTAGGACCAAACATATTGAGATCAGACATTTTTATCAGAGATTGTTATGAAAAAGGTCTGATTGATCCAAAGTTTGTGCCTAGTGCTGATGAGCTTGCAGATATATTTACTAAGCCTTTGGATAGTGCAACTTTTCATAATCTTGTACTCAGGCTTGGTATGCTGCAACTAGAATAATTTGACAACTACTGATGCTCTTAGTCAATAAATACTGATGAGCATTAGTATACTTTTGTCAAAAATAAGTGCTGATAAGTCATTTTATCTTCAGTAGTTTTTTACAACTACTGAAGACTAAATTACTTAAAAGTACTGAAGTACTTCATTTGTTAAAAAGTACTGATGTAGTTCAAACTACTAATGTCTTTTCTCATAAATAAGTACTGATGACCAATGAAACATCTGAAAATCAGATGATCTGATGAGTAAGTGTTAAGGTCATTGAAACAGCTGAACTGTGAATTGACGACAACTACTGTTTCATTTCCAAACAACTGAAGCCAAAACCAAGTCTTCAGTAGTTTTACAACTACTGCTGACCACACCAAGTCTTCAGTTGTTTACAACATCTGAAAGTTAAAACCACGTCTTCAGTTGTTTTCTAACACCTGATGACTCACACCAAAACTTTCAGTTGTTTTCTTTCAGCCGTTTCATAACCTATATATACCTAACCCTAACTTCAAACTTTTCATAACCCACTTTCCAAACGTTCTTCTTCCATTAATGGCGACCATGCAAATCAAACCTCGACACAACTGTGTCGCTCACCTTACCAATCACCATTTTGGAACAAGTTTGATGCTGCTATTGACTTGATGGTTGATTCCGAATACCGCACAGCCTTTCTCTTGAATCCTACCATCTACCCCGATACCCTTTGCCAATTCTGGACAAACGTCACTGTTCATACTGATGAGAATGACGACACCATCACTCTCCAGTCATTTGTCAACCAGAAACGGATGGTCATCACTCCTGAGATCATTCGTCACACCCTAGACCTGAATGATGCCACCTATACCACCAAATACCCCAAAGGCACCATTGATCTATCTTTTGCTAATCATGGTTATGAGGGTGACCTAAGTGCTACTACCATTCTGAAGAAGCACTTCCATGATGCTGAGCGACTCATTTTCCACATGATCAATGTTTGTCTTGCTCCCAAAACATCCTCATGGGATCAAATGTAATCCAGGTGGCAACAGGTATTATACTCTATCCTTGAACATCAAAGCCTAAATTTTTCTGAAATTATCTTTTTGGAATTAAAAGATTTGGCAATGAAACCTGTGGCAAATAGATGGATATTATATCCAACGTTTCTTATGGCCATAATTCTAAATCAATTAAAATCTGATGGCCTTGTTGGCCTTGGAGTCCCTACTCTGGTAGTTTTGCCAGAGGTATACTCCAGGCACAACTCAAACCCACAACTCAAAGAGGCTGCCAAACTGCTAAAACCCAAGCAGAGGGAACCCACAGCCTCCACCTCCAAATCTAAAGTCCCCTCCAAACCAAAACCAAAGAAAACCAAAAAGGCTACTCAGGGAGTTGAGTCCCCTGATGATGCCCCTGCAGCACAAATGCAGGATGAAACTACAAGCCTTAATCCCCTTGTTGTTTCAATGACTCCACCAGCTGAAACCGCTCAGGTATCCTCTCAACAGGATCCTGATGCAACCAATATTGGGGAAGCCACATTACTGGAATCTCTCTCACTTGAGAAGATTGCCATTGAAGAGCACCATTCTCCCCAGGTGCAATCCTTTTCACCTCCATCTCCCACTGATACCACCCCTACAAGCCCAACTGTAGTCATTGCACAAGTGCTGACTCAACTACATTCCTCTACCCCTCCCCAGAAACCTGTTAACACTGGGAAAACCTCAACAGCTGAGGGAGAGGATCCTAATGTAGTTGACAACCCACAGCATAGGGATTATAAAGTTCAATCTCCTAGTGTAGATGTGGAGACTAGAACATCTAGTGAGGCTACCTCTTCCCCTGTTTCAACACATGAACATGATGAAGCAGGTATCATCTCTAAGACCTTACAGAGGCAACTGCCAATGAAGGACTTGCTCCTAAGGCAGGAAGTCCCCAGTTCCAAGACAAAGGGGCACATGTGATTACTGATCTACACTCAGCACATGTTCATCTTGATTCACTCAGGAGGTCAGTTGATTCAGCTTCCACTGATGATGACCTGGGCTTTTTCTTTGAAGTTTTAGCCCAAAACACCATTCTTGAGGCTGAGGTTTGCAGATTAAAAGAATTGCTTGCCAAAATGTCTCAGGAATCAAGTCCATCTGCCCCAATTAACCCACAGATGGCAGCTTCTATTGAAGCTCTCCCAAACACTGAGCCACTCGAATCAAACAAGCCATTAGCCTCTGCTTCAGGCTCATTTCTCAGATCTTAAAACCCTTGTGGATGATGCTGTGTCAAGAAACTTTCTGACATTCAAACCCCTGAACCCAATGCAACCAAAAAAGGGGAGTCTAAGTCAGTGAAAGATGATAAAAGAAAAGAGTTGAAGAGGAAGAAGCCGAAGGAGGAAAATAAAGGCAAAGAGATCATTACTTACAAGAGAAAGAAGAGTGTTGGTGAACAAACTGAGGATGAGAAGAGGTTGGATGAGATGATCAAAGAAGCTGATGAGCAAGACAGCAGATCCATGGACAGGATTATTGATCAGCTCTTCAGGCAAGGATTTGATACTGCCAAACTTGATTCAGAGATCAGAAGGCTTGAGATTCAGGAGATTGAGGATCGATGGGCAGGCTGCAATGAAGAAGAAAGGGAAAGATTAGAGGCTATGATCATATTCCTATCCAAACACTTGGGAAGACCTATCATTGAGATCAAGTCATGGTCCAGAGATAGCATTTTGGAGATAACCACCAAATATGCTCCTCTGAAAGCTTCAACAAAGTTTAATCATAAAGCTTTGGATGAAGCTGGTGCTGGGAAGAGATCTGACATGGCTAAGTTATCCAAAGCCACCCTCACAAACAAAATGATAGAGCAGCCCTTAAAATCTCCCTTACCAAAACAACCAATCTCAAAACCCTCAAAACAACCAACCTCTCAACCTCCAAAACAATTACCCTCACAATCCTCAAAACAACCAACCTCACAACCCTCTAAACCAACCCCTTTACCTAAGAAACCCATTCAATCTACCACCAGTGATGCACCTAAAAGAAAAAGAAGGGTGCTGAGGATGGAAGAAGAAGAAGAAGAGGATGAAGAGGATAATCTGCCAATATCTGCTATTATGAAAATGAAGAAACTTAAGCCTAGGAGTCAATCACAAACAATAACTCCTGAAACTCAAAGGCAAATGGTTAAAGTTAAGATTGAAGAAGAAGAACAGCAGAAGCAGCATGATGAGCAATTTCTTAAAATGGTTGACAAGGACTTCCCTCAGTCCTCATCTATTCAAGCAATGAAGAAACAAGCTCAGAGGCTGTACACTCTTAGACATACATTCCAACATCAAAGAGAAAGAGTGAGGATTTGGCCAGACCCCAGGGTAAGTTCCAGAATACACAAGAAGAACATACCAAGTAGATATCATGGCCAAGTAAGAAAGACTTTGAATGCTGCAATTATGTTGGCCATGGTAGTCTCACCCTGGTAAATTATTGAAGAATTCAAGAGAGCACACACCTCAAAATCAACCCCTCTATCTATACTTGAGAACAAAATGATCAAGAAAGGGTTGTTATACAAAAGACTTGAAGATCTTCAAAAGAGTGAACTCCAGTTGCTGCTTGAAGGCTCTCATCCAGATGAATTTGCTTACAGAGAGATAACAACTATTGAGTTGAAGAATGGGAAGACAATAAGGTATTTGTCTGAATACTATGGGCTTGAATTCTTCTTTGAGGGAGAAGCAGAAGAACTCACCAAGGAGGAACAAGTTGTTCTCCTTGAGGCCTATGCAAGAGAGTCTTACAGACTCATCAATGGGAAATAGGTTTCATGGTTGGGACAAGACTCTGTGTCCAGTTTCCCCTAGACAGAGTTCCCTTCCATACTTAGCCAATCAAAAGATTAGAAACCTTTTTCTGGCCTATGCTTATTTGATTACCTCTGAAGCTGATCAAGAGAGTATTTCTGCCAAAGAATAAGTGGGATCATCAATAAAGTTAGAGGTTTTGGCTGCATTGGTTCAGGGGGAGTTTGTTGGACCAAAAGAACCAATGAGCCTGATCAGAAAAACCTCTAAGTCCCACAGACATTACAACTGCTGAAGAAGATCACAACAGCTGAAGTCATCAGCTGATTACAAAGGTCTGAAGACAAAGTCTGAAAGTAAAGAACTGAAGACAAAGTCTGAAAGTGAAGTACTGAAGACAAAGACTGAAGACCAGAGTGATCAGTAGTTGTCACAACAGCTGAAGTTATTAACTTCAGTAGTTGTGATGGTTTTTTCCTTTTCAGTACTTGTAATTTTTCCTTTCAGTAGTTTATTGTTTTAGTAGTTATAGGTCAGTAGTTTTATGTTTTTGTACTTAGCATTCTCTGAGATGTGATCAGTTGTTGAGAACATTTCAGTAGTTTGCATTATTTCAGTTGTTTGTATAATTCTGTTAGATGTCACTATCAAGTGACATCAGCAGACGTCACATTCCTCTATATAAGGGATGTTGACCTAGTTGTATTCTAACCGAAGCATTACGCGTGAATGAAAACATTCCTTTAACAGAAATATTCTCTCTCTATAATTGTTATTGTGTGTTTGCATATTCATTATTTTCTTGCTTGAATTCGATCTTATTTTGTTATATTCCGCTGCAAAATTCAAATCTAATTGATCCGATCCTATCAGTGTCTCAGCTGTCAGAGGAGCCACTTGCATTGGAGTTGATTGGGCTGCCTTATCATGCACTTCCTCAGGTTGATCTGACTCAGCCTGAGGTGTAGAGGTAGATGATTTAGACTTCTTCTTTTTAGACTTTGGTTTAGAAGCCATTCTCTTCTTCCTCTTAGATGACTTTAATTGAGAAGACTGGTCTGCAGCACCTTGTTGATCATCCTTGTCTTTCTCAGTTGGGTGTTCCTCCCTCACAGGTTCAGAAGGTGAGGGAGTTTGACCTTGCTTTGGATCAGAAGATGAAGCTTGCTGAGGCTCAGTAGGAGGTCAGGGTTGAGGTGTCTTAGGTTGTGCAAACTTAACCTCCACTTCAGGTGGGACTTGACTTGGAAGAGAGTGTAAGTCAATCAGTTCACCACTCTTAATCTTCTGCTTGATTACCCTTATATGCTCATCCATTGTGGATAGAGACATAGGGCCAAGTCTCCTTCCGGAGAATCCATATAGCTTCAAGAAGCTCATCATCCTTTGTCTATCAGCAGACTTCTTCATACTCTTTTGGATGATGGCTCTTGACTTTGCAGCTTCTTCCCTTAGCTTCCTCTTAGTTGTCTTTCTCTCTTTGACTAACTCAAGTTCAAGTTGTTTTAAGTACTCAAACTCAATAAAGTCATAGGACAAGGGAAGAAGTGCATCTGCCTGATAGAAGCCTATGGCACTCAGGTAGTTGATCATTTTGATCCTATCTTCTTCTTTGTCTACCTGAGGTTCTTGTGGAGCCACATCTTCTTGTACAGGGCTTTCTTGAACTGGGGAGAGAGTGGGAGCATGCTTGTAGAGTCTTTTCTGTCTCTTCTCCTCTTTGAATTGGAGAAGTAACCTTGCATCCTCTTTTTCTTTCATCTCTCTTGACACTTCCATATCAGCCAGTTCATTCAGTTGTTCTAAGGGGAGAGAGATGATTTCATCAATGTCATAGTTCCTGGTCTGTAAATAAGTAATCCTGACTGCCCTCAACTCATCATCTTGAGTATTTGGTCTGGGGGCAGCCCTGATTGCAGCTTGCATAAAGCTTGAAGACCCAGAGGAACTTTCTCCCCTTAGCTTCCTTTTCCTCTCTCTCTCTTCCTCCTCAATTTCCTCAGGAGTCATAATCCTTTTACCTTTGTCACCCACAGACCATTATGACTCAGGGTGGATAGAGGCTTGGCCTTCACTGCTTGGTGTAGCATCCATGCTCTGGCCAGAGAGAGGCTGAGAAACACCTTCACCAGTAGGTGTCTCAGAAGGAGTGTGAATCTCTGCAGCAGTTGATGATGATGAGACAGAGGTCTCAGGTTCTGTCACTGGGCCTTCAGTCAAGGTTTCCCCTATGAAACTAATCTTAGGGTCCACCTCAACATCCAGTTGACCGATGACATTGCCTGATTGCCTAAGTCTCCTTCTTAAAGTAAACTCTGCAAGGATTCTGTCTTGGATTCTTTGAGCCAATCTATTAGCCTGTCTTGAGTTGCTTGGATTGACAAGTGGCATATTGACTAGATCCAATCTTTCATAGAAGTTCAAGCTCTGAAAGTCAAATACTTCTTGTTGCCCTTGAACTCTGTGAAGAATAAGGGCTCTTCTGTCAGCATCATACCTCCACCTTATAATGTAGTTTGAAGTTCCTTGAGGTGGAGATGACACAGCCCTTGGTATACCTTCCTCAAAGAGACTCCTGATGATAGAGTCTATAGAGTCCACATTAATGTGAACTTGAGGAAGTTGCTGAGAATGCACAATTGCAAGTGAGGATGGTGAGTCCTCTATGTCCATTCTCTGTGAAGAACTCCCAGGTTCTGTGGCTGCAATAACTTTCTCCCCCTTTTTGGTAGCATCACCCACTTGCATAGGTGAGCTGGAGGATAAATCAATCACATCCACAGCTTCTTGTGTTCCTGGTTGAGCTCTTCTTAAAGGTCTCCCAGCTAGTTTTTCCTTAGATTGAAATCTGAAGTTGCTGATCATTGACCCTGTTATGTAAGGTTGTCACCTGAGATTCAAGGTGACTGACCTTAGAGACTAAATAGGAGCATGTTTTTGACAGTTTTTGCACCTTTAGTCTTAAATTCCCTTATGAGCTCCTACATCATTTGGCCTGAGGTTCTTGTGGAGCCACATCTTCCTGTGCAGGACTTTCTTGAACTGGAGAGAGAGTGGGAGCATGCTTGTAGAGTCTTTTCTGTCTCTTCTCCTCTTTGAATTGGAGAAGTAGCCTTGCATCCTCTTTCTCCTTCATCTCTCTTGACACTTCCATGTCAGCCAGTTATTTAACTCTTCTAAGGGGAGGGAGATGATTTCATCAATATCATAGTTCCTGGTCTGTAAATAGGTAATCCTGACTGCCCTTAACTCATCATCTTGAGTATTTGGTCTGGGGGCAGCCCTGATTGCAGCTTGCATGAAGCTAGATGACCCAAAAGAACTTTCTCCCCTTAGCTTCCTTTTCCTCTCTCTCTCTCTTCCTCCTCAATTTCCTCAGGAGTCATTATCCTTTTTTCTTTGTCACCAACAGACCTTTGTGACTCAGGGTGGATTGAGGCTTGGCCTTCATTGCTTGGTGTAGCTTCCATGCTCTGGCCAGAGAGAGGCTGAGAAACACCTTCACCAGCAGGTGTCTCAGAAGGAGTTTGGACCTCTGCAGCAGTTGTTGATGATGAGACAGGGGTCTCAGGTTCTGCCACTGGGCCTTCAGTCAAGGTTTCCCCTATGAAACTAATCTTAGGGTCCACCTCAACATCCAGTTGACCGATGACATTGCCTGATTGTCTAAGTCTCCTTCTTAGAGAGAACTCTGCAAGGATCCTATCTTGGATTCTTTGAGCCAGCCTGTCAGCTTGTCTTGAATTGCTTGGATTGACAAGTGGCATGTTGACTAAATCCAATCTTTCATAGAAGTTCAGGCTTTGGAAATGAAAAACTTCTTGTTGACCTTGAACTTTGTGAAGATAAGGGCTCTTCTGTCATCATCATACCTCCACCTTATGATGTAGTTGCCAGTTCCTTGTGGTGGAGATGAGACAGCCCTTGGTATACCTTCCTCAAAGAGACTCCTGATGATTAAGTCTATAGAGTCCACATTAATGTGAACTTGAGGAAGTTGCTGAGAATGCACAACAGCAAGTGAGGATGGTGAGTCCTCTATGTCCATTCTCTGTGAAGAACTCCCAGGTTCTGTGGTTGTAATAACTTTCTCCCCCTTTTTGGTAGCATCACCCACTTGCATAGGTGAGCTGGAGGATAAGTCAATCACTTCCACAGTTCTTGTGTTCCTGGTTGAGCTCTCCTTAAAGGTCTCCCAGCTAGTTTTTCCTTTAGATATGAAATCTGAAGTTGCTGATCATTGACCCTGTTATGTAAGGTAGTCACCTGAGATTCCAAGTGACTAACCTTAGAGACTAAATAGGAGCATGTTTTTGACAATTTCTGCACCTTTAGTCTCAAATTCCCCTCATCTTCATCAGAAGAATCATTGGGGGATGAGATGATTGGACCAAAGTCCTCTCTCTCTCACACCAGCTTGAGGTTCTTGGCTGCTGGTTTTCCCTTGCTCACTGGCAACCTCAGTTGAGATGCCAGTGGGCTGAGTTGCCATGGTTGAGGTCTTAATGATGTAATCACTTTCAAAAGTGAGAGCCTCTTCCATATGGACATCCTGAACAGGTTCAGAAGTGTCCACCTCAGTAATAGGTGACTGATGTGGGATAGACTGAGGAGAGTCAGAGGTACTCATCTCTCTTTGAGTAGGGGAGGAGAAGAGAGACTCATGGTACTCACTGAATCCTAAGTCTTCATCAGTATAGAAGGATAGGTTGGGAATTGGTTGGTTGAGATCTAAAGGCTGGGGATGGTAACTGTCCCTGAAGGTTGTTCACTTGAGTGTTGAGACTCAGAGTGAAGGCTTAAGGCTGTTGGGCTTGTGAGCTCATCAGGGTGAGCATGAGGAACCTCAGCCCTGATAGGTGAAGAAATGGGAGTGGTTTGCTCCTCAGGAGAAGTGGGAGCTCTAGTGTCCACTTCCTCCTGTAAGGTTGAGTATATGGGGGCCTGCACAGACTCAATAGCCTGAGCAGGGGTTCGTTTGGATTTTCTTTGGTAGGTGAGGGTGATTTCTGGTCTTTTTAGAGGTAAGGTTAAAAGAGGTGTGGGTTCAACACTAGCTTGTGTTGCTAGGTTGTCACCTTGAGCAATGAGCTCTAACATTTTGGGGACTAGGGCTGTTTCTACCCCTGAGAAGCCTACAGTTGGCTTCTTCATTATTTTAAAGATGCCGGGCTTCATCTGTCCCAATTTAAGAATATTACTTGTTTCCCTCAACTGTGAGCCCAGTTCACAGTTGAGAATGTGTTGAACATATCTAGGAAACATGTAATACTCTAAGGAGTCTAAGTTTGCAAGTAAATTAGTATAAACAAATTGTGAATACCTGAACTTGACCCCCTGAACCATTCCATGAACTATAAAGGAGAGATCCTCAGGAATCTGGTCCCATCCACCATGCTTGTTTGATAAGCTGTGGATAACCACATGGAGCAGTATTTCCACTGGGATGAGACCTTCCCTTTCCTGAAGGTCTTTACAGAGAAATCTCCCTCATAGCCCATCTGCTCAAAGGAATGATTAACAGCTTCCTTTGGGAAGGACAACTCACCTTCTTCATCATCCAGCTGCAAATGTTGGTTAATGATGGCCGGAGTGATGAAGATTGTCCTCCCTTGCACTGTGGCAGACAGTGCCTTCTCCCCATCCATAATGACCTCTTGGCAGGTCTTCCAGAATTCAAGCAAGTGATCCTCATATAGAGTAGGATCAATGGTCAGGGAGGTGAAATAGTTGGATAGAGTCAAGAATTGGCAAATCTCTGAGAAACTTGCATCTTTCTCAGAGCTTAACAGAGCAACTTGATTATGTTGCCTGTGAAGTTGCATGGAGAAATCTGGGTTGTTTCTGCGGTTAAGGTTGGCCATTTCAGAAGCTTAAGGGTGAAGAAAGGTAGAAAGCAAAGGCGGTTTAGAGAATTAGGTTAGAGGAATAGTGGAATTGAGGAAGATAGTGGGAAAGAGGGGGAACCGTTGGGTATTTATGTGAAAAGGGATTTGAACCAAAGTTAATGAAAGAGGATAAACTTTGAAATCCGGAAGTCGGTCCCACCTCTGAAAAGGTAGTTTACTTTTGCTCAAAAAGTAGTTTTCTTGGAATTCGAAAAGCTTCCGAAGGTAATTTGTCTTCGGAAGTTTTAATTGAAAAAGCTTCCGAAGCTAAAATGGCTTCGGAAGATTTTCCTGAGAGTCTTGAAAGTTTATGCTTCGGAAGAGAAATAAACCCTTGGATGCTTTGTATAAGAATAAACAAAGCTTCCGAAGTTAATTTTGCTTCGGAAGGAAAAAGTCCTTAAAAATGAATAAGTGTCTGAGATAAGAATTTTAAGCTTCGGAAGATGAGTTTTGACTTCTTCCGAAGGTAAAATCTCTTAGACAGTTTTTATTTTGAAGACATGTTTTTCTTCCGAAGATAAAATTTTATCTTCCGAAGTATCAGAAAATTTTCAAGAATCTAAGGAAAGTCTTCAAAAAGAATTTTACATCCAAAGAAAACATGAGCTTATGAAAGTGATGAACTAGACAACTTAGGACACACATATTTTAAGAAGAAATAATTAGAATTAGTTTTAAGAAAAAGTCTACTCAAAGTTA
This sequence comes from Flaveria ramosissima, assembly GCA_025215565.1. Lineage (NCBI taxonomy): Eukaryota > Viridiplantae > Streptophyta > Magnoliopsida > Asterales > Asteraceae > Flaveria > Flaveria ramosissima. The sequence goes on along the minus strand of CM046044.1, from coordinate 28,642,401 downwards.
ATCATCCCAATAGCTGATATCAGATACTTAAATCTCTGTTCATCAAAAGCTTTTGTGAACAGATCAGCATATTGTTCATCTGTATGAACTTTGACTAGTTTAATTAATCCTTTTTCATAGTTATCTCTTATTAAATGATACCTGATGTTGATGTGTTTGGTCCTTGAGTGCTGCACAGGGTTCTCAGTGATAGAGATAGCACTATTGTTGTCTATGTGGATAGGAGTCTCTTTGAAGTTAAATCCATAGTCCAGCATCTGATTTTGAATCCAAAGCACTTGAGCACAGCAGCTTGCAGCAGCAATGTATTCAGCCTCAGCAGTTGATGCAGACACACAGGATTGTTTCTTGCATTGCCATGAGACAACCCTTCCACCAAGGAATTGACATCCCCCAGATGTAGACTTTGCAGTCATGTTGCAACCACCATAATCACTATCTGTATAGGCATACAGATTGAAATTAGGATTCTTTGGATACCATAGACCAAGTGTTGAAGCACCTTTGAGGTATCTTAAAATCCTTTTCACAGTGATTAAGTGAGACATCTTAGGGTTGGCTTGATATCTTGCACAAATACATGTAGCAAACATGATATCAGGCCTGCTAGCTGTAAGATACATAAGAGACCCAATCATAGCCCTGTATAAGTGTTCATCTACACACTCCCCCTCAAGATCAGGTCCAAGGGAGTGGTTTCTGGCTATGGGTGTCTTAGCAATCTTACAATCAGTCATGTTGAACCTCTTGAGTATGTCTTGAACATACTTTGACTGACTTATGAAGATGCCATCTTCAACCTGCTTCACTTGAATTCCCAGAAAGAAATTGAGTTCTCCCATTGAACTCATTTCAAATCTGTCTTTCATCAGCTTCTCAAAGTCTTTGCAGAGCTTTGGATTAGTTGAACCAAAGATGATGTCATCTACATATACTTGAACCAGCAATAAGTCATTTCCCTGTCCTTTGATGAAGAGAGTTCCATCTATAGTACCTCTCCTGTATCCATGTTTACAAAGATACTCAGATAGTGTCTCATACCACTTCCTGGGTGCCTGATGCAGCCCATAAAGAGCTTTGTCAAGCTTGCAGACATAATCAGGATGATCAGGGTCTACAAAACCAGGTGGCTGTTTGACATAAACCTCTTCATCAATCACTCCATATAAGAAAGCACACTTTACATCAAGTTGATAGACCTTGAAGTTCTTGGATGCAGCAAATGCCAGGAATATCCTAACAGCTTCTAGTCTTGCTACAGGAGCAAAGACATCAGTGTAGTCAATCCCTTCTTCTTGTGTGTATCCTTGAACAACTAGTCTTGCCTTGTTCTTGATGATGATTCCTCTATCATCCTTCTTATTCCTAAAAACCCATTTGGTTCCAATGGTAGTCTTCCCATGAGGAAGAGGACAAAGGTTCCAAACTTTCTGCCTTTTGAATTGAAGCAGCTCTTGTTGCATAGCTTCAACCCAACTTCCATCCTTTAGAGCTTCATCAACTTTCTTTGGCTCTATCTGAGATAAGAAACAAGAGTGAAGACAAACATTTGCTTCATGGGTTTGTCCTCTTGTTCTTACCCCTGTGACAACATCTCCAATGATGTTTGTGGTGGGGTGAGACTTGTGGATCCTTAGCTGAGGGATCACAGCAAGTTGCTGAGAAAGATCCAAATTTGAGAAATTTAGATCTGGTCTGGAAGATTCACCCTCCACATTATCACACTTATCAAGATTAACTTGATCCAATGAGTGTGTGACATCATTGATGTTGTCATCTATGGTATGGTTATTAGCATCAAGAAATTCCTGATCACTATCACCATCACCATTGTTGTCTTCTACAATTGAGGTGTCTTTATCTGGTTGAGAAGCCTCTGAGCTGGAATTTGAAGGCATACCAGATGTATCAGCTGAATTTGTCATTGTTGTGCTGATAGAAACCTCATTTGCTGAAGTAGTTCCAACTGGAGCTGAAGATGTATGAGTTGAAGATCTTCCTAGCTCAAATCTTGGATCAGGATCACCTGTATTTAAATTTTCTGCAGATCCTGAAACATGCTCACAAGATTTGTTAAAACAGTTGGTAACTAAATCAAGATCAAACAGCCAATCCGGACCAGAACCAGCCACACAGGGTGTGTGTTCATTGAAAGTCACATTGGCTGACTCCTCAACAATTCTAGTTCTGAGATTGTATACTCTATAAGCCTTAGCTTGAGAAGAGTATCCAATGAAGTGTCCATCATCTGATTTCTCAGCAAACTTGGCAATTTGATCTTTGGTATTCAAGATGGTGCAGGGACATCCAAATGACCTGAGAAAACCAATGAAAGGTTTCCTCTTGTGCCAAAGTTCATAAGGAGTCTTACCATGTGTCTTAACTACTAAAACTCTGTTTTGCACATAGCAAGCAGTATTAACTGCCTCTGCCCAGAAGGTGATAGGCAGTTTAGAGTCAGACAACATAGTTTTGCAGCTTCAATAAGTGTCCTGTTTCTCCTCTCAGCAACTCCATTTTGCTGAGGAGTCCTGGGAGCACTATATTGTCTTGTAATACCTTTTTCATCACAAAATGTATCAAGGATTTGGTTCTTGAATTCAGTTCCTTGATCACATCTTATGGTTTTGACCTTGTGATCACATTGATTCTCAACTTTTAAGATGAAATTCTTCAGAATCTCAGGGGTTTCATCCTTAGTTCTAAGGAAGAAGACCCAAGTGAATCTTGTAAAATCATCTGTGATCACCAGACAGTAAGAGGTCCTTCCTAGACTCATTACACTGGTGGGGCCAAAGAGATCCATATGTAACAAGTGTAGGGGAGTAGTGATGGAGTTCTTTTCCTTAGGCTTGTGAGATACCTTGTGTTGCTTCCCTTTCAGGCATGCAACACAATGATCATCACTTGTAAACTCTTTCTTTGGCATTCCAGTTACCAGATCATGTTTAATTAATTTATTCATGTTCTTAAAGTTTACATGGCACATTCTTTTATGCCATAGGAAAGACTCATCACTATTTGCTTTAGATAGAAAGCATGAAACTTCTCCAGAGGGAGATGTTTCTTGCAAATCCATCTTGTACATGTTCCCTTTCCTGGGGCTCTGAGCAGGATATGCTCATGAGGAATGACCACTCCAGGCTTGAGAACAATGCACTCATGCTCAGTAAAGAGCATGTTATGACTCTGATCACAAAATTGGGATACACTCAGAAGATTGTACCCAAGCTCCTTGACAAAGTTTACCTTCTCAATGCTGAGCTTACCATTTGTGACCTTGCCCCTTCCAGAAATGTAACCACCTTCATCTCCTCCAAAAGCAACTGGTCCTCCATCAATTTCTCAAAATTATGGAGTAGAGACCTATTGCCTGTCATGTGCCTGGAACAGCCACTGTCAATTATCCAGACATTCCTGTTTGTCTTGAGCTGTTCCTGCACAAAGAAGATGATTAGTTACATTTGGAAACCCAAGCCTTACTTGTCTTGGGCTCACTAAGTGTAATAGAAGGTAATGCAACAGTAATAGATCCTATGGTTGTACTATGGGGATCTTCAGCTGTTGTTGATGGAGAAACTTCAGTCATTTGGTCTTTCTTAGACTTCCACACCACCTTTGGAGTCTTGGACTTGACCTTCAAAACCTTAGAAGCTTTTGGGACTTCACAAGTTTTGATGACTGAACCTTCGGAAGAGTCTACAGTCACTGCAGCAGACTTCAGTGCTTCGGAAGAACTCCTTTCTTCCGAGACCAATTTTACTTCCGAAGGTAATTTTCCATTTACCTTCTTCTTTGATTTGGAGCTTCCGAAGGAAACAGACTTTCCTTCCGAAGCTTGAGACTTCTTGAACTCTTTGAAGTCTTTGTATTAGTCATGTGGATAGTACTTTTAGGATTGTATGGGCAATCCTTAGCAATGTGAGAAGTACTTTCACACATGACACATAACATTTTCTTCTTCAAAGGAGTCTCCTTTTGAGAGCAAGACTGGCTTTGGTCACATCCCTTCTCCACCTTCATCTTGGTAGATGCTGAGACAGTTCTTTTGGGCTGTGAACTGTTCTTGGAGTTTGATGGTCCAGGCTGTGCAGCAGTGGTACACAGCAGCTCAGTCTTCTTCTTTGCACTGAGATGATTTGAACAAGAACCAGGACTCTTAGCTGAGGAGTCTTGGTTGATGTCTTCAGTCCTTACTACTTTGAAACCTGCAGAGATAAAAACTTGTTTCTGCTTAGCATCAAAAGTAGCCTTGATCTCTTGAGCCTTCTTTGCTTTCCTCTTGCTCTTCCTGATCAAGTTCTTTCTCTTGGACTTGGTCATCACAGTAGATTTCTTCTCCTCAGAAGGATAGTGGCCCTTGGAAGAATCCTCTTCTTCACTCTTCTCAGAGGAATTCTTCACTATCACTTCTTCATCATCCTCACTTATAGGATCTATGAGAGGAAGCTCATCTTCACAAGTTCCACACCTAGGAGATCTTACAGACAAGATTGTGTGTGGAGGAGCTATCTCATTTGATCCCAGTCCCTGTCTATTTTGATAACAGACTTTGTTGTGCAGGGATGAGGATATCATGTTCTTGAAGGTCTCTTCTTCAAGAACACTCTTCTCTGCCTTGGCTTTGCTGATCACAAGCTCAGCCTGGCACTCAGTCAACTTAGTTATGAGATCCTGGATCTGAGTTCTAAAATCTGTATGTTCATGTTTTAGTACTGAAATGGTTTTCTCCAAGTCCTCTATCTTTAACTTGTAATCATTTTCAGACTTTCTAAAATCAGATTTTAATATGTTTAATGACTCAAGATCAGATCTCATCTCTAAGTTGTAGGACCTGTATCTATTTACTTTAGCAATGCATTCAGGAGTACAGAGATGTTCCAATACCTTGGCTTCATCATGGTCAGCCATCAGTGCTTGGTTTGGAGAAGCATCTTCCACCTAAAAGCTCCAGTCAAAGCCTCCCTCTTCAACAGCAACAGCAGCATGTTGCTTTGGCTTCTCAGTCTGAGGGGCTTTGTCAGTGTAGTTTGGTCTGGGTTGTGTTTGGCCCCCATTTGCTTTAGGTGCCTTACACTCCCTAGCAAAGTGGCCCATAAGGTTACAGTTGTAACACTTAACTTTGCTTTTATCCAGCCCAAACTTTCCACTGGTAGCATTGCTTGGAAATCTTCTTCCTCCTCTCTTGTAGAACTTCTTGGCTCTGTGAGTGAGGAGAGCCATCTGCTGAACTATCTCCATGTATTCCAGGTCATCTGGATGGATACAGTCCAGGTCTTCAAGAGTGAAGAGATAATTCCCACAGCTTTCATCAGTAGACACAAAGGCTTGAGAAGAACTTGTCTCTTGGAATGGGCTTCCTTGAGTAAAGTTCTCCCTTGGTGTCTCCGGGAAGGTGATGAAAGGACCCTTTTGTGAGTTGTCAGGGTAGCATATGAGATGATGTTGGGGTTCTATGCTGTCCCTTTCAACCACATGAAGGGCTGAACCCATTTGATTGTTGGAGTTGCCAGATGAACCTTGCATGTTCATCTCCATCTGGTATCCACTGAGAATCCCATACAACTCTGTCAGAGTAAGAGTTTTAAGGTTCTCAGTCCTCTTGATCACCACACAATAGTGTGTCCATTGCCTAGGAAGTGAGGACATGAACTTCCTTACAATGTCCCTGTTCTCAAGAGGAACTCCTCCATCCACTAGGGTATCCACAATCTCAACATACCTGAAGTATTGTTGAGTCATGGTTTCACCTGCTTTGAAGGTGAAGTTTTCAAACTGCTGCTTCAGAAGATCCTTCTTGTTCTCCTTGGCTTCAAGGAGCCTTCATACATCAGCTTCAGTGCATCCCACAGCTGTTTGCCTGTCTTGCACTTCTTAAAACCTCTGTATACAGAGTTTGGGAGAGCAGTCTGAAGAGCAGTCATGGCCTTCCTATCAATCTCTACTCTTTTTCTATCTTCATCTGAGTAGTTGGCCACATCTTTTGGAATCATACCAGCACCAGTAGCAGAGGGGGTGCTGGGTATGAAAGGTCCATTCTCAACAGATTCCCACATTCTTGAATCAAGAGACCTGATGAAGCCTTCCATCCTCATGCACCAGGTGTCAAAATCATCAAGAGTGATCAGTGGGGATTTGTTCATGGTTCCAGTCTCCATATCAGTCTTTGAGATGGAAGCCATTTGAAGGTTTAATTTTTGTGTGTGTGAGGGATCTTAAGATGGTTAGATCTTATATCAAGAGCCTGAAAAGCTCTGATACCAATTGCAGGACCGTTTAAGGGCTTTAACACAATTACAACACAACAACACAATGAGGAGAGCAACTAAACTTTAATCAAACAGTGAACTGGATTAACCAAGGTGATACAAAGAACACAAGTAAAGTAAAGAGACAGAACAAGAGAGTTTGGGTTTCAAGGAGGCAGTATATTGCTTTCTCAAGTTCTTTTACAAGTGTTACAAAGCATAAAGAAAGATACAAGAACTTGGAATACTTATACTACAACCTACAGCCGGCTATACTTTGAAAGCCAGCTGGATACAATTGACTAGACACTAACAAAATCAATTGTAGGATCAAAAGGCATATCTGCCTTTTGACCTTGTGACTATGACATGCCATAGCTCACATCCTTATACATTACAAAAAGGATAAAGTACATAAAGTGGAAAGTTACAGACTCAAGACCTCAATGTACAGTTACCAAAAGCATGGACCTTTTCACCAACTCATGTAAGTTGGTGACTTTACAGAGATGCAGCGGAAAAGGTGCTTTATGGAACTACATCAGATAAAGCATGTGTACTAAAAGTCTTCGAAAGAAATCTGTCTTCATAGGTTGAAGCTTCGGAAGACTTTGTCTCTGAGGCTTCGGAAGACTTCATGTTTGGCTTCGAAAGATATTGGTCTTGGCTTCGGAAGATTTTACACTTAGAGTATTTTCTAATGCATTGTGTAAAACTTCCAAAGCATTCTTCACTTCAGTACTTAGTGCATGTTGCAGAGACACTTTGGATGTTTTGGGTTGCATCAGACTTAAGGAATCCTTACAATCCTTAACAATACAAAGAGCTGAAGCACTGTCCATCAGTAAAGGAGTCTTAGTCTCTATAATGTCATAATCTAGTAATTGATTTTGAAGCCAGAGTACCTGAGATGTACAACTTGCTGCAGCAATGTGCTCTGCTTCAGCAGTGGATGTAGCAACTGAAGTTTGTTTCTTACTCTGCCAAGAAACTAAACAATTGCCTAGAAATTGGCATCCACCAGAGGTTGATTTTCTGGTTAATTTACACCCTGCATAGTCACTATCAGAGAAAGCAACTAAATTGCAAGAGTGCCCAGTGGAATACCAAAGTCCTAGAGATTGAGTTCCTTGCAAGTATCTAAAGATCCTTTTGACTGCAATCATATGGGATTCTTTAGGTGCAGCCTGAAATCTAGCACAGACACAAGTTGCAAACATAATATCTGGTCTAGAAGCTGTAAGGTACATCAAGGAACCAATCATACATCTATAAAGAGTTTCATCAACTGCTTTACCTTTCTGATCAGCATCCAGTTGTGTGGTGCTGCACATGGGAGTAGAACAGGGCTCACAATTTTGTAAATCAAACTTTTTCAACAAATCTTTTGTATATTTTGACTGATGAATGAAAGTTCCATCAGCCATTTGTTTGATTTGTAAACCCAGAAAGAACTGTAATTCTCCCATGGCACTCATTTCAAACTTTTGTTGCATCAACTTGGTAAAGGCATCACACAACTGTGGATCAGAAGATGCAAAAATAATATCATCTACATAAATTTGAACAAGGAGCTTATGCATGCCTACTTTCTTAATGAACAAAGTTTTATCTGTGGAGCCTCTAGTGAAATTATTTTGAAGAAGAAAGTTAGATAGTGTATCATACCAGGCTCTGGGAGCTTGTTTAAACCCATAAAGAGCCTTATCAAGCTTATACATCCAATCTGGATGTTTATGATCTTCAAAACCAGGTGGTTGACACACATAAACTTCCTCTTTTATTTTACCATATAAGAATGCACTTTTGACATCCATTTGAAAAACTTTAAGGTTATTAAAAGCAGCATAAGCTAAGAACAATCTGATTGCCTCCAGTCTGGCTACAGGGGCAAAGGTTTCATCATAATCAATACCTTCTTCTTGTGAAAACCCCTGTACAACCAGTCTGGCCTTGTTCTTAACAATTTGACCTTTTTCATCAGTTTTATTCCTAAACACCCATTTAGTGCCTATTGCACACTTACCTTGTGGTAGAGGAACCAGTTCCCACACTTGCTGCTTTTGAAACTGAAGAAGCTCAAGCTGCATGGCTTCAACCCATCCATTGTCTCTTAATGCAAGATGATAGTTCTTTGGCTCTTGCTGACTGATGAAGAGAGCATAAAGGTAGAAATTGGACAATTGACTTCTAGTTGAAATACCAGCATTGATATCACTAATGATCTGAGACATGGGGTGATTCTTCAGTTCTTGGTACTCAATAATATCTGTGCAAGTGTTTGTAGGAGATTCAGCAGCAACAGATGTTGATTCAGACTCTTGAAACCTAGAATGAGATGGCAATTCAAATGAAGTAGAGGATTCAGAGATTTCATCAGCATTTGTTGTGGATGGAACTGCTGAAGCTACAGGAACATCAAGTGTAGTAGACACAGGCAGGTGATCACTAAAACTTGCATTTATACTACCAGATGGATGACTAGTTGCAGGAGATGATGGATCCTCAGAAGCTGCAACAGATGGAGACTGATATGGAACATATTGCAGTATGTCCAAATCAAATAACTCCACAGGGTTTTGTGAAATTTTGTCCTTTGGAGATTCATTAAACTTTACATGCAAGGTTTCTTCAACTATCTTTGTTCTGCAATTAAAAACTCTGTATGCCTTGCAAGTAGATGAATACCCAACAAAGTACCCTGCATCCACCTTTGAATCAAGCTTCTGAAGTGGATTCTTTGTGTTAAGGATGTAACAGGACACCCAAATTCTCTATAAAATGAAATCAGAGGGGCCAAATGATGTAACAACTCATAAGGAGTCTTCATCAACCTTTGATTTACTAACACTCTATTTTGCACATAGCAAGCTGTGTTGACAGCTTCAGCCCAAAAGGTTAGTGGCAAACCAAAATCAGCCAACATTGTCCTTGCGGCTTCAATAAGGGTCCTGTTCTTTCTCTCCACCACTCCATTTTGTTCAGGAGTTCTTTGAATGCTATATTGCCTCTTGATTCCCTTAGATAAATAGAATTCATCAAGAGTGTGGTTTCTAAATTCTATGCCATTATCACTCCTCACACACCTGACTGGAAGTGAATACTGCTTTTCCACATACAACACAAAGTAGATGATGATTTGAGCAGCCTCATCTTTTGAATGTAAGAAGAAAGTCCATACAAATCTGGAGTAATCACCCACAATTACCAGACAGTATTTTTTCTTTGCCATGCTCATCACTCTTACTGGACCAAAAAGATCCATATGCAGTAATTGCAAGCAGGCAGTGGACTTTGGTTCTTCTATTGGAGGGAATGATACTTTGTGTTGCTTTCCTTTTAAACAAGCAGAACAGTTGTCATCACATTTGAACTCCTTTAATGGCAGACCTCTCACTAAACCATGATGAATAAGCTGGTTCATGTTTTTAAGATTCACATGACCAACCCTTCTGTGCCATAGTTCAGATTCCTGAGGAGAGGCCTTGGAGAACAGACATGGATGGCCTTTTAGATCAATTTTCTTTGATAATTCTAAGGCATATACTCTTCCAATCTTGTTGGCCTTCAGGAGAGTATATTCATCCAATATCTTGTCAATCATTTTCAGAACTTTGGAAGACAGAATCCGACAGTTCTGGCTGGTGAAAAGTGCAACATGCCCTTTATCACACATTTGACACAAAACCTTTGCCAATGATGTAACCCTTAGCATCATTACCAAAAGAAACAAATCCCTTCTTTCCTTGAGAGTAGTCATGAAGAAGAGAACTGCTCCCTGTCATATGCATAGATCATCCACTGTCCACATACCAGATGCTTCTTTGGCATGCTGAAGAACCCTGCATTTGTCACAAGAAATTAGTTAGCTTTTGAGACCCAAACCATTTTGGTTTTGGGTCTGTTCTCATCAAAAGATTTTAGACTAACTGATTTGTCTTGATTAACAGCCTTTGAAGGTGGAGATGGTGCTGAAAAGAATTCCTTTGATTTTGGCTTAGTTTTCCTTTTAAGTGGTTTAATCACAGATACATCTAATTGGTTAACTCTCCCCAACAGATGTTGAACCATCATAACAAGTTGTGTCTGATTGGTTGTCAAAGCCTTCAGTTCAGATGACACATCAGTACTTGTTTTTGATTTGTTCATGTGACTCATCATGTCCTTCTTTTTGAAAGACACAGACTTAGTCTGGTGTTTTGATATTCCATGAGGAATACCTTCAGCTGTTTTATGATAAACCCCTTCCTTCTTTTTAGATTTTTGAAAAAACTTTGGGTTATCAGATCGAGATGTTTGTGGTACAAACTTGGTTTTAAATTCATCTTTCATTTTATTAATTTTCTTTTTAATGATTTTATGAATTTTGAACCCTTTTTATACCAACATTCATCAGTGAGATGATTGAATAGACCACATATTTCACATGGCTTCTTCTTCATCTTCTGTTGATCAACTGCTGAAGAAGATGAAACTACTGAAGGTGTGTTTTTCAGTACTTTCTTCCTCTTAGTACTTATGGTAAGTACTGAAGGATTTGTAACAACTGAAGATTTGTTCTTCAGAAGTTTTCTATCAGTACTTTTGGATTTCTTGATAGACTTTTCAGTAGTTGTCAAACCATGTTTGTTTCCATTTGGTTTGAAATGCTCTTCAGGTGTTGTTGCTTGCCCTTCAGTACTTTGAGTACTTTGTGGGACAACACCTGAAGTACTCAGTTTTTCCTTGATCATGTGTTTATCAGCATTGAGACCATTAGCAGATTGATCAGCTGAGGTACTAATACTGTCTATTCTGATTTTGGATTATCACTTGAGGATGAGATACATGATGATGTGGTTTGGGAATTGCTTTCACCTTCAGATTTTACTTCTATCTTGGGAGTAAAATCTGTAGGAGGTATAGTGTGATTATACCCAATCCCAAACTTAACATTTGAAGCTGTTTGCTTGGTGAGAAGCATTTCAAACCTCTTGCAGGATGTTACCCAACGTTCACAATTTACTTGAGTAGCTGCAAGTGTTTCTTTGAGATTCTTATGATTCTCTAAAATGACCTCTACTTTTGCCTTGTCATCAGTGATTTGGCATTTTAATTTGTAAATCTCCTCATCTTTTTCTTTTAAGACAGACTCAAACTCAGCTTTTCTTTTGGAAATCACTTTCTTTAGGTCAAGATTTTGATTAATTAAAGCTACATTTGCTTCTCTAATGGAGACAAAAGCAGCTATACATGACTCAGAACACAACTTGGCCTTAGCCTCAGAAGATACCTGTGGTACCTGTGATGATGAAGTATTTGAGCATGAACCATCAGTACACTCCAGGGCCATAAGAGCAAGATTTCCAAAAGTATTTTCACCACCATGTTGACCAGCACCAGAGAACAATTGTTCAGGATAACCAGATAGATCATCTGGTAAGCTACTCCAGTCAACAACCTCAGGTGTGAAAAATCTTTGATGTGATTGAGATTGAGATTGTTGATATGATTGAGATGGTTGAGGATCAGGTAGGGCATGAGGTTGTTGAGCTATGGGTACAGGAACCTGACTAGACTGAGGCATGTAAAAACATGGATAAGGATATGGCATTGGACCTAGAGGAACAAAAAATGCAGGAGATGATTGAATTTGTGAATGATGATCAGAACTGGTAGAATGTTACCCTTTGTTTTGTGAGCTATTGCTTGGAAAGGTCACAAAGGGTGCAGATGAGTTAGATCCAGATGATCTACACTCTCCTGCAAAATGTCCAAGTCTATGGCACTTGTGACACCTCAACTTGCTCTTATCAAAACCAACTTTGGTTTTTCCAGAGAGACCAGGGAATTTTCTACCTGTCCTTTTGTAAAATTTTTGAGATCTGATATTGATTAATGCCATTTGGCTTAAAATATCCATCTCTTCAAGAAGATCATCAGCAATTCCTTTCAAATCATCCATCAAAAAGCACAAATTATCAATACTACACCCTGAATTACCATCAACACCAACAAAAGCATGATCTCCAATGTTTGAAGAGAAATCTATATGCTCATCATAAGAACTTTCTGATGCAGCATATTTTGAATCATGACCAACCAGAGCAGTATTCCCTGGTACAAAATCATCAGTGAGCTTCCCAGATGAAGCCAGTTTCCTTTTCTGTTCTATCTCTCTTTCAAATGTTAATAGTTTCCCATGAAGTTGGGTAAGAGATAGATTGTCCAGATTTGCACTGGAGCGTAGGACAATAGTATATGTGTCCCATCTCTCAGGCAGGGATCTGAGGAATCTATTGTTCATCTGACTGTTTGTATATTCATGTTGAACCATTTTAAGCTCAGATATCAAACAGGAAAATCGCTCAAACTGTTGAGTCAGTGACTCACCCTTTCTATGAGAGAATGTCTCATATTGCTGGGCAAGGATCTCTATATTGTTTGCTAAGACCTCATCAGTTCCTCCAAATTGTTCTTTCAGAGCAACCCAGAGATCATGAGCAGTTTCATGATGCATAAGTCCAGAATAGATTTCATTAGGCAGTGCCATGACATATGGGCTTTAGCATCAATTTCAAACAGTTTCAGATCTTCATCTGAGTATTGCTCCTTCTTCTTCGGAACCATCTCATTGGTCCATGAACCACAGACTTCAAACAACCTGAACTGTTAACAGACAGGTGATGGAGCATTCGGCGTTGCCATATGTTATACTCACTCCTAACAAGCATCGGAGGCTTTGTTGAGGAGCCAGTATTGTGAGGATCATTGATTGAAGTAGTCATTATCACCAATTCAAACAGGTTTAATGAAATTTTAACAAATCTAGCTCAAAAACTCAACAACACAGTTTGAAGCAATACTAATCTCAAATTAATTCACCGGAAGCAACAGAAAATCAAACTCTATAACCAATTCTTGCAAATTTGCTAATTCGATCAAACTTAGATATCAAAAGAGCAGTTTCAATGATCAATTGTTAAATTGATCAATGATTAACCAGCTCTGATACCATTTGAAAGGATCGGATCTAGTTTGATCAATTAGATTAAGATTTGCAGCGGAATATAACAAGAATTAGATGAAATTTAAGCAAGAATAGTATGAATATTCAATCAAACAATGACGATTATAGAGAGAGAATTTTCTACAAATAGAATATTTTCATTCACGTAAAAGCTTCGGTTGCAAAACAATTAGGTCAATATTCCTTTTATAAAGGAATGTGATGTCAGCTGATGTCACTTGATAGTGACATCTAACTGATTTATACGAACAACTGAAAGTAGACTAAACTACTGAAGATGTCCACAACAACTGAGGACACCTTCACAAAAAGCTAAGTACAAGCTTCAATTACAACTACTGAAGTTATAACATTTGAAGTATAAGAACTTCAGATGTTTTACATAAAATAAAACTACTGAAAAGTAAACCATCACAACTACTAAAAGAACTACTTCAGCTATTGTGATAACTTCTGAGAACTTGGTCTTCAGACTTTGTCTTCAGCAAATGTCTTCAGACTTTGTCTTCAGACTTTGTCTTCAGCAGATGTAGATCACTTCAGTTGTTATGATGTCTGTGGGACTTAAAGGTTTTTCTGATCTGTCTCATTGGTTCTTTTGGTCCAACATATATATATATATATATATATATATATATATATATATATATATATATATATATATATATTATATTATATATATATATATATATATATATATATATATATATATATCTCTATATATCTATATATCTATATATGATCTCTATGTATATTCTATCTATATATATATATATATGTATCTATCTAATGTTATCATATATATATGTAAATATATATGATCCATATATACACTATAA